>CAJQZJ010032981.1:3650811-3667392 GCA_907164525.1 Lophiomys imhausi | reverse complement strand
TTTTAGTTTAAGGTATTTCTTTTTCCCCCCCAACAGCTCTCCCTTTCAGTCCAAAAAATGGTTCTTTTTCTTATAACTATAAATACAATACAAAACAACAGAAATAAATAGGCCACAATTATAAGAGTTATATGGCTTAGCATACATTCCCAATGTCCAGTCCATATGTATTTGGCACCTGACTTTAACATTCTACTATCTAACCATCTCCATGAGTTTAAAGTTCTATATCTAATTCAGCTTTTATACTAATTTGCCTCATAATTTTAAAAATATCTTCTTAGATCCAGAACACCCTCTTGAGTCCTAAACAACTCAAAATTTAACTATGAGACTCTAGCTATCTATTCTTCAACCACCTCAGAGATCTGAGAGGGATAAATATATCTGATTATATAGGAAGTGCAGGGCCTGCAGCTTCCAAAACTAAAAAACGACATACCAGTGGCTGCCTGGACAGTTCCCATTTTCTCTCCATACATTACAGCATCAATCTTCCACCATTTGGCCCCATTTCTCTGACAGACATTGATTGTAGAGCAGGAATTATGAAGGACTTACCTACCCTGTCTTGGCAGAGCTAGGCTGTCGACTTATCTGCTTCCAAGTTTTGTCCTTTTTGGACAGAAGTCTGTCTACAGTTGAAGCAAGGGGTTTTTCTTGCCAAGAGAACGGCTTACCACCAATTCAATCATCTCCCACTGGAGATTCTTCGATGCTCATCTTCTACTTGGAGTAGAAAGGCAATTGTCCCAGAGTTAGGATTAGGGCAGGGCTCTGTTCTTATCTTTCCAGGAGATTTAAAGCATCCATTCAAGGAATCCAGGGACAACTGGACAACGGAAACCTCAGCAGAAAACAGATCAGACACCAAAGAAGAGGAGTGGCCTAGATGATCCAGCCTTGCAGACTTCTTCAATAGCAGTTTCCTCAAAAGTCTACAACCACAACAACTCAAAATCGCTAAGATCGTTCAGCTCCACAGACTACTCCAGCCAGATCTTCAGTAAAGCTCTGAAGATCAGTTTCTGTCTATGAACTTCTTAGGACATCTAAATAGCTGAGCACAAAAGGACTGAACATCAAATGATTCTATTAACATTTTTAACCATTTTTCCATTCTTATTTGTAACCCAAACAGGTTTACTACGTCCCAAATCAGCAGGAAGTCATTTTAAGAGAACAACGTCCCATCCCCAGAAGGTGGGGAGGGTGTTCTCCCCCTTTGGTTATTTGATAGATAATAGAAAATTTTGTTATTTAGGGGAAAAGACTACAAGCTGTTAAATGGTCTTGTTAAATGGGCTTTGGAGGTTAGACCCAGGGACTTCTCTCTTTTGCTTTTCTGTATCCTCCTTTCTCTCCTATATAGGAGTGAACAGACTTGAGAAAAATGGGACATAGACATAGTATAGGAAAGAAGAAGAAAAAAGGACAGATTATTGAATATAGCCTTTTACCTTTGTATACTGATACAAAATTAATATTATATTTGGCCACAATGGTATTGACCCTTGTATATTAATGTAAAATTAAGATTGTATTGGGCTACATCGGTATTGATCTTGTATACTGATACAAAATTAAGATTATATTTGGCCACATTGGTATTGATCTTTGTATAATGATACAAAATTAAGGGTAACGCTTCTTAAAGGTATTGTTCGTAGTAATACTCAAAAATGAAATGTCAAGTTTTGACCTCTTGCTACCAACCGACATAAACTGTTTAGGATAATTAAGAAACGGAAACTAATAGTCATGAAAACATGTCATTTTGTTAGTTTCTCTGACAGTCTATCACAGTTATTTTCTAAGCTACTCAGAAATCAAGTTGCTAAGAGACAAACAATATTTGCTTATCTAAATATAAGAGATAGATAGGGCATCTTCAAAAACCTCAAGAGACCTGCAGAATATGGCATTCAAAGATGTTTTCTTAACTTAAGATTTTTTGATATTGAGACATGTCAGCTCTTTGTTATCCATTTTAAAGATTTTTTTGAATAAGTAGCTGTTTTTTTTGTTGTTTTTTTGAGGTCATGGAACTTTGTAAATGTAGTTTCTTGTAAAAGAACAAGAAAAGGTTTGCTTCTCTCTTATAAATCTTCCTTTTTAGCAGAACTGCAGCTTTTCATAGGAGCTATATAGAATGATGTGGAGACTCTCTACAAGAGAGTTAGCCCTGAGTAATGAGGTGGCAGTGAAGAGCGAATGTCTAAACAATGGAGCCCTCACATCCTTATATCTTGAGCCCATTTTAACAGTTGAAAGAGTAATTAGATTTTTTTCATGGAATATTCCTATTTATAGGTAACATTCCACTTTCTTGTACCTTGAGGTGACTTGTATTGAATATGTAAAGAGAAGTGGTATTATTCATTTCTAGGTAGAAGGTGGAAGAGCCACAGCATATTTTACCATTTTCTCTTCAGTTTTGGGAAGTTAAAAAAAATGTAAGTAGGGTTCTGTCAGCTGGGATCCCTGAGTACAGATGACACAGGGATAGTCTACTTCCCATCTCCCACTGAAACTTCCTCACAGTGACCATGTTGCATGACTGAGGAAAATACATACCTACTGTTATTCTCAGCTGCTGTATATTTGATGTAATTTAGCAATATGTCTTGTTTACTGACAAAATTTCTTAGTAAAGCATAAGCTAATCTATCCTACAGAAAATTGAAACCAAAGTAAAACTGTTGCAAGATAAAACTCTAAAGTATATTATACTGGTTTAGGAATTGGAGGATAACAATCTATAATTTATGTATTGCACGGAACATTTGTGGTAAAGCTGGGCATCATAATGGATGCCTGTAAGTTCAGCAAGTGTGAGGTAGAGACATGAGGATAAGTAGTTCAAGGTCAGCTTTAGCTCTACAGTAAATTGTAGATCGCCAGCCTTCAATTTACTGTAGAGCTGAAACTCCTTGTTTTCTCCCTTTGTCTTTCAGTACAAAACAAACAAACAAACAAACAGAAAACAACAAAACAAAACCCAATCCAGCAAACATGCAAAAAACTGCTTGGAAGAAAAGGTAAAAGTAACAATTTAGAATATAAAAAAAAAATCACAAATGAAATAACTTTATAACTCCCAGGGAGAAAGTCTTTTTTTAATAAGAAAAAGTATTAGAAATGTAAGGTAGTACTTACTCATCACAAGGTATTAGAAGCTCAGAAAAGAATCAGTCTGTTTATAGGTGAGGTCCAGGAATCAGAAACTTGAAGGGCAACTGCATCACTATCCAAGTGAGCAAGTACAAATGACATGGCCATTAAAATCCAGCCATGTGATCAGTATCAATGCTAATATTTTCTCATTAGAGTCATTGCTAAAGCTTATGAATGCCTGAAGGAAACATTCAGGAACCCTTTAAATTAAACATTGATTAGATAAAAAGAGAGCCACATGGTTTTCCTCTAGTCTTGACAGCCTGGTCATTATTATTGGAGAGTAGCATGTCAGTAAGGAAACCAAACCAAGAAACAAAACAAATCAAAGTATGTCTATAACTAAATTGTGCAATGGCTACTGTCTCCTGGAAACAACCACAACAAAATGAATAGAATCTGCTGTATTTTAAAGGTAAAAATGTACAGATAAGTCATTAGTCTATAGTAAAATAGTTCTTGACTTAACAGAATTGTCTCCTAACACCAGGAGGAATGTAACTCAGACTCCAAGGTGTAATGGTGCTGATTGACCCCCTAGTCAAAATACAATAGTAGTGAGAACATTATATCTGACTACCCATCTGACTACCAAATATAGAGGAGTGTTTGGATTGGTAATTATTCAAACTCACTCCCTGGCTGTTGTGACTCTCTGATGAGGGTCCAAGTCATACCATACATATGTTAGTACTCTACTACTGAGATATGCCACTTGAATAAATTTTTGGTTTTGGAAGTTCTGATTAGGTAGACAAACTGATCTCTTCTTTGTGTTAAGCTCAGTTCTCCCACAAAAGTGTATAGATTTACTAGACCTCATGGCCCATACTTGTTGGACTCCTCCAACTTTCAGGAGTCAGAGGCAAGAGGATCAGTAGTTAAAGGATAACTTGGGCCTATGTAGTGAGGCCTTGTCTCATAAAGGCTTAGATTATGGTAGATATAGTCAAAATAACATTGCACTGAACTTATGAGGTGTAGCTGCTGGGATGTCTACTGACTTCCCTACCTCACCAGTCAGTCCAAGTCCTCCTGATTCATTGGGGTTTACTGGTTTACAGTATACTCTATATGGAAATGTAATTTTAAGGTTATAAAGGTCTATTAAGAGTAACAAAAGCTAATTTTAAATTGTGTATCTACTTAATCATGTCTTTGTTAATTGTTCAATGCCAATTTCTAGAAAATTTACATGAGTAACAACAAATGTTTGATAAATAAGGTATATTTGATTTGGTATGGGTCAGAAAATCTGAAACTCAGTGTTATACATGAGAAATAGAAACTTTTTGCCAACTTTAGAGTAATTTAATGAGGAGTAACTGGGACTAATTTTATGAATAGCTTTGGAAACATTATCATGTTCACTGAGAATAAGAAAAAATTAGCCCATGTAACACACTTGTAGAAAAAAAATAGCTAATTAAATTGTTTAACCAGTATTTATATTATCTTTTATTGGTCAGTGGTGTTAATCCTTAACTCACCATTATAAATGAATACACACAGACACCATGTGAATTTTAACAAGCCTAGGCCTGAGTTGTGCAATCCTAGCCCATCTAAGCTAGCTCATAATTCTATTACTCCAATATAACCCCATATATACATACTTCCCTTTGGACTATTATTCTCCAAACTAAGCCGATGTTCGAGGCCACTTGGAAGGATCTTCTTTAATCTACCCCATGACGTGTTCTCCTTGTTTGCTCCTGGCTTCTCCTCCAGCTTCTTTCCCAGGAATCTCTCTCTCTCAAAAAGCCCACGAACCTTAGTCCCACCTACCTCTGTCTTTGCCCAGTCTCCAGGCCTCAGCATTTATTTAACCAATCTGAGACAATTAAGTAACAGACAGCAAACAGGGCCAATTAACATTTAGAATGCTTAACACCACCCCATCACACATTTATTTTTATTCTCATTATTTAACATTTAGTGAGATTTACATTTTCAGTATTTATTATTATTATTAATTATTATTTTATGTGCACATGCATGCTATTGTGCACATGTAGAGGTCAGAGGATAACTTACAGGAGTCAGTTGGCTTTTGCTTTCCATCATGAGGATCATACTCAAGTCTCTAAGCTTGGAGGCAGGTATTTTTACCTGCTGTGCAATCTCTCCTGCCCAACCTTTTTTGGGGGGGGGTGGGGATCCAGATGGGAGGAGGGTGTGTGGGACAAATTGGAAGAAGTAGAGGAAGGAAAAACTGTAATCAGGCTATATTGTATGAGAAAAGAATCTATTTTTAATAAAAGGGGGAAAAAGAGATCTAAACACAAATGTGTATATAATTTGTAACTAATTTACATTGCTAAATTCTTTAGAATTTTAGATGAATATTTATATTTTTGGTTGTGAGCCTAGCCTTTAACAGCTGAGCCATCTCTCCAGCCCTAGATGAATATTTATATTTGATACTTTAAATAGAATAAAATTCTACTATACTTATTATGTAAATTATTTAAAAACAATTTGGTGGTTATCCTCAGCTATGAACAGAGATAAAAAATTCAAGCTGATTTTGGGAATTATTTAATGAAATGTCATATGGTACAAATCAACTTCAGCCTGAAATAATGCCAGTTCTTTATACAATCCATAATTCCAATAAACAACAATGCCAAGTCAAACCCAGATCTTCACATTTAAATTGTACTGTAATACCACTTTTCAAAGCATGCTAATATAAAGTACAGAAATGAGATTCTATGCGTAAAACTTCACTAAAACACAACTAGGAAGGAAAGCCATTAACATATATTCTTCTTCAATTAAGTTCACTTGTGTTATATTTTGTATATAGGTTTTACATTTGAGTTTCCTATAAAAGTAAGGGCTAAATCTTAATGTGCTGGCCTTGTGCTAAGTGCTTTTTTAACTTTCTGTTCGTTTTGAGATAGATTCTTTTGAAACTCAGGATGGCTTTGAACTCACTTTGTAGCTGGGGATAATGTTGAACTCTTGACTATCTTGTCACCTTCTCTCAATTGGTGGGGCTATAGGCATGCTCCACCAATCCTGGCTAACAATTTTCTCTTTTATTCAGTGCCAGGGATTGAACCCAGGGCCTTCTACATAAAAGGCAAGCATTCCACCACTGAACTATATCCACAGCCCCTTCCTCTCTCTCTATAATTATTTATAAGCATTTCATTACACATATCTGCTTTAGCGTAAGGAAATGGAGATTTACAAAAGCTAAACAAACCTTGCCCAAGATTATAATGCTGATAATGGGTAAGACTGGCTATGAGATTCATTCTTTTCTGATAAATGTTACTTCTGCCTCCATAATATTTTCACATTCATTTAACTATGCTCTAGAGAACTGTATTAATAAAGGAAACACAGAAATTAAGAAGTTACTTTGAAATCACTTTCTAATGAAAAATTTATATGATTTTTTTCAAGGTGTACATTTTAAATGTCAACAGATAATTCAATAGGATTCATGACCTAAATTTGTTCTCAGAGCACTGAAATCTTTAATGAGATTGATAAAAGATGGAATGTTTATCTGTTTTAACACAGAAGTTTTTGTTTTTAAACTTGGTTTGAAAACAGTGAACTTGAATTGACACAGAAGCAAAATTCTTTGTTCTGGAAAAGCTGCAAAGGATCATCCTGTGATGTACAGCTGTCAAAGAAATCAGAGGAGCTTGGGAATCTGAGCCTCTAAGGCTTGGCTGTCCTTTTGGACAACTCAGTGGTTGCTTAAGTGTGGGAGGGTTGTTTTTTACTCTGCAGGAGTTATTTCCACTGGAGAAGTGATTCATCTGTCTGCATGTCTGTATGCCTGTGAACTGCCTTCCCGAGACTGCACACTTGCTTGATCAGCAGCTGACAGGCACTCTATACCTAAAGGCAGAACAAGTCAGATCAATGGTCAAACATGTGTTGAACATCTTTGGACCAGATACCACACACCTTGGTTGAATGGTATAGGGAAATTAACTTGAGCTAGAAGCTTCTTTTTTGGGCAGCTAAGACTAGTAGTCACAAAGCATCACACCGTTTGGTGTGGCAAGGTAAGTGTGTACTTGGGCAAGTGTGTGTGTGTGTGTGTGTGTGTGTGTGTGTGTGTGTGTGTGTATTCACACTCAGTGAAGTGGATATAGAAACAAAATTAAATACAAGAGAGCAAGAAAACTGATAGCATTAAGAAGATACAGAGTATTTAAAAATTAAAAACAAAGCATTTAAAAGATACAGAGTATTTAAAAAAGATAGACACAGTTTGATGGTTAGTGTATTGATTCCCACTTGCTAGTTTCTGGAATAACCAAAAACACAAGACTCCAGGTACACCCGTGAGTGATTATTTAGATAAAGTTGCCCTCTGAGCATGCCACACAGTTTTATGTTGATGAGGTTAATTGAAGTAGGACAATCCAAAATAAATAAGGGCAATATCATTTCCTATGCTGGGATCCTGAACTGTAGTAAAAGGAGAAGCTAGCTAAGAATGCCATTAATGGTGTCAACCTACAAACTTTGCTTCTTTACAGTGATGGACTGTACTCTCAAACCGTGAGCCCAAACAAAACCTTCCCTCTCTTTAAGCTGATTTTGTCAAGGTATTTTTATCACAGCAACAGGGAAAGTAACTAACACACATACAAAATGGTGCAATTTAATCTGGCCACGTTAGAAAGTAAAGATGTGAGTCAAGAAAGGAGGCATGGAAAGGCGTACATCTCCTGACTTATGTCTTTATGGGATAAAGAGGCAGGAGATTGGAAAGAGTAGACGAAGAGAAAAAGGAAGTCATGGTTAGAGAACAGATACCATAAAACTGAAACTATAAGGGTGGGGCATTAAAATATTTATTACATTTTTGTTTTTTTTTGTGTGTGTGTGAAACTGTGTGTAGGTATGTGCATATGATTACAGGTGCTCACACAGGCCAGAGATGTCAGATCCCTTTGGATCTGGAATTATAGGCAGTTGTGACAGTTGGCTGTGATTTTTACTGACACATATGGCTCTGGTAAAAAGTCTGCCAAAAAAAAAAATGTGCATGCCTTCCATTGCAGCGCTTCAGAGCTCAGAGGCAGGCAGATATCTGAGTTCAAGGCCATTGGTCAGGTCTACAGACTGAGTTCTAAGACAGCCAGGGCCACACAGAAACCCTGTCTTGGAAAACAGAAAAACAAAAAATAAAAATATATGGCTATGGAAACTGAGTCCTGAAGTAGAGTAAGATTATTAGATATCAGAGAACAAGTAACTAAGATGCCAGAGTAATAAGGAAACTATCTATGTGGGCATTGAAATCATTAACAGTATGGCATGGGTAGTGTTGGAGAGAGTTTATGGGATTTCTCCGTTTTCAAGATATAAAATGGAATGACTCAAAGGCCAGTAGATAAGTATAAGAAGACATCATGCCCTAATAAGAATAAAGGTTAGGTGAAGTTGGAGTTGTATGACGTGAAACCAACCCATCCAATAATTCAGTTCAGTGCAAACATTGTTTCCCGTCCTGCCATGCTGCTAGTTGCTGCTAGAGGGCAGCAGAAGCCAGGAACAGGCAGGAAAGTCTTTAACAAGAGAAAAATGCTTTGTCTTTGCCTAGAGAACCATATAGTCAGGCCGGAAACATAAGTCTGAGTTCAAGGAGTCTGAAATTTAAGATTTCATTCCATACAATTTAAGGAGAGTCCAACAAAAATAAACAAGAGTGAGGTAAAGGTTTAAGTGAATAGCATTCACTGACTTTAAAACTTTTGGGGAACTAAAACAAAGACTGGGAAGAGCCACCAAATGTAAAGTCAAAAGCCAGGGATTGGCACCCACGGAGAGGTAGAGTTAAGTGGCAGCAAAGCTTAAAGTAGATACATTAATGAATAAGTGTTTAGAACAACTTGGATTGTCTGAGGGTATGGCCGTCAGGCTCTGACAAAAATCTTAAAAGACCCTCCACTAAAACAGGCCACGCAAGGTGGTGATGGGTAACAGACATTAAGGACATGAATGTGGGCAGCTTGAAAGTTAAAAGGAGAGGCATCTTTTTGTTTGCCCTTCTGAAGTAGGCTTTCATTTAGCCTAGGCTGGCTTCGAACTTGCTATGTAGCCAAAGATGACCCAGACTCCTGATTCTCACGCCTCTACCTCTAAAGTTATATGTTGGACTTTACAATAAGTTTTTCTTTTCTTTCCTTTTCTCTCTCTCTCTCCCTTCCTCCCTTCCTTCTTTCCTTCCTTCCTTTCTTCTTTTTTTGAAACAGAATCTAACTTTGTAATGCACGCTGGGTTTGATCTTGTGTTCCTTTTGCCTCAGCCTCCTAAACTGTGGGATTAGAGGGATGAGCCACCATTGGCTGAGTTACTGCATGAATAAATAAATTAAAAGGTATCTGAAATTATAAGATTGCACTGATGTGTGTGTGTGTGGTGATTAATATACACATATATGATTTGTATGTATGCATATACACATGGATATATATGAAACAAACAAAACCCCAAAACAGTAAAAATGTTCAGCCTGGTATCATTCCTGACTAGTTGTCTGAATGCAGCTTGCATGAGAACACTGTAAGCCACTATTTCTATGTATATATGTGAAGAATAGGATCCAGAATTTTTGACATTTCATACTGCATATTTCTATAATAAGAAGAAAAGGAAGTAAGACTTCTTGGTACTCTTTGATCCTGTTTTAAATAGAGGTGCTGTGTGTCTTTGAGAAATCTTGAAAGACTTTCGGAAAGAACTCATGCACACTGAGGAACACAGCTTAAACTCTTTCGGTGTTGACACTTTGTATCATGCAGTTAGGAGGGCTTTGAAGGGTCTTAGGGATCTTTTAGGTTATATATTGAGAACTTCTATCTTTGAATTCTAAAACACTAAATGATAAAGGCATTTTCAAACGTTTTTTATTTTCTCCCCCCAGCAATCATTACATATTAAAAGTATTTTTGATTTCAGTTATTTTAAATTTTTATGTAAATTTATTTGAAAATGGAATTTACTGCTATTTGAATCTTACATTTTATGGAAAACTATGCAAAAAAGAAAACATTTGAAAAAATTGCTTATGGTTATTACACTGAAAATATTTTTGATAACTTACTCAAGTATATATGAGGAAAGTAAAATGTGAATCTTTAAAAATATCAGACAATTTAGAAACTATTTGGAAACAAAATCTAATTTATCCTTTCATCTAATTTAATGAAATAATAAAAAAATATGCTGAAAAGTGATACATAGTCAAGGTGATTTTGTTGTTTGAGTAGTGTAGGTGTGCTGTGTCCAGGCATGTGTATGTATTCATACACATGTATTCGTGAGTGGTTATTTATGTTGTGTATATGAATGTCAGAGGCCAATGTCAAGTTACACCTTACCATCATTGTTATCATTTTAAGACAGAACCCCTCACTAGGAAGCCAGCCCAACTCCATAGATCCTCGTATGTCTATCCCCTGCCTCCAGTACTAGGATTACACATGTGTGCTGCCACACTACCTTTATATGGGTCCTAAGGATCAAACTCGGGTCCTCATGCTTGCATGGGCACCACTTTGCAGACTGAGCCACGCCCTCAGTCTCCGCCAAACTGAAGAGTAAAGCTGCATATCCCATAGACACTGTGCTGGACAAGTGGGTCTTCGACTTTACCAACAAGTGCTCTTTCAATTATTTTTTTTTTTCAAGTGATTCAACATTTTCTAAAATTTTGTGTGGATTTTCTTTTAATTAGAAGTTCTTTGCCAAAGATAACTGGGGTCCTCATTTTTTAATTAATTGGAAGCACATGCAGCTACTGATCTGTATAACAAGGTCTGAGCAATAGCACTGTTGTGAGTTGATGAATTTCAAACAAATTTAAAAGTCCTGGTATTTAGTTCAGACTTGCCATGAACAAATGCATCTTACTGTGATTTTTAAAAATTGGAAATAAGTGGAGGTTTCTTACAGACCTTGAGGAAACTACAAATGGCCCAGGAATTGCAGTGATTTCACTTATGGTTCGTTCCCCCCTTTTAAGAGGTTTATTTATTTTTCCTAGCATACAAAGCACTAGGCTTCATGGTGGCATTTTTCACCCAAAATTGTTTTTGATGTTTCTTGTCCCTTCATCCCCCAAGTTTTCATCCTTACCACTCACCCTGTCACCTCTAGTAGCCTCCTTTCTTCATGTCACACAGATAGTTTTGCCTCCTGCTTCTTCAAAATCTCTCATTCCTTTTTTTGTAGAAATGCTTTTACAATTTTATTATGTTGTACAAAATGATATACATTGGGCAAAACTTGTACCTGTATTTCATATTTTGAAATTTGATCTCCTGAGCTAGTGATATGTAATATGATATGATAATGTCATAATCTCTTGTGACATGGGACTGGGAAAAGCTGTCGCCACTCTCAGCCAAGCAATCATAAGGAAAAGGCACTGACATTCTACAAGGGACTGTGTAATAGAACTCTGATACTTTGTAGGTTAGAGGAACTGAAAATACATGAATATATCATACAAAGTATATATGGAATAGATGAATACATGCATATATATAAATATATGGAATGGTACAGAAAAATGTTTTATTAAAAATTTCCTTAGGTTAGGTCTATTAGACTTAATATTCTAAGGACAACAAAGTCTACAAAGAAGGACAATTACTTGAAAGCAATGGAGCCTTCCTTATTAGGCCCTTCCACATTGCAATTGCCATTCAAAAACTGGTCCTTCACAGAAAGCATTGTTATGATTTTATTTTTTAAGGTGTATTTAAAGAGTATCTGGGAAGGTTTTATAAAAAAAAAAACAAATCAGATCATTTTTACTAAAGGTATTTAATCCTTTAGGAGCCAGAACATTACAGGCAGGGTCATGTAGAAATCTGTAGTTCTTGCTTATGGAGATGGTGGGTACAAAATATGGGACAGAATCAAGTATCTTATCTTTCTGAGATGCTTGACTTATAAATCAAATGTGCTGGAGAAAAGAAATTAAGTCTAAAGTGCTAAAGTTTTTCTGATTAGTGAGAATAGAAACACATTACAATCTTCTTTTGTTCAAAATTTTATCATGATCCAAGTGTGTCTGTATATCAGCTGTAATCTTTGCAAGCATCCCATAGGGTAGAGAAAGCTGTCACTGGGAGGTCAGAAACCTTGCCGGTTAGCAATAATAATAGGATCACAAAGAATGGTGCTTGCTTCCTAGCTAGATTCAGAATCTATGCTTCTTGGTTATTAATTGAGTAGGCTTTGGTTTTTTCATGTGTGTTTTTTGTTTTTTGTTTTTTTTTTAGATAAGATGAGAGATCAGAAGTGGAGTTGGTAGGTTGAGAAAATGTTGATCACCGGGTATAACATTTAGAAATAATTCAATCTATCAACTGTGCAAGATAATTACAATTAATGTCAGTATATTATAGTGAAACAATCCTGGAGACTATATTTTAACCCATCTCACTTTGAAATAGTATATGAGGTAAGGTACATGCTAAGTAGTCTGATTTAGCTACTCTATTGTATAATGGGTACATATTTTAAAATATCATACTGTATGTAAGTATACCATCCTTTTGTCCACTAAAACAAAAGGATCTAGATGAATAATAACTACCTAACAGGGTTGCGAGTGATAAAAGAAAGTATCTATGACATCTAGAAATGTTCTGTCCCTATGAATTGGACCATGGTGTTGATAGGAACTGGCCTCATTCTGGTATCTGAGTTGTGGGATTTGTCTACAGAAAATGACAAATCCATAAACTATCAATGTCAGGGAAAGACACTGCAATTTTGTGGAATCAAGCCAAATTAAGACCATGCTATAATCATGTTTGAGCACATACAATAGTATGACCATTCTTTAAACCACATGACTAAGGATCCTTCTATTTTGACTAAAATGATTGAACATAACTTCTTTATACTGATATACTTCAAGTTTAGCTTCATACTCCTTGCCTCCTAAATAAGAGTTACTAGGATCCTGATTATAGAACTGTCTCCATTCTCTTACAGTTTTAGATCCAGAACAATGTTCTTTTTCCACAAACTACCTTCAGCTACTAAAAACACTACTGAAACAGCAACTGAAAGCCTGAGTCCAGTCTTTTTGAAACCCTGTGCTGAAATTCCACATGGTTCTCCATCATACATAATGTTTTATGTTGGAAGACAAGAATAAAACAAACCTTGTGTGTCTATTTGCATGTTATTGGTGGTCCTGGGATGAAAGAAATGGGCAAGAGATAAGCATTAATAAATGCAAAACTTTAAGTATAATGTATATTTCCTAGTTAGCACTCAATAATTGATATGATTATTAACTATACTGAGTCTTAGAATTTTGTAGATTGAGCTATGAAAACTCAGAGGTGCTTGCAGCTGAGAGGAGGCATTGCTGAAAACCTACTTCCTAGAGTCTTTTTTCAACCCATGTTTTCATGATACAACACTGCTACAGTTTGATTCATTTTTCTTTCCTATTCTATTGGTAGCAGGTAACTTTATTGGCTCTTGGGACTATGATCTGTTTTGATCTATGTTTAAATAAAAATTCTTTTTCTTTAAAAAGAATAAAAGCAGCTTCTAATCTTGTCATATATGCAGAGTCTTGTTAGTGGAAAGACTTTCATATTTCTAGTCTTTTACTACAATTATGGTCCTTTGATTATTGTAAAATTATTTTTAGTCATTTGAAATCTCATCGACTGAAAAGACTATGATAAAGAATATTAACTTAGATCTTTTGTAAGGTAAGGCACTTGAAATACAAGACTCAAGATTTAGTCTCAAGCTAGTCTCAGGTTGTCCAAAAATGTGAATTCAGGTTTTGGCCTCATGTACAACTAAACAATTAGCTTATAAAAAAATAAGATAACATCAGAGAACCTCAATAAAATACAACACTGACATCCAAAGCTCTCTTCACATATAAAGATAGAGATAATAGATAATGACACAATTTATTTTTCTTTTTGTTACCTACATAACTAGGGAGTAAGACCATATTGTTGAAGACAATACTCATTTTGAATTAGGACACAGATAAGTAAAGCTGGAACTGACCAGGAAACACACACAAACTCAAAAACTCTCTCTCTCTCTCTCTCTCTCTCTCTCTCTCATGAGTAGCATTCATAATGCCAGAAGATGTTACGTAAGGTACTATGGGAGAACTACAATAATAATCTTCCAGGGAAGATATATTCATTGGTGCAATAGTGGCATGACTGTTATGGGGATAATCACTTTCTTAGTGATTTATTTCAAAGGAGAGTTACTCCACAGGAGGAATTACATGACTGCTACCGTAAATCTCATGGCTGGGTCAAATGCTCATGGCTGGGAAGATAATAGGCAGTAGGAGGACATCAACTATTGTTATTTTGTTAAACAGTGATGTTGTCAAACTGTCTTCTAAAACTTAAGTTTGTATCCATAAAATTGTACTATTTTCAACTTTGGTCAGAAAAATGTCTTTTTGCAGTGGGGTAGTGGTTATGCAGACACTCATAACTGATAAAATGCCAAATATAAGTAATGTGAGTGCATATGTGGATGAATCATCTATATCAACCTTCTATCACAGAAGAAGGACAGCTCAGGGAACATGTTGGAAGAAGGGGAAGAAAGAATGTAAGAAGTGACAGGTGAAGAGGAGAGCTGGGAAAAGCCAATTTCTGCATGACATGGTTGTTGTAGACATCAAATCACAGCAGTTGTGGCTACCTGCACAAGACCATCACTAGATAAAGTCATTCCAAAATCCAGTATGTACTGGGGAGGCCTCACTCTAAATATACTAAAGAGTTATTGATAGTTGATGGCTTCTGAAGGAGAAACTGTCACTCTCCTGGGGTCATGGCTACTTATTGTTTGGCTGTGGCCTAGTAGATGGCCCTACACCTGTGTACATATGGATAGTACTGACTGGACTCGGGCCATTATTAATCACAACAACAATGTTGTGAAATGTCAGAAATGTCATGAATGTAAGAGTAGGATTACTGAGAGGAGCTGGAGGGGGGTAGTAGTGGGTGGATACAATCAAAATATGTTGTATAAAGGACCCTTGGAAATGCTGAAAACAGAAGAGATGGTCTACCCCAGGGAAGAGCTCTCCAATTGGTTAACCATTAGCAAGTGGTCAACCCTGAGGTTATATAATACATGTAACATTATATGGACTGAGTATTTATAAAAACTTGCATTAAATATATATAATATCTATATACATTAAATTAAAAGGGGGTGTGAATCTGAGAGAGAGCAAGGGAGATGCATTGGAGTGTCTGGAGAGAAGAATGGGAAGGGGTTAATAGGGTAATTATGACTAAAAATAAAATATTTAAAAATACATTGTATAAATCTATGAACATTTCAAAGAATAAAATGAAATATTTCAAAAAGTGAGACTAATATACATCTTTTATTTCCACCCACTTTCACTCACAGGAAGCTGTGAGTGTTCTGGGAATTGGTGGAGTTTGGTATTTGTATGTGTTTCCTTTAATTAAGAATTCTAGTTGAGTTCTTCCCAAACACTGTTTCTGGAAATCTCAGTATTCTACAAAATAGTAATGTGTGTTCTATGGAATGCGTCTATGCTTTGTATATTCACAGAGATATATTAATAGCTCATTAAAGGTTCTGAACAATATAGTAAAATGCATTTAGATTCGTAAGTATTTCTTAACTTAAAAGTCAGTTTTCAATCCCTAGAGCACTTTACTGTTCTTGATAAGCCTTATGATATATTTACCATATAGTAGACACTGTTTAAGCATTTAATATACAGTAGCTCATTGTCTTAACTTCAGTGTTTTTTAAGGACAGTGAAATATAGAATAGTTAAGTGATATTCATGATGACGTAGTTGGTAAACTGGAGTATAATATATCCTTCATAACTAATATAACTGGAGACAATATACACTTTTGACTTTAGTAACAAAGAGGAAAAAATAGATTTATTCAAATAGTCTGCTAACATTAAATGAGAAACTAGCATGCACCTAAAAAAGGTTTTTTTTTCCAAAGGATTTGTCTTATCTTTACATTTATTTATTTATTTATTGTTTGTTTGTTTGTTTGTATCTGTGTGTGCACATCCAATCATGCCATGATATGTATTTGGAGGTCAGAAGACAACTTCCAGGAGTTGGTCTCCAATTTCACCATGTAGATTCTAGATTATGGGGATTGAACTATGATTGTCAGGCTTGGCAACAAGCACCTACCCTCTGAGCCATCTCACTAGCCCCTAAAAATATTGTTTTAATGCTAGTTACACTGCAAGAGGTAAAACATTGTTCAAGACAGATACAATATCAAATGTCACAGAGCTAACCTTGGAGTGGGGGTAGGCAATAACAATATATATATATATATATATATATATATATATATATATATATATATA
>CAJQZJ010032981.1:3638620-3650801 GCA_907164525.1 Lophiomys imhausi | reverse complement strand
ATATATATATATATATATATATATATATATATATATATATATATATACTGAGACAGAGTCTTATTGTGTAACCTTGGCTAGCCTTAAGTTTGCTATGCAGACTAGGCTGACCTTGAACTCACAGAGATCTTCTTGCCTCTACCTCTTGAGTGCTAGAACTAAAGGTGTGCCCCACAATGCTCAGATGTAAGCACATAATACTTTTAAAATCCAGGTAATGATAAGATCTATGAGGATACCAGAAAAGACTGATGTGACAGGATATGGATCAAAGTGAGTCTAAGTTTTCTTGAAAATTAATGGCAGTATTTAATCAAATAGATTAATGTGAACAATGAGAACAGTCCAGTTTGCCATAGTTTCTCAATACTACTCTTATTGATTCATTGATAAAGTGTGTTTTTCCTATTGTGTCATAAATTTGGCTTTTAGACTTTTGGATAAAATAGTTCGAACACAATTAGGATGAATGAAGTACCAGTTTCTGTGAATTTCAGTAGTTGAGTATCAAAATGATTTTGTGTTTCAAGTGAAATAAATTTTTCATCATACCATTTTTTTGGAGCCTTCAATATATACCAACATAAAAATATGTAGTGTATAAAATATTCTTAACTTACTTGACCATGGAGATACATTATTTTTGTGAAATATTTTAAAATAGAATAGTGTTTTGTGGAATGTATTTCTTAGATTTCTGTCTGTCTCTGTCTCTTTCTGATACGATACACTATCATGGTAGGCCTCTGTGACACTTTTGATCTCTTGCATTGATTTGGATATGAATTCCTTAAGTTTCCTTTGCTACTTGAATTCGGAAAGACAGATTTAACATGTAAGAGAAATAATATTTCATAAGAATATACTATTCTTTAATATTTTGATATAATGCTAAATTTTCTTGCTAGCATTTGAATTAGTAGACAAAATATTGCAGTTTTTCGTTTTAGTGAATAGAAGATTGGACCATAACACCAGGAGTTATGGTCTCTCACAATCTAATAAGCAAAAACACTGAATGCCTTTCTGTCCTTGTCAACACCCATGCGCTGAACAAAAGGAAACCTGATATCTCATTAAGATTGTTTGGCTAGATGTGTAACACAAACTTAAAGTTTTTTTTTTTTTTTTTTTTTACAAGAGTCCATTTACATCTTTCTATACCCAAAGGCAAAAATTGTTGTCAATTTCTTATGTATTCTTATCGAAATATATATTTTGTATATATCTATGTAACATATGTATAAAATACATATCAGATATCTAATATCCTAGACACACATAGAATTTCCTTTGAAGCACAAATCTTTCATGACCATGACTCTACCCTCTGATTTTCTTCACTCCATTTTACAATTCAATGTATCCATGTCAGAACATAAAGAACCACATCAATGACAAAAGGGAAAAAAAGCAAAAAAAAAAAAAAAAACCACAACAGAGTATTTTTGTATAGCTTGTTACAATTATTTATTTTTATTGAACAAAACACAGTATTATAATTTACAGGGGTGGTCTCCATTTCACAGACAATTGTGTTATTTTGAATCAATGTATGACATAAAACACCTCTTTGAATATTATTTTTGTAATGGGATAACATTATCCTGAATTTTTAAAAATTTATTTATTTATTACTTCAGGTTACATCTCCATCATAGTGTCCTCTTTACACCCCTCCCAGTCCCACCCTCCCACTCTCTACCCCCTATCCCTTCCATCTCACTCCTCTGGAGTGGAGTGTTCCTACATAACAGTCCCCCACCCCAGTTCAGCAGTCATATGAGGGCCAAGAGCCTCCTTATACACTGGGGGCATATAAGGCAGCACCACTAGGGCAAAGTGTCTCATTGACAGGGAGAAAAGTCTATCTTCATGTTACCTTTGGTGCACTGGTTGTAGTATAGTTATCCTGTACTATATGGCTAAAATCCGACTATAAGTGAATAGATGCCATGTGCATCCTTCTGAGTCTGGGTTAGCTCACTCAGGATGAGCTTCTCTAGTTCCATCCATTTGGCTGTAAATTGCATGATTTCGTTGTTTCTGATAGCTGAGTAATATTCCATTGTGTAGATGTACCACAGTTTGTCTTATCCATTCCTCAGTTGAGGGACATCTGGGTTGTTTCCAGTGTCTATCTATTACAAATAAGGCTGTTATGAAAATAGATGAGGAAACTTCCTTGTGATTCGCTGAGGAATCATTTGGATGTATACCCAGAAGTGGTATGGCTGGGTCCTGAGGCAGAGCTATTCCAATTTTTCTAAGATATCGCCAGACTGACCTCCTTAGTGGTTGCACAACCCTGCACTACCACCAGCAATGGAGGAGGGTTCCCCTTTTCTCCACACCCTCACCAGCATATGCTGTCATATGAGCTTTTGATCTTAGCCATTCTGACAGGTGTGAGATGGAATCTCAGAGTTGTCTCGAGTTGCATTTCTCTGATGATTAAGGATGCTGAGCATTTCTTCAAGTGTCTCTCAGCCATTAGGAATTCCTCCTTTGTGAATTCTCTATTTAGCTCTGTTCCCCATTTTTTGATTGGATTATTTGTTTTCTTGGCATTTAATTTCTTGAGTTCTTGGTAAATTTTGGATATTAGCCCTTTGTCAGATGTGGGGTTGGTGAAGATTTTTTTCCCTAATCTGTAGGCTGCTATTTTGTTCAAATGACAGTGTCTTTTGCCTTACAGAAGCTTTTCAGCTTCATGAGGTCCCATTTATTGATGGTTGGTCTAAGATCCTGAGCTGTTGGTGTTCTGTTAACTTTTTATAACTTGTTGGTTTTTAAATTGACTTTTAATAATTTTATTCAGTATAAAAGATTTCAAATTTCTAGAACACTGAAAAATCTCAGATTGTTCTAAAAGGATTTAAAAAACAACTTTTTACAATTAAAATTTTAATTTTGATTTTTGCAAATAGTTTAGTTTCCCATATTCATTACATCTTAGTATTAACCTAATGGTCTCAACCAAAGATCATATTTTAAGAGCTCTGAAATTCTTCTCTTTTGATTTTTAGACTCACAACACTTTGGTACAAATTATTGTTCTTAGGCACAATACTAATGTGTGTATGGTCGCTTTCATTTTATACAAACAAGTCACAAATAATATAAATGAGCTTAGATTAAATCAGATACAATGAGAATTGAAGAGTGATAGCTGATGCAAACAAAAAGAGTGATTAGTATTGTTCTTGCTGTATGATGAATTACACTATACCATGCATTAAAACAATGGATTGCTCTTCAGAATATCATAGACTCTTTAGCAAAACAATGATGGAAAATATATACTCTTTTATCATTTAGTAAAAAGAAAGACTTATAAAAAATGTTGAAAATTTTCTTCCTGAAGTAATAAATAAACATAAAAAAAGAAAAAAAAGAAAAGATTGTTTTTTTTTCAAGTCTCAAAGAGCATTGGTACTGGTACTAACGAGAATGCACATACCATATCCTTGGTAATGTATTTAGTGTACTATATTCATTTTTTTCTGCAGACCTGGTCTGTGATAGTAAGCTGTTTTGATGTCTTAGTACTTACCTTAAAGTGGACAAGGAACTCCTCTACCCTTTATGTAATGGTAGGATTCTAATGATTCTGTTTGATCTATTATGTTAAACACACATGAAATAAGTCAAAAGAAATATACACAGTGAGTATATCAAAGAAATACTTCTACTCTTAGGAATAAGACAGTTGCTTAACTACCTGTGTCACACTTCATGGTAATCTGTTAAGAAAGACACAAAGTCAATGCTGACTCAAGACACAAGATTGTAAATGAACACACACAAACCACCATCTGTTGAATTCAAGAAAAAAATTGCTTCAATAGACATAAAATGAATAAAAGATACAAGGCATCTATTTGAAGGCCTTCAAAGCATCAGTGAAATTGCCAAAAACCCAAAACTACATTCAAATCCAGTAGTCTTAGGTAGCATAGAAAATCAACTATAATTTTCATTAACTGTTCTCACATTCCAGAAACTACCTTTGAAACACTGATTGTCTATAAGCTGTAGTAATTTAAGTAGTGCACACTACAAATCTCCCCCCAGGTAACAGCATCTATATCAACTTTTGAATTTGGAGTTTTATTGGTTAAAATAAAACACAAACACACTCACAGACACACCCAGAAACAGAAATATCAAATGCTTTATCAGATATCTGGGCATGTTTTTGTCCAGTCAGACTGATCTCAGATAACCATCTCTTAGACTATTTATATTTATTTCTGCAATAAACACAGGAAGTTTTGATGTCTGTCAGGAATTACAACTTCTTTAGCATAAGATGCTACAAACACTCCACCATCTGTAGGTCTGCCCCTCTCTCAGAGTCACATATTTACCTTTGAAGAACCCAGACCCCTCCTCACTATTTTTTTTTTTAGATCTCCAAGTTTAATTTTGAGAGTGTTTTCAAAATCTGTTAACATGTTCCATGATGTTGAATTTAGCAATCCAATCAAGTCAATTGGGAAGAGTACTGTTCTGGAGAGAATCCATCTTTTTTTACACACCAGCCCAATTTCCCAGGACTGGTTGCTTCTAGCTGTTCTCCCAGGGAGAGTGGAGCACTTGTTAATTTGATCCGTGCAAATACTTACTATATACTCAGGACTATGTTAGGCTCTATGAATGCGGCGCTGAACATGTCCGAAGAAACACTTGCCCCTGGAGCAGTGACAGGGAGACATAGGTTAAAGGGGAAAGTACCTGGAAGGAAATGAATAGAGAATGGAGATCACAGCATCACTACTGGTTAGGTGAGTGAATTGGAAGAGTGGCTGGAAGAATACTTCAGGATCATGTGGTCCTCAGTGTTCCTTGTGGGTGGTGCCTCCTTAGACTCTGAACCTGCGGCTGATCTTTCTAATCCTGCAGAAATTCTGAGTATGAATAATACAATGTGGTTTCCCATTTTCTTTTTAATTTATGAAGAGATTTGCCTTTTATCTTTGTTTCCTGAGACAGTTGTTTCATTTTACTGATAGATTTAATGTCATCCTACAGCAAGCTGGTGCTTCTTTCCTTTGGTGAGGACAGTTCTCTTCTATTGGTTTTCACTTCAAACTGTGCCTTTTTATATAAACGATGAACTCTTTAGAAATAATCTTAAGTTATCTTATGGTACAGATAAGGCAGGAGCTGCTAAGCACAAATTAGAGCAGGCCACTTCATTTTGCAGGTTTGTTTTTCTGTATATTAACCACTAGTTTCTCATAAACAGTCAAGCACTTCCTGAAAAGGAATTTGTAGGGTTTCTATTTAGTGATAATTACTCTGTTTTCATCAAATTTTAGCTATTTCAAATTATGTTATATGTGTTTGGAGACTAATCTATGTTTTAACAGCAACATGAAAGCATTCTTACAGTGATACAAGTGGTCTTCCCAATTTTGTTGCCTTTCAAAATACATTAATACACAATTTAAACATTAATAGCTTAGAAATCATGTTTATACATTTATATTATTAAATCCTAAATCACAGGATTTATATGTTGCCATAAATTACGTTCTACATGATTATTTTGGTGGTTACATGTTGTCAAAATTTTGCAATTAGCACCTAACAAAAGATGTTACAAGAAGAAGTCAAACCATATGAAGCATAAAACAGAATGTCATATTACAGAAACACTTGTAACCCAAGTTTTATATGTATTGCTTTAAACATAGTATATGAAAACTACTTCTAAATTTCACTTAGGAGGTATAAGGGTGAAGCAGGTAGTTATATAAACAAGCTAAGTAGAATTTATTTTTATTAAAGAGTTCTTATTGCTTACCTTTAATTAAAAAACAATAGAAAACTAAGTTCCTTCATAAATTTTCTATTTGTAAAGATAGGCATAATTAAAAAGCATGAAGTAGATTATTGACACAAATACCTATAAATTCTTTTAATTTATTCCTTTGATTCCCTCTTTCTCTCTCTCTTTTTCTCTGTCTCTATGAGAAAAAGACATTTGGGAACAAATAAGAAAAGAATTCAGTTTAATTTATGGAATGATGTTTTGAAGGGATTTTAAAAGTGCCAAGAGTTATTTTCTGTTGTTCATTTGACATTTTAGATACAGTTATTAAGTCTTGGACTTATAGCAGTAATTTAATTACATTTGATTAAAGAGTTGTATTTGTATTTGACTGATAAATAGTAACAGGAAATACTGGTGCCTTCAACTTGATCATCTTAGTAATCCACATTAATTATTGTATCTGTATGTCCTTGTAGTCATCTCAGTAGAGGTACCCAGTACCATTTAAAGGTATTTAGACAGGAAGAAGCCATTCGAATCATGGCTCAATCAGCCTTCTTTTGAAGGGTATCTCAGTTCTGTTTAAACATGATGTACTGAATTAATGTATGAGAGAAGAGTTGACTTGGCATTTCTTATTTCATAATTATTTTGAGTCTGAACTTTGTTTGAAACACTGATTAACAATTAATTTTAAGTCTAAAAATGAGGAAACAAAAATAATTCAGTGTTTGTTTCTTTGCCCACTTTTTCCATTTTCCAACTAATTAATGTGTATTTCTTTGAAGTCAAAGGAAGAGTTAATAGTCTATAATTACTCAATGATTTAAATGTTTCCTTTTGTGTATTTCTGTGTCTACTTTCTGGACTCAAAGATAAAATATAACTCTCTTTGTATTTTTTCTTATACAAAATTTTGCTTCTTAACTTCATAGAAATTTCAGTAATAAACATGTAGAAAACTGCTTTGGGCAGTTCAGATATTAAAAGACAAACAATGGTGCAGAAAGATCATAGAGTGTTAATGAAAATATAGATGAGTAAAAATAACTTAAATTAGCTCAAATTCTGAGTATTTTCAAAGTGTTTATTCAGAGATTCTTCATGAATAATATACAAACAAACATAAATGTATTTATCTACCTTTTTGAAATATATTTTGTATATCATGTGACTTAATGTTTACATATATAAATATAATGTATTATATTTATATATGTATATTATGATTTATATATATGTATACACACACACACACACATATATATATATATACAAAACAGTTTTCAGGTTGGACATTGACATGGGAGTACAACCTCAGCTCTTGGGAGGCTGAAGCATGATGGATAATAGGTTCAAGGCCAACCTGGGTCAATAAGGAGACCCTGACTCAAAAAAGACCAAACCAAAGGATAACTGACAAAAAACAATGTGCATAGGCTCTACTCCCAGATTATTTTTTTGATTGCTAAAGAGAAATATATGGTTCAAAAAATGAAAATGAAAGGGATCTTTCTCAAATACTTTCTTATGTGTTAGTGACTTTGCGCATAAACATCGGCTCCTTCTCTTGAATAAGGTTGTGAAGTAATTCTGAAAATAAGATGCACATGCTTTAGAAAATCTAGCACTCTCAGGAATGTATATTATGTTCTACAGTATGTAGAAAACATTATTGTGTATAACAAATTCCTATTACATGATATCAGGCACTTTAATAGAAAAATTACTTAATTTTGTAATAAAGAGTTTGAGTTTGAATTTTTCAATTCCAAAAAACTGAAAAAAAGGTAGTAATAAAAGTTATCTTCAGTGCCACTGCTCCCAAATAATCACCATATTATATGATCATTATTCCATTATCATCCTATGAATGTATGGAAATGAAAATGAGAAAGAGTATTGAAATAATCTTTTAGAAAAGATGGTCCTATTGGACACAGTATTTTAAAAGCAAAATTTGGCTTTATTTTAATTAATGTTAGCAGATGAAAATAAGGTGAAAAAAGAGGGTGAATTGTGGCAACTCATTATTTTTTTCTTCTACATGACTATTTCTTGAAAGATTCCTTTAAAATTATAGAAAAAAGGGCTGGAGAGAGATGGCTTGTTCGGAGATTGTAATTCCATTGCTGTGAAAGTAAAAAACAAACAAAAAAAAAAACCCAAAACAAAACCAAACAAACAAAAAACAAAACCAGAGATAGGAGGATCCCTGTGGCTTTGTGGCTAGCAAGTCTAGCTGAATTGGAGAGTTCCCGTCTCAGTGAGATATCTTGTTTCATAAAATAAGGTGACAAGCTGGCAGGAAAGCTTAGTGGTTAAAAGTATTTGCCATACAAGCCTGATGACTTGAGTCTATTCTACAGGATCTATAGTGAAAGAAAAAAAAAGCTAAGACCCAATTTGTTCTCTGATTCTACACACATGATCATACTAGCTCACACTCTCTTTTACATACAAGACCACACACACACATTCAATAATAAAAATAAAATAAGAAACAAAAAATAAAGCGGAGAGTGGTAAGGGAAGACATTTGAGGCTGATCTCTGACCGCAAACAGGTGCATGCATGTGCATAAGCAACACAGTACACACACAGAAGACTGACAAAAATACTTATGCAAAATAGTAAAAGTTAGGAAATGTTTTAAAAACCACGTTTGTAACCGACCGTGCTTGCTTTGTACAATAAGACCCCAGTACTTTCACTTCTTTTGACTCCTCTAACCTCATTTTGGAGCAACCCTCTCTGTCTAGCATAATGTTTGTTGCACTTCTATTGTTTAATGTAATTTCATTTTAACAATATTATCATGATTTATTCAAATTGTTCAAACATTTTCTCCATGTTAGTATTATTAGCTGTAAGGTTTTTTTTTTTTATGGTTCAGACTTATCTGTTATCTTTATTATGTGCTTTGGTCCTTAATTTATTTCCTTAAACTGTTTTTCTGCCATTCTCTGTCTCTTCTAATTTTGTGTTTTTCTTTGGGTAGGTAATAGTAGTTCAGGGTTTAATAGTACACAAATCTAGACATTTATGGAAAGGTATTTTGGGATGGAAATAAGGTACAACAGAGAGCTTGGAAAAGCAGATTACTCTTTATTATCTGGTAGGACTTTATCTAACCGCCGAATGACCTAACAGTAAAGACATTTCCAGAAGAGGAAGGAGTCTGCTTTCAATGTTGTCTTTATATTAAGACCACAATGTCTGTTACTGCCAGCATAGGCAGTCTGCTCTGCAAATTTCAGATTTACCACTCCCCACAACTATTTGAACCAACAATTCTTAACTACTTGCTTACTCTGCTTACTGTTCATGTGTGTGTATTTATTTTTGTCCATCTTATTACAGTTGATGGGTGCTTATTTATCATGGCTTCCCTAGCAGAAGGGAGGAGGGTTGGGAGGACAGTTGCCTTGCATTTGGTGCCTTTTTTGTTAGGATATTTAGGTTCTGTTTTTATTTCTTATTTTTGGGGTTTTGCTGAGCATCCCACACAGTTAAATGTTCTGGGATATAGGCCATCTCCTCATGGAGGTGAAAGACCCGGAAGAGGGAAGTCCCTCTCCCGACTCCCGACACTCAAGATATCATGGCCACCCAAAAACTCACAAGAGACCTTCTTGATGCAATCGCAAGAGGTTTATTTTGGGAGAGATCAGTGCACTGAGGATGCCACTCATATCCCACGCAGGGGTAGAGGAGCCGTGACCCCAATTTGGGGGAGAGTAGGCTATTTAAACTACAACCCAAGGGGGTGAGGGGAAATACAAGTGGAAAGTACCAGCCCAGCCAATTGTTTACCACAACCCAAGGGGAGAGAGGAAATACAGGTGGAAAGTACCAGCCCATTGTTTACCATAACTGAAGGGGGTGAGGGGAAACGCAGGTGTAATGTACCAGCCCATTAGTTAGTAAGCAGGAAACATCCTACACCTGTTTTTCTCAGGAATGAATTTAATCTTACTTTACCATCGGCTTTGTGGTTAGCTAGTTCCTGGAGCGTGGCTGGCCTGACTCCACTGCCTGCCACGGGGGTATCTAAAATTTTTATTCCTCTCATTCCCCACTTCTTCTAGTCCGCTGTTCTAATCTTAGAACCTGTGTCATTCTATTTATTATTATCTTGTTCCCGTAACCCTTGATATTGTTGTTTCAGCATTAAAATCTGTACGGCACTTACTTTTAATTGATGAAAGCACTGAGGGGCCTGTACTAGGGCAGTTGTTCCAGTGTTAGATCTAATCCTAAAATTACAGCTAAAGTCAGGGAAATAGGCTCTCTTAAATTGCCTAGGGCAGAAACCAAACTCATCCACAAAGGCATCTGTGGGGAGATAGAATACTCTAGGCATAAGCTGTGTTAACATATAATAATCTTTGGTATCATTAAAGATATTAGTGGCAACACAGGGAGTTAATCCTGTGTTGCAGGCCCACCATCTATCTATGCCAGGATATAAGTATCTGGTATCAGAAGTCTTTGGAGACCTCAGGGTCTCATTGCATAAGTGTTTATAGGCAGCAGGTGGGTTTCCTAAACAAGTCCCTTTCCCTGATACTTCAGTTAGGGTCAGTTTGTTCTTCTCATGTCATGAACAGGCATCATGGTTGGTGTTATTAAAAGTACCCAACACAGCGATGCCCTCATATTAAGGGGGTCCAGAAGTTAAACAGAGCCAACATCCTCCACACTGCCTAGCTGCACTCCTGTCTCTACCTTTCCTTGGACAGATGTAAAAATCTTATTGAGCCAGCCCACAGTGTCCCTCTGGCCTCCCTCACCCAAACTTTGATCCTAGCCCTTTAGGGTGCTTACATCGAGGGTCCCTCTCAGGGAGGTTTTGGGGGTCTGCCTCA
The DNA here is from genome assembly GCA_907164525.1 of Lophiomys imhausi. Classification (NCBI taxonomy): domain Eukaryota; kingdom Metazoa; phylum Chordata; class Mammalia; order Rodentia; family Muridae; genus Lophiomys; species Lophiomys imhausi. Next base: position 3,640,145 of record CAJQZJ010032981.1, on the reverse strand, counting down.
GGAATATCCCACTGTTCCAGGCCTGCAGCTAGCTGGCAGAAGTCAGGAAAGGGAGGGGGCTACCTTAGAGATTGACCAGATGACTTCCCCAGTTTGGGAAGCCACCTGTCAGGTGAGTTTTTGAGGGGTATGGGGGTTGTCATTCCCCATCTGGAGAACACCTGTGACGCAGGTGCAGCTTAAGAGGGTCCACAGTCTTTTTCAATCTCCATTCATCCTTGGAAGGTTTAGGAACTTTCTTCACGTGTGAGGCGTGGATCCAAGCAGAGATGCCCTCTACCTATAGTGTGGTGGGGGTGGTCAGGAGCACCAGGTATGGTCCCTTCTAGCGAGGCTCAAGGTTCCCAGCTCAATGGTGCTGAGCTTGATGGTGCCGGACGAGTACGGCATCTCCAACCTGGAACTGATGAGGCACACTCAGGTCTCCAGCTTTATAAGCCTCCCTGAGCTGCTCCCAGGTCTCACGCCGAACTACTTTAAGGACTTTCATGTGGGTGAACAAGGGGTTAGAAAGGACAACATCAGGATCAAATATTTCACCTGCCTCAGGGAGAGGAGCCCCCCCCACAGAGAATCTCATAGGGTGTTAACTTGAATTGTCCTGGGGTATTCCTGACCCGGAACAGGGCAAAAGGAAGGAGGGCTGTCCAGTCTCTAAGGCTAATATAGTCAAGGTCTCTTTTAGGGTTCTATTTATCCTTTTTACCTGTCCTGAACTCTGGGGACGATAGGCACAATGTAATTTTCATTTAATCCCCAGTTGAGTGGCCAGTCCCTGACTTACCTGGGCAACGAAAGCGGGTCCATTATCAGACCCAATTACCTTGGGTATTCCAAATCTTGGAAAAATTTCTTCAAGAATCTTCTTAGCCACTGCATTAGCAGTCTCAGTCCTTGTAGGGAAGGCCTCTACCCACCCTGAAAATGTATCTATAAAAACTAAAAGATATTTGTTTTCATATTTAGCCGGTTTAATTTTTGTAAAATCTACTTTCCAATAGGCCACCCAGTCTATCACCCCAGAATCTTTTTTTCGGGTTATACATGGAAGGTCTGGTATTAGTCAGAGCACAAGCTTTGCAGTTTCTGACTATCTCCGTTGTTAAATCAGAAAGTCCAATTACATAATAGTCAGAGGACCTTACCATATCTTTTAGTTTCTTTTTTTCTAGGTGAGTCAGACTGTGTAAATCAGTGACATACTTGCGTCCTTTTTTTTTATTATTTTTCATGTCTTTCCTGCAGATGTCAACAGCCCTCTTTGTCTATATATTGCCCCAGGCACATGGGCAGTGGCAAAAGCATACCTGCTATCAGTATAAATAATGATGGACTTTTTCTCTGTCATCTTCAGGGCTATGTTAGAGCAATAAGTTCAGCTTTCTGGGCAGAAGTTCCTTCTGGCAGGCTGCTAGTCCAAATCACTCGCCTCCCATCTACCATTGTAGCTCCCGCCACCCGCTTACCTTCAACCATGAAGCTGTGAAGGGGCTGATAGGTTAATATAAGTTAGATTTAGTGAATA
>CAJQZJ010032981.1:3623123-3638220 GCA_907164525.1 Lophiomys imhausi | reverse complement strand
AGTAATAAATAAGTGATAAATAATAACTTAAAAGTTCGGTGTCAAAGCTGTTTTCATCAGTGTACCAGTTCGGACTTCCTGGCCAGGGTTGGTCTTCTGCCAGGAGGTCAGGGCAGCGATGGATGAGAGCAGAGCATTGGTCTCAGGTAGTAGAGTAGCAGGATTCAGGACAGCCAGGGGAGCAAATATCACCTTCTCAGTCAATAATAGGCTCTGGTAGTGGGTCATTCTAGCATTAGTCATCCACCGGTCAGGGGGCTGTCAATGCTCTCAAGGGCATGGGGTGCCACCACTGTAATCTGCTGTCCCAAAGTCAGTTTATCAGCATCCTTGACCAGTAAGGCCACAGCCACAATAGCTTTTAGGCATGTGGGCCATCCGCTTGCAACAGAACCCATTTTTTTAGATAAGGAGGCCACCGGCCTCTTCCAAGGTCCTAAAGTCTGAGTAAGAACGCCTCTGGCAACCCCTACCCTTTCTTCTGCATATAGAGTGAAAGGCTTGGTTAAGTCCAGTAGGGCTAAAGCTGGTGCTGTTAACAAGGCCTTTTTGATATCATTAAAGGCCTTCTGATATTCAGAGGTCCAGGTGAACCCTCCTCCCTCCTTGGTGAGGAGAAATAAGGGGGCTGCCAGCATAGTGAAACCTGGAATCCATGGTCTACAAAAACCAGCAGTGCCCAGGAATTTTCTTACCTGGCGTGGGGTGGTCGGGACAGGAATCTGGGTGACAGTCTTTTTCCTGGCTTCTGTCAGCCATCACTTTCCATCTCTCAGGGTGTATCCCAGATAGGTGACCTCAGTTTTACACAACTGAGCCTTCTTAGCAGAAGCCTGGTATCCCAACTTACCAAGTTCCGTCAGCAGTTTCTTGGCTCCTTGGAGCACTCAAATTCAGTTGATGCTGCCAAGAATAAATCACCTATGTACTGTAACAATGTTAGCTGAGGATTTTCAGCTCTGAAGGAGGCCAGATCCTGATGAAGAGCCTCATAAAAGAGGGTAGGGGAGTTGTTTGAATCCTTGTGGCAATCTAGTCCAAGTCAATTGTCCTGTTAATCCATTGTCAGGGTCTCTCCATTCAAAAGCAAAGATGGGCTGACTGTCCGGATGTAACTTTAAGCAGAAAAAAGCATCCTTTAAATCTAGAACAGAGTACCAATTCCTTTCTGGTAGAAGCGAGCTAAGGAGGTTATAAGGGTTAGGCACAGTTGGATGAATATCTTGAACTCTCTTATTGACTTCTCTTAACCAGTCACTGATATCCAGGGCCTTTTGTTGCCCAGGAGGCTCATGGAGCTGTTATTCTTCTTCAAGTTTTAAAGCCAATATCATAGGAGTTCCCCACATCACCTCTGGCCCTTCCTTAGCAAACTAAATCTGTGCCTTCAGTTTTTCTGTTTTTTAATTTTCCCAATGGCTGTTTCAGGACTGTGTCCACCAGAAAGTTTACAGGTGTCCCCTCCATGTTCGGGATTACCCTGGGCTCAGAGAGGGGGTCCGAGCCCCATCACCCCTAATCATCTTCTTTAAGAGCCAGGACCTTAGGGGTCTTCCCCTTCTTCTTTGGGCAATCTCGAGCCCAGTGTCCTTTTTCTTTACAATAGGCACACTGATCTTTTTCTAACCGGCGTCTCTGTTCTCCATTCCCATTCGGTCTAGGTCTTCTGTTGCCCAGGTTCCCTGTCTGTCTAGGCCCTGTTCTCTCTCTCTCTATCTCCTACAACTGTGGCAAGTATCCTAGTCAAGTTTCTTTCTTGTTTGCAATCCTGCCTATCCTCTCTCTCTTTTCTTTCCTGTTTCTCTTCCTCAGTCTCTCTTCCATGATACACTTTCTCTGTCTCTCTAACAAGATTCCTATAAAGGCCATAGCCACAGCTGCTCATTGTCCCTCAGAGGTCGGGTCAAAGGGAATGTAATGCCTATAGGCCTCCATCAACCTCTCAAGAAATATGGTCGGTGGCTCAACAGGACCCTGAAGTACTTCTCTTACCTTGGCCAAATTGGCGGGGTGCCGAGCACACCTCTGAGACCTGCCACTAGAGTCTGGTGGAAAAACTGTCAGCTGCTCCCTACCTGCAGCCGTGTTGAAGTCCCAATCTGGTCGATCAAGGGGAACCCAGCGTCAATCTCATTTGGGAGGGTAGTGGGGGTCCCATTGTCTCCTGGGACATTTTTCCCTGCCTCCAAGAGAATTCTCTCCCTCTCCTCTGTAGTAAAGAGAACCTGCAAAAGCTGCTGGCAATCACCCCAGGTGGGTTGGTGAGAAAACATCAGGGATTCCACCAAACCTGTAATACTAGCAGGGTTTTCAGAGAAAGGCGGGTGGTTAGCTTTTCAATTATATAAATCAGCCGAGAAGAAAGGCCAATATTGTAAGGGTTACAAAGCTGGTGGGTCCACGGGGGTGGGGGGGGTGGGGGTCAGGGTGGGGGGGACCATTCAGAGAGGTAGAGCCACGGCGGAATTGGGTCCCTCTGGGCTCAACCCTCTCCGGCTCCGAGTGCCAGTTGCCAGCCCTCCCCCCTCTGCTCCTCGTAGTTCCGGCTGGCACCAGGGATGCCTGGGGGTAGGGGGGTGGTGGCGGTGGGCTCGGCCACTCGGGTGGCTCTTTGATCTCGGGATAGATCTTAGGTGGAGCCGAAGGTGTTGTTTCCAAAGCTGGCTTTTGTTTTAATTTGGCCCCTGTGCCATGGAGAGCCAGGGCTTGGGAGCCTGGCTTTTTTTCTTTTCACCCAAGGTTTTACCCATGGGGGTGGGTTCTGGACCAGGTCTTGCCAAACAGTAATGTATGGCTGTTGATCGTGATGAGACCCTGGTCCTTCCTTAAAGACAATAGCTTTTACCTCAAAAATAATGGTCCAGTCAAAAGTCCCTTCGCCCGATGTCAAAATAGGCCACTCCGAAGCACAAAATGTCACGGTCTCTTTTTAATCTCAACTGACAAATTATGAGCCCTAGTTCTAACTTCAGTCCAATGATCCAATGTCAAACTTAGTGGAGTCATTATGGTCTGTCCCATTGTCACATGTAACATAAAACATAAACACAAGATACAGAGAAAAACACTACGAAAAATCCTTTACAAGATACACAGAAAAACACTACGAAAAATCCTTCTCAATCTCAAATGCCAGCACCATTCCAGAGAAACAAACTGTCTCTTACGTCCCCTCTCTCAAGAGGACCATTGTATCCTCCCCGGCACCCAAATGGGGCCCTCCCAGGTGTCCCTGGGGTCCCCTGTCCTCCTGGGAGGTCTCCCAGGGCTACAGCCGCTGAACCACTAGCATGTCTGCCTGATCACCCCATCTGAAACAGCTGTCAAACCGAAAGCAACCTTCGCAAAGTTAACTTTTGCTCAACTTTTGCGCAAACCATATAACAGAACCAGAAAACAGAGAAACTTCACAAACCAGACAACAGAAATAGGCCCAAGACACAGAAATCTCTCTTCCAAGTGGGTTCTTGTGGAGATTGGGGTGGCCACAAATTCCCAGCCAATGCACCAAATGAAAGACCAGGAAAAGGAATGTCCCTCTCTCCCGACACTCGGGATATCACGGCCACCCAAAAAACTTGCAAGAGACCTTCTTGATGCAATCGCAAGAGGTTTATTCTGGGGGGGATCAGTGCACTGAGGATGCCACTCATATCCCACGCAGGGGTAGAGGAGCCGCAACCCCAATTTGGGGGAGAGTAGGCTATTTAAACTACAACCCAAGGGGGTGAGGGGAAATACAAGTGGAAAGTACCAGCCCAGCCCATTGTTTACCACAACCCAAGGGGAGAGAGGAAATACAGGTGGTTTGTACCAGCCCATTGCTTACCACAACCCAAGGGGGGAGGGGAAATACAGGTGGAAAGTACCAACCCATTGTTTACCATAACTGAAGGGGGTGAGGGGAAATGCAGGTGGAATGTACCAGACCATTAGTCAGTCAGCAGGAAACATCCTACACCTGTTTTTCTCAGGAATGAATTTAATCTTACTTCACCATCAGCTTTGTGGTTAGCTAGTTCCTGGAGCGTGGCTGGCCTGACTCCACTGCCTGCCAGGGGGGGTCTCTAAAATTTTTATTCCTCTCAGAGGCAACAGGGGAAATGGATCAGCACCACTACTCCTACCTAAGTAGAACAGAGGGTCCTTTCCTGCCATCCAAAGGATGCAGTTTCCCAGCTTCACTGTTCACTTTCCAAACTTTACTTGTTTCTTTTCTGTAGTCTTTCCCACTTTGTTTCCCTAAAGTGTTTGAAGAATTAGAAGTCTCAGATTCCTTGACTCATTTCCCATCCTATGGCGGGAAGGGATAAGTAGGGAGATCAACATCTCTGTAAAAATTTCCCACTTTGTTCCAGAATCTCACTGCTGATTTTTTTCTCCTGACTGCAAGTTTTTGAACTTCGTGATGTGGTACTGTTTAGTTGTTGTTGCTGAATTTTTACATATTTTAGTTCAGGACATAGTATGTTGGGAAAGAAAATCCTACTCTGCAACTTTATTATATTGTCTTAGCTCAGAAATCCCCAAGGCCTTTTGTTAGCTAGAAAATATTTCCAGTCATTGTAAGGAAATGAAAATTTGCAAATAGAAGATTAGGTAGGGCACATTATCGTGTGAACAAGTGCTTAATTACATTAGTGATGCAAATGTTTTTTGAGATTATACTTTTGTAAACAAGATGATCTTGTAATGGAGGATTTGTGGTAACTGCAACATAAAGGAGCCTCAAAGGAAAAAATTAAGAAAACTAAGTATACAAACTATTTCCAGAGCTAGTATAGTGTGATAAAATGTGATGAATACCAAAGAGAGTGTGTAAAATCACAACACAATACCTTTGTAACAGCCTCATCCTCTTCTTTTAAAGGTCTAGATTACTTCTCATTTCTTGTAACTGAACTGAAGAAATGTTGTCTCAGACCGACACACTTCTGAGTGTTTTAAATCTCTAGTAATCAAGAACACACTTGAGAGAGAACTAATTTCACACCTCATGCATTAAAAGCCAGAGTTTGTATTCATTGTTTATTTACATAATGTAAAACAGCATGAAGCATGATATATTACACAATGGATGAATGGGGATTTTAGAGTAGGGAACCGGTTTGTGTTTACACCTGGTAGGTGACATTTTATATATTGGAAAATGTCCTGCTATATCAAACATGATGAATTTTTTTTCAATAAATTGAACTCTTGAGAGATCTATATTGTTTGATTATATTTTTTCATATTATAAACATGATTTTATGAGTCATTGTGATATCGATACTGATGCCTAATAATCCAGGTTATGTTCTAAATGTGGAATATGTAAAAGTTAGAAAGCACCATAAAATATAGCCTAATAAAATAAAAGTATTTTTTACTAATAAACAGCTGGCATTATTAAAAACAAGCCTTTGGCGATGTAATAATTCATTTCTGATAAAGTTTTGAAGAATATGTTAGTAACTGATGGCTTAATGTCTGGAGCCAAATATATATATATATATATATATTGTTGTGGCTATACTATATTATGTAGTTTTGTCTAAAACTTTAATTTGTTTGGTGACGAGAACTGATTATCCTTCTATCAGTATTCATCAACTGCCAATAACTCCTCAGCTAGGAGTTACACTTTGTGATCCTCTCCTCCATACACATTGGAATTTTGCTTGGCTTGATCTTGAACAGATCTATTCACTGCTGTTGTGAATTCATGTCAGCTATGACCGAAAGCACTGTCTCACAGCAGTCCTCTACCTCTGGCTTTTACAACCTTTCTTACCTCTCTTTGGTGAGGATAACTAGACCTTGGTGGAAGGGGTATGATATGAATGTCTCATTGAAGGCTGACTCCAAAGTCTCTTATTCTCTGAGCATTAACCAGGTCTGAATCTCTGTATTAATCACTATTTACAGCCAAAAGAAGCTTCTCTAATAAAGCTTGAGAGTCACACTAATCTATGCATATGAAAGTAACTGTTTAGGATGGGGTTCATTACTTTGCCCATTTAACTGAGTTGTAGTTAAGTTTTCCCCTTAGGTCTATGACCTTGTCCCAGTTAACAGTATCAGCCACAAGTTCTTTCTCATAGAGAGAGCTTTAAATTCAACCAGAAAGTAATTGATTACTCCTACAACATTCTTGATATTATTGGGCATATCTTACCAGGTCAGTTGTTAATGTGGCTCATAGAATTTACAGATGGGTAATAATGTTGATTATATTTCTTACCCTGAAGCATTAACAGAACCTTGGCACTATTAAATTAGCCAGTACCTCGCTCAGATATTATGGACTATCAAACAAATGAAGTAACGCTAGTGCCAAGTGTGGGTTGTTTCTCATTGTGGTTCCATAGGGTAAGTCTCTATTGCTAAAATACTATATGCTTGAGTTATAGGATGCAGAGAAATCAAACTGGAAGATTCATCATTTTACTTTTTTAAAGTCAGCAATAAGTATATATGTGTGTGTGTGTGTGTGTGTGTGTGTGTGTGCTTTTTAAAAAATGTCATTATTTTGTCATAAATTTTAATGTGTTTGATTTTCTAGTTTGTCATAGGGTTTCTATTGCTGTGACAAAATACCATTACCAAAAACCAAGTTGAGGAGGAAAGGGTTTATTCTGCTTACAGGTCTACATCTCTGTTATTGCCAAACAAAGTAAGGACAGGAACTCAAATAGGGCAGGAAATTGGAGGCAGAAGATAATACAGAGACCATGGAAGGGTGCTGTTTATTGGCTATCTCACATGGTTTGCTCAGTCTGCTTTCTTTCTTTTTATTATTTTTTTCTCTTTTTTATTAATAAATTTATTTATTTGTTGCTTCAGGTTACATCTCCATCATATTGTCCTCTTTCCCCCATTCCCAGCCCCGCCCTCCCATCCTCTACCCCCTAACCCTTCCATCTTGCTCCTCTGGAGTGGAGTGTCCCTACATAACAGTCCCTCGCCCCAGTTCAGAAGTCATATGAGGGCCAAGAGCCTCTTCATACACTGGGGGCCTACAAGGCAGTACCACCAGTGAAAAGTGTCTCATTGCTAGGGAGGGAAAACTAAAAAACAGACAAACAAATAAACAAACAAAAACAACAACAACAAAACTTCTATGTCCATGTTCCCTTGGTGTGTTGGTTGTAGTACAGATATCCTGTACTATATAGCTAAAATCCTACTATAAGTGAATAGATGCTATACGCATCCTTTTGAGTCTGGATTAGCTCATTCAGGATGAGCTTCTCTAGTTCCATCTATTTGGCTGCAAATTGCATAATTTCATTGTTTCTGATAGCTGAGTAATATTTCATTGTGTAAATGTACCACAGTTTTTTAATCCATTCTTCAGTTGAGGGACATCTGGGTTGTTTCCAGTTTCTAGCTATTACAAATAAGGCTGCTATGAACATATATAGGGAAACTTCCGTATGATTCCGTGAGGAGACATTTGGGTGTATACCCAGAAGTGATATGGCTGGGTCCTGAGGCAAAGCTATTCCAAGTTTTCTATGATATCACCATACTGACCTCCATAGTGGTTGCACAAGGCTGCACTCCCACCAGGAATGGAGGAGGGTTCCCCTTTCTCCACACCCTTGCCAGCATGTGCTGTCATTTGAGCTTTTGATCTTAGCCATTCTGACAGGTGTGAGATGGAATCTCAGAGTCGTCTTGAGTTGCATTTCTCTGATGATTAAAGAGGTTGAGCATTTCTTCAGGTGTCTCTCAGACATTAGGGATTCCTCCTTTGTGAATTCTCTATTTAGCTCCGTCCCCCATTTTTTGATTGCATTATTTGGTTTCTTGACATTTAATTTCTTGAGTTCTTTGTAGATTTTGGATATTAACCCTCTGTCAGATGTGGGGTTGGTGAAGATTTTCTCCCAGTCTGTAGGCTGCTGTTTTGTTTGAATGACAGTGTCTTTTTCCTTAAAGAAGCTTTTCAGTTTCATGAGGTCCCATTTATTGATTGTTGGTCTCAGGTCCTGAGCTGTTGGTGTTCTGTTCAGGAAGTTTTCACCTGTGCCAATGAGTTCGAGGGATTTTCCCACTTTTTCTTCTAGTAGATTTAGTGTGTCTGGCCTTATGTTAAGGTCTTTGATCCACTTGGATTTAAGTTTTGTTCAAGGTGATAAGTATGAGTCTAATTTCATTCTTTTGCAAGTGGACATCCAGTTGGACCAGCACCATTTGTTGAAGATGCTGTCCTTCCATTGTGCCGTTTTGGCTTCTTTGTCAAAAATTAGTTGGCCATAGGTGTGTGGGTCCATTTCTGGGTCTTCAATACAATTCCATTGATCTACTGGTCATGCTGTTTTTACTATTATTGCTCTGTAGTACAGCTTGAAATCTGGGATGGTGATACCTTCAGATGTTTTTTTATTGTACAGGATTGATTTAGCTATTCTGGGTTTTTTGTTGTTCCGTATGAACTTGAGAATAGCTCTTTCCAAGTCTATAAAGAATTGTGTTGGTATTTTGATAGGAATTGCATTGAATTGATATATTGCTGTTGGTAGGATGGCCATTTTTATTATGTTGATCCTACCTATCCATGAGCATGGGAGATCTTTCCATCTTCTAAAGGCCTCTTCCATTTCTTTCTTCAAGAGCTTGAAGTTCTTGTTGTACAGGTCCTTTACTTGCTTGGTTAGAGTTACCCCCAGGTATTCTATATTGTTTGTGGCTATTGTGATGGGGATTGTTTCCCTTATTTCTTTCTCAGCCCATTTGTTTGTTGTATATAGAAGGGCTTCTGATTTTTATTTGAGTTAATTTTGTATCCAGCCACTTTGCTGAAGGTGTTTATCAGCTGTAAGAGTTCTCTGGTGGAATTTTTGGGGTTGCTTATGTATACTATCATAATGTCGGCACTAGGGATAATTTGACTTCCTCCTTTCCAGTTTGTATCCCCTTGATCTCTTTTTGTTGTCTTATTGCTCTAGCAAGAACTTCAAGAGGTTGAAGAGATGTGGTGAAAGTGGGCATCCTTGTCTTGTCCCTGAGTTTAGATATGCTTCAAGTTTCTCTCTATTTAATTTGATGTTGGTCACTGGCTTGCTGTATATTGCCTTTATCATTTCTAAGTTTTTAAATTTTATTTGTTTATTTTAGTTTCCAATCACCATCCCCCTCTGTCTCATCCTTTCATTTCCACCCTCCCACCTTCGCACACTCCCACCCACTTATCCCATACTACACCAGTATCAACCCTCTCTGGAACATCAAATAAAATCAAGACTAAGTGCCTCCTTTTGTGTTGAGGCAAGATAAGGCAGCTATGCTAGAAAAATGAACTCCAGAGGGAGTTCATCAACTAAGTCTGAGATAGACCCCCATTCCAATTGTTAGGGGATCTACTTAAGGACCAAACAGCCCATCAGCTTCATATGTGTAGTGGGCCTAGGACCAGTCCATGTAAGTTCTTTGGTTGGTGATTCAGTCTCTATGAGCCCCCTTGTGTCCAAGTTAATTGGCTATGTGGGTCTTACTGTGTCCTTGATCCTTCTAGCTTCCTCAAACTTTCCCCTAACTTTTCCTCATGACTCCCTAATTTTTACCTAATGTTTGTGAGCCTGTTTTTTGTTTTTTGTTTTTTTTTTTAAATAGAAACCAGCACTACCAGCGCAGGCATGGCACCACCTGATATGGGCTGGGCCCTTATCACATTGATCACTAATCGAAGAAAGGTCTTACTGCTAGATCTCAGGAAGGTATTCCTCAACTGAGGCTCCTTCCTTTCTGATGACTCTAGCTTGTGTTAATTGGCCCACAAAACCAGTGAGTACATAGTCTATTGAAGTTATTTTTGTTATTCCTTCCTTAGTTAGAAAGAAATTCTAGTTGGCTCTTGAGACTTTTGTATCTGCTTTGAATGATCCTTGTTGAATTTTGCATTTTTGTCTTGACAAAATGTTTCAGGATCATGTTGTTAATTTTCTGCTGTGTTCCTTGAAGCCTCTATTTCTCATAGGTTTCTATTTTTTTCTGGGAAAAACACCATTGACAAAGCATTATCTACCTATTAGGTATAGTTTTCTCTTCAATGGAGAAAGCTCAGCCACGTCTTAAATTTTATTACTAAATAATTAATTATTTAACAATCATTTATATTAATCCCTTAATAATTAACCATTCAATTAATATTACTCATTATTAATTATTAAATATTTTAATATATCAAAATAGATTATTTTAAAAATGAAAATATGTAATTTACAGCAATTAAATGTAATATGAAAATATGTGATTAAATGTAAATATGTAATTTACAGCAATTGCCAAATTATTAATTATTCAATTAACAATCATTTATATTAATCCCTTAATAATTAACCAATGAATTAATATTACTTAATATTAATTATTAAATATTTTAATATATTAAAATATTTTATTTTAAAAATAAAATATGTACTTCACAGCAATTATAAATAAAATTCAAACTATATTTGACCTTTTAATCTTATATTTGGTTTTCCTTATATTCCAAGAAGAACTCTGATTGTTGCAAAAACACCTCTGGGTAATTCTTCTGCTTTATTTCACAATACATTTAGAATAACAACAGCAGCAATGCTCCCAAAGGTACTGAAAATTGAAAAGGTAGTGAAAATAATTCAGTTTTTTTCTCACATCTCTTTTTGTATATTTTCAGATCATAGTGTACATTACATGAGGTATGTGGAAGTGAATATTTGTACTCTTACACCTCTTGAAACAATGCTGCCATAATGCTAAATTATTACATCCTTTAAAATTACTCTTCTTTTAATATTTAATTTATTACAATTAATGTTTATTATTAGTTATTATTATTATTTTTATTATTATTAGTGTGTGTGTGTGTGTGTGTGTGTGTGTGTGTGTGTGTGTGTATACATGTTTGCCACAGTCCACTTGTGGAGATCAGATGAAAACACTGAGAAGTTGGTTCTCTCCTTCTATAGTTATGGGATTAAACTCAGAAAATTGAACTCAGGTCGTCAGACTTATGGAGAAAGAGCTAATACCTACTGAACCAGCTCACCAGTACTGCCTTTTCTTTTCAGAAGTTCCTTTTGAAATCATTACGCTATAATTATGTAACATTTCTGTAATCCCAGCATCACATACACAAGACAAGAAGTATTCTGACAAATCTTACCTTAATGCTGTCATCTGAAGTTTGTTCTATCCCCTCTATAGATATACTTGACCTTTCCTTCTCTATTGTTATTTTTTCTTTCATTTCATAAGCAGTATATGCAACTATATCTTTTTTTTCTCTTTTGTTAACATAAATATAGTGGCATACATATTTTTCCTGAGTTTTTGTCTACTTTATTAGCTGGACATTATTCCATACTAGTATCTGGAGATAGCTCTTAATATTTTCTTTATTTTAATTATATTTAATTGTGGCATTTTATCTTAGTTTATTCAGTTAGTCATATATTAGTGAAGATTTGATTGTTTTCATTCAATATATATCAAAAATAGTTCTGTAAGAAAACCTTATGGGCTGGAGAGATGGTTTAGTCATTAAGAGCTATGTTCATAAGCAAAACTCAAGAAATAGATTTATGTTTACCTTTTCTTTGTACATTCACTAGTTTATATTTGGAACTGAAGTGGGGTTTTTGCACAAAAAATAAATCCATTTCCCTTTAGACACTACCAAATATTTGTAAGTATTTTACATTTTCTTCCCTCTTCTGTAGCTGGACTTTTTGGCTCTTTATTATGTTCTTTAATCTACCTCCCTACACCAACTCTATCCCTTCCAACTCCTCAACACTAGGTAGGAGAGAAAGAAGGTTAGAGGGGAAAGGGAGCATCGATATCCTTAGACTACTTCCTGTTGATTAGTGGGTGTGAGTTCCTTGAGGCAAATTTAATCTTCGTGGTTAGAATATCTCCAGCCAGCAAGGAGAAATCCGTCAAATAGCAAACAGCACAGCAGCAGGAGAAAACGGGCAGCATCAGCAGGAGGAGCATCAGTCACCATGCTTCTCAGGATTCTGGTATTACATACCCTCTGAAGAGTCCCCAGGATTCCAACTGTAAATTATCCTCAGCTGGCAAAATAGTGCCCCTTCTAGAGCATTAGGCAAATCATAGCCAGTTGCTATGAAAAATTTGAAGCAGCCTCATCTCCTACACCTGGGATTAAAACAAACACATGTTCACATAACATTTCTGTGTTTTTAAAGAAACCAAAATTCTCACTACCCCTACCCCTGTGGTCTCATCACTAGCATTTGCTACCAAAGTTTCCAGGTTTTGCTCTTATGAGAGTGAGGAATGTTGACATATAAATGTGCTTTCTTTATTACCAACCATATATAAATACAAAAAGAAAAAAAAAGTAACTAACTCTTACAAGTTGTACTCTGATACCTACTTTCATGCTGTGGGCACATACGCACATGCAAAGCAATAAATAAAGTGCAATAAAAATTCTAGTTTGTCAGCTTATAATCTTCAAATGCTAAAATGTATGTAGTAGACAATTCAGTAGGTTTATACAAATGTGTACCACCGTTATAGCTGAAAGCCAGAGCATTCCTGCCATTTTTTTTTTCTTGATAGCTCCACTGTCTCATGAAGCCTCCACTTATTTAATAAGAATGTCCTTATCTTTGGACCCCACAAACTATCTCTGTTATTTCCAACATTTTCTGTTTCTTTTACACAATCAACCTCTCAAGTAGTTCTTTCCTTAGAGAATGATGTTTGGATACCAAAATGTAGGTGTTATTCTTCTCATAGCTACTGGGGCATAACAGGCACTGGATATGTGTATTAGTCAGGGTTCTCTAGATGACAGAATTTATAAGATGAATTTCTCTTTGTATATAGAAAGGGGATTTATTAGAATGACTTATGGTCTATGGTCCAGGTAATTCAATAATCCAGTAGTTGTTTAGTCAATGAGGCTGGATGTCTCAGCTGGTCATTTCACTATATGTCACAATCCCAAGGAAACAAGCTCTAATGAGAGTGAAGGAATGGGCTAGCTAGTGAGAGTGAGAGCAAACAGGCAGAGAGAGAGGGAGAGAGAGAGAGAGAGAGAGAGAGAGAGAGAGAGAGAGAGAGAGAGAGGGAGAGAGAGAGGGAGAGAGAGAGAGAGGGAGAGAGAGAGAGGGAGAGCACTCCTTTCTCCATGTCCTTTATACAGTCTGTCAGCAGAAAGTGTGGTCCAGATTAAAGATGGATTTTCCCACTTCAAAAGATACGAATTTAAGTTTTATCTTCCCATCTTGAAAATCCAGATTAGAAGTGGGTCTTCCTACTTCAAATGATTTAATTAAGAAAGAAATCCCTCACAGATGTGTCCAGTCACTTGGACTATAGTTAGTTCCTGATGTAGTCAAATTGATAACCAAGAATATCTGTAGCTGTAGTGTTGCCAGACAAAATACAGGAATGCCACTTAAAGGTAAGTTTAAATTTATCAAGGAATAATTTTTTTTAGTATGTCAACAGAGAGCACAAGAAATATACTTTAAAAAATCTTTTAATTGTTTTTTTATTTTGTAATAATGTAATGTAATACCATTCACCCTGTTCACCCAAATTTCTCACATCCTCTCAGACCCAACCTCTACCCTTGCAACCTCTCCTAACAGGAAAAATAACCTCATTGTGGAAGCTGTAGTGTGTCTCAGTGTGTCCCACAATATTCCCTTTTGTCCACACTTTTTGTTTGCAAATGTTCATTACAATTACTCCTCAGTCTGGTACAAGGCGTCTGGCTTCTGTTACTTGGTCAGTACTGGAACCTCACTGGGACTCCTCTCAGAAATCCTGTTGTTACCCTGGGTCATGGAGATCCTGTAGTTCTGGGTCTGTGGAACTGTCCTCTTCATGTACTCCAACAGGTCGTCCATGGGGTGTATGTTGGGGTGGGCCAACTCAAAGCCCTGGTTCTAGCCCTGCAACCCACATCCAGGGTCAGTTCCACTGTGCTACCCAGGTAAAGTGCTGGGCCTATTCTTCCCAATGCTGCAGCAGGTAAGGGACTGAGTGAGCTCTCCTGGTCTCGTGGGCCATCTCTCCTGCCTGCTATGTATGGCAAGAGCAAAAGAGATTGGAGGGGATCTCTCCCTAGACAACACCACTGCAATCCAGACAAAAGGCAGGGATGGTTCTCCCACACTCAAACCATCTGGGCCACCTCACCCGCAATCCCCACATCTGGGGTCAGTTGTACTGTGCTGCTCTGGCAAGGTGCAGAGCCTGCTCTCCTGAGTGCTGCAGCACGCCAGGGACAGGAACAGCTCTCCTGCTCTTGTGACCCCATAGAGGCCAGTTCCCCTATCTGCCAGCGGTGGTGAGGGCAAAGGGAAAGGGAGGATCTCTTCTTTGCCATCAGCACCACAACGCAGACAAAAGGCAGAGCTGGCTTTCCCACACTTACTCCCTATGTATTTATACATAGCTATAAATTCAGTACACACTCAGCTCACCTACAACCCCATATCCAGCGCCACCTGCACTGTTCTACCAAGGCAGGGTGCAGGACCTGCTCTCCTGAGTGCTGCAGCATGGGAGGGACAGGGACAGCTCTTGGGACCCTATCTTGTTCTTCCTTTCCTGGGAGCCCTCTGGTATTTGCCTGGAGCCAGACTGGTTGTTGTCACATGTTAGCTCTCTATCCAGGCCCCAGAGCCCCTAACTGGTGTTGGTATCTGGCTTGCTTTTTTTTTTTTTCCAGGAATGTTAAGCTACTATTCATTCAAATTTTTATAGGTTAGAATACTGAATGTAGATAGACTCTCTCCTCTCTGCCACCTACTGGTGCACATGTAACACTACTCTTCTTGAGGTTGGTTCACAAGTACATCACTGTAGGTCATTTCATTCATGTTGTGGAGTTTGCCGGAACTCCCTTCAGAGGACCCAGAAACTGTGCTCAGAGCACATCACAACAAACCAAGCCTGCTAGTTGAATATTTAAGTAAGTCGTGGATAAGAAAGTTCAACAAAAATCAACAAAAGTGTCTTCTGAGAATTAACTATTCTGATAGAATTTACAGTAAAAACCTATCTTATCTTCCTTCCTTCCTTCCTTCCTTCCTTCCTTCCTTCCTTCCTTCCTTCCTTCCTTCCTTCCTTC
>CAJQZJ010032981.1:3587060-3612490 GCA_907164525.1 Lophiomys imhausi | reverse complement strand
AACACATTATAATTGCTGTGGAGGTTTCTATTTCCTCTGTTTTTTTGGGTGTAGTTATCTTCTCTGACTCAGACTCAGAAGGACACATATGGCATCTATTCACTTATAGTAGGATTTTAGCTATATAGTAGAAGGTATCGATACTACAACTAACATACCAAAGGGAACTTGGACATAGACTTATTTTTAATTTTTATTCTTTATTTATTTTTTATATATTAGTTTTTTTTCTATTTTTTAGTCTTTTTTATCTATTGTATGCTTATTGGTTTGTTTGTTTAGTACTTCTCTCTCCCAGGCAACGAGACACTTTTCACTGATGGTACTGCTTCATAGATCCCCAATGAATGAAGAGGCTCTTGGCCCTCATACGACCTCTCAACTGAGATGAGGGACTGTTATATAAGGACACCCCACCCCAGAGAAATGGGATGGAAGGGTTAGGAGGTAAAGAAAAAAAATGAAATGTGATGTTTCGGCCTTTTACTACTAACTGTCATAAACTGTTTAAGATAATTAAGAAATGCAAACTAATGGTTATGCAAGCCGGTCATTCTGTTAGGTACTATGACAGCCTATTATAGTTACTTGCTAAGCTAATCAGAAATAAACCTGCTAAGAGACAAGCAACATCTGCTTACCCTAATATAAGAGATAGATAAGGCATCTTCAAAAACCTCAGGAGATCTGCAGAATGTCATTCAAAGATGTTTTCGTAACTTTAGATTTTTTTATATCAAGACATATCAACTCCTGACAGCACCCCCTATTCTCCTCCAAGTAGAAGATGAGCATCGAAGAATCTCCAGTGGGAGATGATTGAATTAGTTGCAAGCCTATCTCTTGGTAGGAAAAGCCCCTTGCTCCAACTGTATACAGAATGCTGTCCAAAAAAGACAAAACCTGGAAGCAGTTAAGTCGACAGCCTAGCTCTGCCAAGACAGGGTAGGTAAGTCCTTCGTAACCCCTGCTCTACAATCAATGTCTGTCAGAGAAGCGGGGCCAAACGACTGAAGAGCAATGCTGTAATGTATGGAGAGAAAATGGGAACTGTCCAGGAAGCCACTGGTATGTCATTTCTTAGTTTGGGAAGCTGCAGACCCTGTACTTCCTATAAAATCAGATATATTTATCCCTCTCAGGTCTCTGAGGTGATTGAAGAACAGATAGATAAAGTCTCATAATTAAATTTTGAGTTGTTTAGGAGTCAAGGGAGGGTTATACATCTAAGAAGATACTTTTAAAATTGTGTTGCAATTAGTATGAATGTTGAGTCAGATATAGAACTTTAAACTCATGGAGATGTTTAGATAGTAGAATGTTAAAGTCAAGTACCAAATACATATGGACTGGTCATTGGGAATGTACGTTAAGCCATATAACCCTCATAACTATGGCCTAATTACCTCTGTTGTATTGTATTGTATTTATTATTATAGGAGAAAGAGCCATTTGTTGGACTGAAAGGAGAAACTGTAGGGGGAAATAAGATATACCTTAAACTTAAAAGAAAAAAAGGGAAGAGGATGGGGGGGTTGAGGGTGGGAGGGTGGGACTGGAGGGGGAATAGGGAGGGGACTGCGATTGAGATGTAACTTGAAGAAATAAAAAATAAAGGAAAAAAAAGAAAAAAAAACACATTATAAACTATATACATTTTTATTTGTTAATAATAGGTTGATAAAATTGAAAAAAAAGTAGAACGTGGTTTTGTGGAGATTCCTCATTAAGCTGAAAATATTTGCTGAGCTCTTACTCTGTGTCAGGCTCAATTTTGGGCATAGGAAACAACAAAAAGCACAAGGAAGCTCCTCACTCCTCTTAGGTTTATGTGTTACTTGAGAAAGTAGATAACAGACGTGGATTTTGGTACATACCTTAAGGAAAACAAGAGTGAGCTATAACAGGTGGTAATAGAGAAGGCCCTGGACATGAGGACAATTCTTTAGACAAGAGATCAAGGGAACAAGGGATCAAGGAAAGTGTATGGGGATAATGACGTTCAGCTGAGATACAGTGATGAGCTGGAGCCAAATATGCATAAGGGTAGAGAGGCAGATTACTCCCCAGAAAAGCAGCAGCAACGGCCTTGAGGAGGGACAGAATTTCCTAAGGAAGAAAGAAAACAGAGGTGCCTAAGCCTAGCAAGCAAGCTGGAAGGCAATGTGAAGGGAGGCTGAATGGACAGGTAGTCGTCCCGTTAAAGTGCCCAAATTCTTTTCTAAGAGCAGTGAGACCTCACTGAAGGGCTTTGAGCATAGAAGGATTACTATCTGATTTCATTGTTTTAATTTACAAAAAATCCCTTAATGTACAGAATATGTACTTAAAGAGTTTTAGGGAAATACAAATGGGAGAGGGACAAATTTGGAGAAGAGCACAGTCATTCAGAAAGGGGATGGCATTCCCTGAGAACAGAGAAGTGGCTAAAGAGTTACAGGGCAATGATTCAGGGTATTTTTGGAGGAAAGGTGGTCATGTCTTTTATGGTGGGTGGACCTTGGAGTGAGGGGGATTGTGAGATAAGGTGCTGTAAAGTATCTTTGTACTGCCCTGAAATATGTGCTGACTTATGTAGATTTAATTTGGCAATATGGAAGAAAATTGTCTTTAAATTGTTTGACCTTCTACTCCTTTTTTTTTATACTTTATTTTTTTTATTTCTTCAAGTTACATCTCAGTCACAATCCCTTCCCTACTCCCCCTTCCTGTCCCACCCTTCCATCCTCTTCCCCCCAACAGCTTCCCCTTTCAGTCCAACAAATGGTTCCTTCTCTTATAACAGTAAATACTATACAAAACAGCAGAAATAAATACGCCACATTTATTAGAGTTAAATGGCCCAGCATACATTCCCAATGTCCAGTTCATACATATTTGGCCCCTGAATTTAACATTCTACCATCTAACCATCTCCATGAATTTAAAGTTCTATATCTGACTCAGCTTTCATACTAACTTGCATCACTATTAAAAACATCTTCTTAGATCCAGAACACCCTCTTGATTCCTAAACAACTCAAAATTTAACTATGAGACTCAAGCTATCTAGTCTTCAACCACCTCAGAGAACTTAGAGGGATAAATATATCTGATTATGTAGGAAGTACAGGGGCTGCATCATCCAAAACTAAGAAATGACATATCAGTGGCTTCCTGGACAGTTCCTGTTTTCTCTCCATACTTTACAGCATCAATCTTCAGCCTTTTGGTCCTATTTCTCTGACAGACATTGATTGTAGAGCAGGGGTTATGAAGGATTTACTTACCCTGTCTTGGCAGAGCTAGGCTGTTGACTTCCCTGCTTCCAAGTTTTGTCCTTTTTGGACAGCAGTCTGTCTGCAGTTGAAGAAAGGGGTTTTTTCATGCCAAGAGATAGGCTTGCCACTAATTTAACCATCTCACACTGGAGATTCTTCGATGCTTATCTTCTACTTGGAGTAGAATAGGGGGTGCTGTCAGGAGCTTATATGTCTCGATATAAAAAAAAAAACCTCAATTTAAGACAACATCTTTGAATGCCATGTTCTGCAGATCTCTTGGGGTTTTTGAAGATACCTTATCTATCTCTTGTATTTAGATAAGCAAATGTTGCTTGTCTCTTAACAACTTGATTTCTGAGTAGCTTAGAGAATATCTGTGATAGACTGTCATAGTAGCTAACAAAGTGACACGCTTGCATGACTAGGAGTTTGTATTTCTTAACTATCCTAAACAGTTTAAGATGGTTGGTATCAAGAGGCCAGAGCTTCACATTTAATTTTTAAGTATCTCTAGGTACAATACCTTTAAGAAGCATTACCTTTAATTTTGTATCAATATACAAAGATCTATTCCAATGTGGCCAAATATATTCTTAATTTTGTATCAATATACAAAGATCAATGCCTATGTAGCCCAATACAATCTTAATATTACGTCAATATACAAGGGTCAATACCATTGTGGCCAACTGTAATCTTAATTTTGTATCAATATACAAAGATCAATACCGATGTAGTCCAATACAATCTTAATTTTGCACAATATACAATGGTCAATACCACTTTAGCCAAATATAATACTAATTTTGTATCAATATACAAAGGTATAAGGGCATATTCAATAATCTGTCCCTTCTTTTTGGTCCTTCCCATACTATGTCTATGTCCCATTTTTCTCAAGTCTGTGCACTCCTACATAGAAGAGAAAGAAGGATACAGAAAAGGAAAAGAAGGAAGTCCCTGGGTCTAACTTCCAAAACCCATTTAACAAGACCATTTAACAGCTTGTAGTCTCTTCCCCTAAATAACAAAGTTTTCTGTTATCCTTCAAATAACCAAAAGGTGGGGGGGGGGGAGGAGAAACACCCTCCCTACCCTCTGGGCATGGGACGTCACTCTCTTAAAATGACTTCCTGCTGATTTGGGTCATAGTAAACCTGTTTGGGGCCTGAACCAGAATGGAAAAATGGTTAAAAATGTTAGTACAATCCTTTTATATTCAGTCTTTTTGTGCTCAGCTGTTTAGATGTCCTAAGAAGTTTGTAGGCAGAAGCTGATCTTCCAGGCTTTACTGAAGTTCTGGCTGGGGCAGTGTGTGGAGCTGAATGATTTTAGCAATTTTGAGTTGTTGTGGTTGTAGACTTTTGATGGAAACAGCTATTGAGGGTGTCTGCAAGGCTGAATCATCTGGGTCACTCGTCTTCTTTGGTGTCTGATTCTGTTTTCTGTTGAGGTTTCCGTTGTCCAGTTGTCCCTGGGTTCCTTGAATGGATGCTTTGAATCTCCTGGAAAGATAAGAACAGAACCCTGCCCTAATCCTAACTCTGGGACAATTACCCTTTTTGGGGGGGGGGTCAGGTAATATTTCTCCTGAAGCAAATTTGATTTTTTGACAATATATAGAGTACTATCTTTCAATCTGGATTAAAGAAGAAATTATTTTGTTATTTTGGAGCTAAACAAGCCTTAGTGTGTATATTTTGAGATCTCAAGGGACAATTTGTTTGTATTGAGTAGCCCTTTTGTAAGTAGCTTTTAAACTTAAGTCCTTCCAAATCCTATGTGTCTGTCTCTGCATTCTAATTATTGGGATCAAAGACCTGTGGTTCCCATCTGAAGGGATTAAAGATATGTTCCACCACTCCTGGATCGAAGTTTTTCTCTATTTAGAGTTAGTTTTGTATCAGGCTGACCTTGAGCTCTGAGATCTGCCTGTTTCTGTCTCTAGTGTGTTGGGATTAAGGGTGTACTCTTCTTGAATGATGGGATTAAGGGTGTGCACCCTCACCACTGACCTTCTACTCCTAACTAGACATGAACTGATTAGATGAGATCTGTTTAATCATAAAAAATAAGGAAAAAACCGAGACAGTAAATTTAGTGGTTTAAAGAACAAGTGTAGGACTGTTCCCACCAGTCACTCTGTAACCTTGGAAAGCATACTTTTTCCATCTCAATTTCCTTATTTGAGAGCTGGTGTGACAACAGCTACTACAGAGAATTTTGTGATGCAGCCATCAAACCATTCACCCAAAATACTGTATATACTGTGGTACCTGGTAAAATAAATTTCTAATATTAATTTTTAATAAAATGTACATTAAAAGTACCACTATAGGTATTTGAGAACTGAAAATGTCATTTTATGACTGGATATTTGATTTTATTTAGAATTAATTAAGTTTATTTTCTCCTTTCCTATTCATGTTCCAAACTTTTTATTTTATTCACATCTTTGGCATAGATGAGAATGTCTTAGAAACATCTTGCTTGCACATAAAATCCAAGTAACAATAGTGTGTTTTAGCTTATAACTGTTAATTTACCACTGACTATTTGTCTTCAGCCTTGAATAAAATGTTTACATGTTACCAGTCTTTTTTCATACTACACATTGGTTTCCCACCAAGAGAACTACCATAGAACAAAAGTCACTTTTTACCTGGTTATTCCACTTGATTGTTACGATCTAAGTGTGGCATCAGTTTACAACATGGACTTAAAGACAGGAGGTTCAGGCAACTCTTTTTTATTGATGTTGCCACACGGAGATTCTGGCAATAGAGTAGGTCATTTCTGTATGCCTCCATGGCTATCCCTCTGAGAGGTACTTTGGAGCAGGAGCCACAACCACAGGACGCAGCCTCATTAGTGCTAAAGCCATCATCAATTAAAACCCGTCCTTGGCAAAGATCCTCATTCTTCCCTCCTGTTTGTTTGTAGAGAAAGTATCTATTTTTAAAGGATAACTTGACTTGGTTCCCTGTTTCATTGTAACAAATAGAAGGGATATTTACAATAGTAGAAAAAAAACCACTTATATGTAGTATTTACAGCAATAAAGCAGCACTTTTGTTATCAATACTATACACCCAAACTTTATAACTAGAGAAAACAAGTTAGATTTGCTTATGTAGAGTGCTATATTCCTATTGTAGTTGACTCGTTCAACTTTTATTCCTTCAGTTCTGCACACATAAACTCAGAAAGTGAGCAGGGAAATTGTATTTGGGTCTTTTATAGACAAAATGGAGTGACTACAGATAGAACAGATGTATTTAGACAGGAGTACTTACATGGACAGAGGTTTCTACAGAAATCTGTGGGTCTGCATGCAAGTAGCAGCACCACATTTATGTAAGAGAAGTGAGCGATTTCAATTTTAGTGTCCAAATTGAAGTTCTGCTTTGAAGCTAGTTTAAGGCTGGGTAGCAAAGCAGAACCAGGGATGGCTTGTTCTGTGCAGTCATGAATCCAGTTGTGACGTTCTTTTTCTAAAATGAAAATTACTGGCCATTGGTACATTTACTCAGGTAAATGACATAGTTAAAGACAAAATGAATCATAACAGTTTAGTGGACAATGTTTGAATGAGAAGAAATATGTATATTCAGCTATATCTATATCAATTAGTCTATATCACATATTGATATAAATAGAAATTTACATAACTATAAACTGAAGACATTCAGGGGCATGAAAATACTTCTTAGGGATTAGCTGACATCTAGGGCTTAGTTAATACAGAGTATTTGTACTGTCATTTTGTCTCTTGTTTTTCTGAGTAGGGTGTATCAACTGGAGGATTCTGAACATCTGACCAGGGAGAGGAAGAGAAGCCAGGCTTAATGGGCTTATGAGTGAGTCCTTTCTCCTCACTGAAATACAAATTCCCCATTGTCTTCTTCATAAACGCAGTTAAAAATCTCATCTCTGTACTTGAATATGTGCCGAACTTGGGGTAAACAATGTGCCAAGGCATGAGCACAGAGGGTTACCTGCATCAGGAAAATTGTCCTGATGAACTGTAACAAGAAAAGGGGACTCAAGGAGGACCCACACTTCCGTTGAGAACAGCAAGGACCAAACTTATCAGTGTTTTCTATCATCTTTACATTTTTTAAAATGAACAAGAACAAGGTAGTGGAAGACTTGATAATATTCTTCAGAATTGAGGAATAGAAATATGTTTATGTTTACTCTCTGAGCAAGTGAACTACTTGTGAGATGTGAGTGTGTTTGTGTGTGTGTATTTTGAGTTTTAAAAACGTGACTGAACTGCATACAGATTCCATTTTTTTGGTAATTTAAGGATGAAATCATCTGGTCATTACAATGGTAGCATACATCTCTATACAATTATGCCCATCTGTTCCTTTTATCTAGTAATTTCTTGGTGAAGGTTTTGGTGGTAGACTGAATGGGTGGGTGATATAAGGGCGAGAATAATAACCCACATTTCTGTACCTCTGTTACTAACTTTCTGTGGGAAACCATGCGGTAAGTAGTGGCTCACAGGTATTCTTTTACATTCTTTCTTTTTTCATAATGTTTTTATTGATTGTTTTGTAATTTAAACTCATGAACCCCAGTCACATGTCATGAACTCTAAGGATCTTTCTCACAAGTGAAAATAAAGAGGAATGAAGCGAAGGTTTTTTTTTTTTTACTTTTCTTAATTTTTTAATTCATATTCCCTTTGGCTATACTGATGAAATAAATAGGTTGGAACCTATTTTATTTATTACTTTGACCCTGGTCAATGTGGATTGCTTTGGGACTGGTTACACTGAAGCAGAGAGTGACCAAAATGAATGTATTTTGAGTAGCCAAGTCTACATCATCACTGTAGCACAAATTTTCTGTTTTTAACTACCAATTTGGTAACTAAAGTAGATAACCCTTAAGGGCAAAACCCTTTTTCTTAGTCAACAAGACTTCACAGTTTTAATTCTAATTGTCTTTTCATAACTCAAACAAGATAGATTGTTATCTGAAACTGTACAACTTCTGAAATAAGACAATAAATACCAGGGCTGATATAATCATGAGGGAAATTCAGCAATGTTTTGGTGTACCAATAGCTCTTGAAATTTTTAGGTTTTCAGAAAGAAAATGTGCAATATAGAGTTAAGTGAGAATAGTGGTCTACACAATCTGATCCCTGATACTTGTTTTAAAGTGAGAAATGAGGGATGCTTTTGTGTACATGCATGTGTCTGTATGCATGTGTGCACTAATATATGCTTATATACCATCTCTCTATGTAACAGTTGGATGCAGCATTGATCTGAAAGCAATAATGTGATAAAGAAAGCTGCTTATCTGATGCCTTTTATGCAGCACAATTCACTTTGAAATTGTTGCAAACAGAAGTGAAAGTTCATTCATCCTCTGGATGCTTTCTAGTTTGAGGATAGCATCCAACAGCATTTTATTCTGATAACTGTTCTTTGATGGTTTTTCTTCTTCTACAAATTGTTTGTTACCATTTGGTAGGATTTGTAATAAGAATTTAGAGATACATTTTCACCTTCTGCCCAGGGAGTACAGTTATCTTTCAGCAATTCTTTTGTTGGGTACAGCAGAAGGAAGCTTGCCACATTTATCTTTTTGAGGTATTTCTTTTTACAAAGAAGTCTGCTAGCATTTTGTGGCTGAAAAGAATCTTATAGAAGGAGCACATTTATAGAAGAATTTCTTCCTCTCTCTTCAAGAAAAGGAATCCCACATTCTGATAGTGTATAACTCTCTCAGGAACCATGGCACAATATCAATTTGTATAGACATATGGATATTCTATTCTGTTTTTCTTGTTAAATCTGCATTTATGCAGTTCTATGAAAGCAGGGAAGGATTTATACAGGGAGTTGTAGTGATTCTGATATTTACGGAATGTTAGGGGCTTTACAGTGAAATTGAAATTAGTTGTCTCACAAAATAACTAAATAGAAAATAGATTTGTCCCATGTTGCAAAATAAAGGAGGAAGAATTGATTTTCATCCCACTGGGATATTTAGAACAGAAAAGAGGCAGTAAGGCACAATAAAGGATAAAGTAGGTAGATCAGGGCTTAGTGCTCATGCAGCTAAGAGGAAGGGGGAGAACTGAAGGAAGACACAGCTTCTGTGGCATTTAGATGAACTGGACTGCCTTAGTTTCATTGAGCTTTCATCAGACTGTAGCTGGTTATTAACTTCCTAGAGAAGCAAAGGCCTTAAGTGCAAAATTAACTAATGGAAGCACCCTTTTACCATTATTAATTGTCCATCTCTGTCTTTGGCAATATTCGCAGTCTGTTTTATCTGATGATACCATGGGACTCTAATCTCCTAATGTTTTCTATTTTCATACATATCTTTTCCCATCTGTTTACTTTCAACCTAATGTCTTTAAATACAGAATATCTTGTGAATCTTCCTTTTGTATCCAATTTGACAAACTCTTTTAATAAGAGTTTCTAGGTCACTAAACACTGCCAACTTCTACTGGATTTGGTGGAGGACTACCTTTTCATTATTTGTTTTCAGCTATATTCTTATATTTTTGTTTTAGATTTTGTTCTAAATATCTTTAGCTTCATATAGTCTACTTAGAATTTTGCAACACATGTAAAAGTATATTATTACAATACACTTTTAAAAATCAATACAACTCTAAAAGTTTTCTTTTTTAAAATAGTTAGGCTTAAAAATATAACACAATTATTTAGACTTTAGTGATAAGATCTCATCAAAGAATTTAGTAAAAGGTTTTACTATGAAAATATTCTAGACACAGAAGCAACTACATGCAGGTATAGGCACTTCTTTTAAGCAGTTAACACAAGAAACTCACAGCTCTCTTGGACAGTTACTTAGATTCTCATCTTACTGTGACTCCTTGTAGCTATTCACGAGATTCTGTTTCACATGTCTCTCATTTACTAGAATCCATTGTTTTATTTTTATTTTTTCAGGGGCTTGAAAGATGGTGGTGGTTAAGAGCATTTGCTCCTCCTTCAGAGGATAAGAGTTTAGTTTTCAACACCTACTTCAGGTAGCTCGCAACCACCTATGACTGTTTCCAGGAATTCTTACCCTGACCTCCAAAGGCATCTCCCCACCACATATACACAATATACATAGACAGACACACGCACACACGCACACACACACACACGCACACACACACACACACACACACACACACACACACACCTCGTGAATACAATTAAAGTGTATCTTTTAATAAATCCATCTTTTCAGATTTTAAGAAAAATTTCTTGAAAAGTAACAGGTGTGAATGTTTCTTTATGAGTTATTGGTCAGGGAGGCCCAAAAGACTCCTGAAAGAATACATGTTTCTGCCATTCCTCTTGGTTGCCTACCATCATTAGATGGTAATACCCTATGTCTGAAAAGCACTATACAGCTTTAATGTAAGATATGTAGAAAACAATCTGGGACTCAACTGGAATTTCCTTTTTGCTAGAAGGTGCTAGGCAGACTGCTAGGAGAGAAGATACATCAGCATTCTTACTGTGTCATGAATTACGATACTAATCTGTTAGGCAAGATGCACTTGCTTGTGCAATAGTGATATGTCTCTTTTGAAGTAACCAATTGTTTTCTGATTGAATCTGAGGCCTATTCCATATGAATGATTCCACACTTGGTACTGTAAATCTGGTTAAAATTCCAGGCCTGGGGAGGTCATAGGCCTTAAGGCAATGGCTCTCAATATGATCGCCTTTGGGGATCAAAAGACCCTTTCACAGAAGTGTTCTAAGACCATCAGAAAACATAGATGTTTACATTGTGATTCATTACAGCACCAAAACTATAGTTATGAAGTAGCAATGAAAATAATTTTATGGTTGAGGGTCACCACAACATGAGGAACTGTATTAAAGGGTCACACCATTAGGAAGATGGGAACAAGTGACTTGGGAGCCCTTACTAGTGTGGTTTAGCTAAATTGATATGGTACCAAATTGTCATCTAAATATTTATTTTTCTATACATAGACAAATACTACTTTCACTTTTAGTCAAAGGAGCTTTCTTTACAATGAACAGTGGCAAATTTAGAGCCTCATGGCTTCTCAAGGTGTTGAGAACTGATGGCTGAGTGGTCATCTCTCAACAGTACATTTCTAGGATTCTTTCCACAGCACAGGGCATATTTTTAAAGAGTGTGTTAAAGTTGGGGTATAAGAGTCAGAAGATAGTGAGAAAAGCTGAGAATGCTATTCTCTGAGCATGATACAGCTAATGCAGTCACAAACTAATATCAGCTGAATTTGCCTGTCCTGAGTCTATATAAGACTGAGACTGTCAATAGCCAATCACTGATTACAAAGGGCTTACTTGCCCTGCTCCCTGATTACTTTTGGCTACTGATGAATTTTAGGGAAAGGCTAGTCATTGTTTTCAATTGTAAACCCCAGATGAGTCCACAAATCTCCACTGGGTAGTTCCAAACCTCTAGTCACATAGAAGGCCCTGATTAAATCTAGTGGGTCACAAAACACAGCAAAAAGATGTCAGTATGAGAGGGAACTTGTTGGGAGGAGGCAAGGGGCCTTTGACAAGGGTAGGAGGAAGATAAGAGACAATAAGTGATAAGAATAATTAGAATACATTATATATGAGTATGAAATTGTCAAAGAACAGCCATAATAAAAGTTATTAAAATATTTTTTTCTGCCATCTAGAGTGGCTTTGCTAAAACACCTCCAAAACCTGGATTTAAATTTAATATCTTATCTACCCCCTAACTTTTTTTCTTTTTCATTTCTGTTTGGTAATGACTAAAGTCAAACACCAAAGAATATTTTGCTTCTATTCAGTTAATTGGTTAGATGGGTGACTGCTTTCTTTCCTATAGTCTTTCAGTCTCTGGGTTGGGAAGTAGTTCATATAGGATGACGCTCTTCCTTAAATTTATTTTAAAATAATTTCATTTTATTTTTATAATTATTATTTTTAATTAATAATAATAATATTTTTAAATGTTTATTCACTACTTCAAGCCATATCTCCATCACAGTGCTACCCCTCCACCCACCCCTTCCATCCCCCCATCCTATAATTATTAAATTTTTATTTTAAATGTAACTTTTCTCCTGTTTTTTTTCCCTCTAGTGGACCATGATTTTAAAGTTCATATCATCAGACTATAATACCCACTCATATCCATTCACAGTGCAGACTCACCTGGAAACTCCAAGTTATTTCTTCTAATTCTTGGAAGATTTCAATATGTGCATTGTGATAAGTGTTTACATATTTTCCATCTGCAGTTGCTGGTAGCCTCAGCAACTCCAGCAGAAAATCTTGTTTTCCTGTTATCTTCTTGATTCTCTAATGAGTTTATCTCCTTCTTTCTTCTACTGCTCACCACCACAGTCAATTTTTAAAACTATTTCAGCTATGCCTTAATTATCTTTAACTTCAATTTTTATTTTTCTTCTTTCTTGTCCCTATTTGTCCCCATCAGCACTATTTCACTTGCTCATTCCCTGTTTAGAACACTTTACTTACCTGACTCCCAAGACACTATTTTCTTTGTTTCCCTCCTTAACATCTTATTTTCACAAAATCAAAACTTGGTTCCATCTTTAAGGCTTAACTCAAAGATATTTTCCTCCTTCAGCTATATTTATTCTTAAGGGATTTCAGCCATGTGTATAATTTTAACGTCAAACTCCAAATTGTTAACGGCTAAGTGTTATTTTCATTTATGACTCCTGCCTGGTTCAATGCTCAGGGTTTTAGTTGCTATGTGTTAGGTGTCTCAAACTCAATGTGACTAAAAGGGAGTTTTTCACACACTCTTTTCTGAAGATCTACCACAAACCTAGTCTCCCAATTATTCCCCTCTTGAGCAAGTGACAATCTCTGTTTTTGTTTGTCTAGATAAGCATACTTCTCATTGTTAGATACTAATTCTAATCTATTTGAAAATCACATTGATTAAACTCTGAAAACAAGTTTGGGATCTACTTAATCTTTTGAAATTAATTAATTAATTGATTCACTTTACAACCCTTCCCTCCCACCCTATTTTCCCATTCCCCCATCCTCTTCTACTCAGAGAAGGGGATCACTCCCCACCCCTGCCACCCTGGCACATCAAGTCCCATCAAGACTAAGTGCATCCTCTTCCACTGAGGACAAATCAGGCCATCCAGGCAGTCCAGCTAGAGGAAAGGGATCAAAACAGAGAAAGGCAGGTAACAGAGTCCAAGTCAGAGACAACCCCCACTCCAATTATTAGGGAATCCACATGAAGAGCAAGCTGTCCATTGGCTAAATATGTCTAGGGGGGCCTAGGTCCAGTCCTTGCATGCTCTCTGGTTGGAGGTTCAGCCTCTGTGAACCCCCATGACCCTATATTAGTTGGCTCTGTAGGTCTTCTTGTGGTATCCTTGACCCTCCAGCTCCCTCAATCCTTCCCCTAACTCTTCCATTAGACTTCCTGAATTCTGCCTAATGTTTGGCTGTGGGTCTCTGCAACTGTTTCCATCAACTGATGGATGAAGCCTTTCTGAAGAATGTTAGGTTCCTGTCTGCAAGCATAGCACAGTATCATTAATACTGCCAGGGGTTGGCTCTCTCCCATGGGGTTGGTCTCGAGTTGGGTCAGTCATTCATTGGCCATTCTCTCAATCTCTGTTTCATCTTTGTCCTTGTACATCTAGTAGGCAGGGTAAATTTGGGGGCAAAGGTTTTGTGGGAAGGTTGGTGTCCATTTTCCTCCACTAGAAGTCCTGCCTGGCTACAGGAGGTGGCTACTGCAGTCTCCATATACCCACTTCAGGGAGTCTCAATTAGGGTCACCCCCATATGTCCTTAGGAGCCTCCCTCACCCCATGTCTCCAGATTGTCCCAGAGATGCCCCCCATGGATTTCCCTCCTCTCTCCGAGCTCTGTCATACCCCACTCCTTCTCTCCTCACACCTGAAACCCATCCCCATTCCTGTCCCCAACCCCTCTCCTACCCAGTTCCCTCCCTCCATCTACTTCAGGTGTCTTTTTATTTCCCCTACTGAGTAAAAGTAAAGCATCCTCCCTTGAGCCTTCCTTGTTAGTGTCTTCTTTGGATCTGTGAATTGAAGCATGGTTATCATATAATATATGGCTAATATTCACTTATAAGTGAATACATACCATGTGTGTCTTTCTGGGTCTGGTTTACCTCACTCAGGATGATATTTTCTAGTTAAATCTATTTGCCTGCAAATTCCATGATTTCCTTGTTTTTAAAAGCTGAGTAGTATTTTATTGTGTAAATGTGCTACAGTATCTTTATAAATTCTTTGATTGAGGGAGATCTGGGTTGTTTCCAGTTTCTGGTTATTACAAATAAAGCTGCTATGAACATAGTTGAGGAAATGACCTTATGATTTGGTGATGTATATTGGGGTATATGCTCAGGAGTGGTATAGCTAGGTCTTGAGGTAGAACTATTCCCAGTTTTCTGGAAAGCTCCCAGTTGATTTGCAAAGTGGACGTACAGTTTATATTCCCACTAGCAATGGAGGAGTGTTCCCCTTGACATCATGTGCTATCATTTGAGTTTTTGATCATAGATATTCTGATGGGTATAAGATGGAATCTTAGAGTCATTTTGATTTGCATTTCTCTGATGACTTGGAGGTGTTGAGCATTTCCTTAAGCGCTTCTCAGCCATTAGAAATCCCTTTGCTGAGAATACTCAGTTTAGCTCTGAACCCCATTTTAAAATTGGATTATTTGGTTTGTTGGTGTTTAATTTCTTGGATTCTTTATATATTTGTATATTAGCCCTCTGTTGGATACAGCATTGGTGAAGATCTTTTCCCAATCTTTAGGCTGCTGTTATGTTCTAATGACAGTGTCCTTTGCCTTACAGAAGCTTTTTAGTGTCATGAGCTCCCATTTAAAAATTGCATGGTATTGGCATAGAAACAGAAAAGTTGATCAATGGAATAAAATTGAAGAGCCAGAAATAAGCCCACACACCTATGGATACTTGATTTTTGACAAAGAAGCCAAAACCACACAATGGGAAAAAGAAAACATCTTCAACAAATGGTGTTGGTCTAACTGGATGTCTGCATGTGGAAGAATGCAAATAGACCCATATTTATCACCTTTCACAAAACTTAAGTCTAAGTTGGTCAAAGACCTCAACATTAATAGTATTGAACTTATTGATATAGGAGACAACTTTCTGAACAGAGCCCCAACAGCTCAGGCACTGACTATTTCTTATTTCCTTCACTGCAGCTGTCTATTCTGAAACGTTGTCTGTTCTCACATAAGAGTTACTGACAAGCACTTGCAATACATCTTTTCACTGCCTCACATTTTCCGTATCTGATGACATTATGTATTGGTATATTTCACAGGAAGCTTCAAATAGCAGACCCATAAACAATACAGAAAATTTTCTTTTGTGCATGTGAAGCCATCTGACACCAGTGATCCAGGCTCCTTCCTCCTTCCTGTCTTCTGGTGAAGAGGCTTCCTCTCAAAGGTAACTTGGGTGTCAGAAGTTTATTCTATGTCCTATCTAAGGTCAGAGAAGAAAGGCACTTTTAAAAAAGGATATTTATAAAAATGTTTTTAAAAGATGACACAAAGTTAGGTGCCGTGGAAAGGCAGGTGGATCTTAGAGCAGTTATAGGACAGGGTGATTAGGTTCAAAATACATTGTGTGACATTATATTGGTGGGATTTTTATGGTTATATATATTACATCTCGATCTCACCCCTTTCCTTCCTCCCCACCCAGTCCTACCCTCTTCCCCCTTTCCCTTCTCTCTCCTTCCTCTCCTTCTTAGATGAAGTGAGCCACCTCAGTTCATCACATGAGGACTAAGAGCTAAGGATAATTTCAATAAGGATAATGTTATCCTGGGTTTGGAGGGGACTCTAAACCCACTGGCTGGTATTCCTATGAAGAAGAGATGGCACAGAAAGATCCAGGGAGGAAATTTGTGAGAGCGGGAAGGCAGACATTGCAGTGGTGCTTTCAGGAGCTAAAGACCACTGAGTGTCTTCTGAAACCAGAAGACTAAACGTGGCAGACAGAGTGAATACAGGCAATTTCAGGCTTCTGGATTCCTGGACTGTAAGAGAAGAAATTGATGTGGTTGTGATAATAGATACAATGCCAGGCTCTTTCAGTACTTCTATCAGATTACTGCTCAAATTAACCCAGCCTACCTAATTATAAATAGTCACCCCATTTATACTCATTACTGCCTTGATCTAATTTATTTTCTCCCATTATATTTGTTACAATCTCACATATATTATAGTTAATTTATTCTGTTTCATCTGAAGAGTGGGGTATTGACCCTATGAGGACTTTTGTCTATTTCTTTTCTGGTATCTTTCTGTGCCTAAAAGTATGTGGGCACTCAATAAATTTCCTAGTGGATCAAATCAACGAATGTAGTATCCCATGGATCATGTTCCATAAATGATTGTATTTAGACTTTAGAATGGGGTATTGCAATGTCATGCTGAATTTCTTCATTCCAATTTGAGGGTAGACACCTATCTAACTGTAAAGAAATACTAAAATAGTCTCTTAGTAAGCAGTTTTGGTTAGTTTTGATAGCAGGCCATTCTATCTGAAAATCAAGAGCAACCCCAGAGAATATAGAACACATTCAGGATGATTTTATTTATTTATTTATTTATTTATTTATTTATTTATTTACATTTATTTATTTCTTCAAGTTACATCTCAATCATAGTCCCCTCCCCCTCTCCCTCCTGGTCTCACCCTCCTACCCTCTTCCCAGTCACCCTCTTATCTGCATTTTTTTTTAAATTTAAGGTGTATCTTTTTTCCCCCCCAACAACTCCCCCTCAGGATGATTTTTATTTGGAGAACTTTATTTTTATGACATTAATTTTAAGTTGTTTGCCTCAACTACAGGAATCCCCAGAAACCTTCCTCTGGCATGTGTAAACCTGGGAGGGAAAGGCCTTCTGGTGTGCCTACAAGACAGCTTCCCTGCATTGCCCCCAAGTTACCAAGTGATTGGCCTTACTTTATTACGTTGCTTAATATCAAACAACTAAATTTTTTGGAGAGCTGAAAACTCAAGTTAATTGAAAACTTCAAATTAATTAATTAATGTAGTTATTTGTAAGTATAAACTGTAATATTAGGCCGGCGGCTTGGCAGAGGAGCAGGTGGCCTGGCCCGAGTGCCTTAACCAGCTGCCTAACTTATCCTGGAGAAAGAGCCCCGGGACCAAAGGTGGCCTACACCACTTATAACCTAAACTCTGTTAATTAATATAAGTTGTTATATTAGGCCAGTAGAATTACCGGCGGCTTGGCAGGAGATTCGCCTGGGCTCATCGGGAGTCTGGGAATCCAACAGCCCCGGACTGCTTGGACTGAGGGCCTATAAGCCACCGCAGTCTTTTCCCCAATAATTAAACACACCAAGACCTTTTAATATTTTAACGCTTAGCCCTTAGCTGGGCAGACTCTCAATTAGCTACTCTAAGTTAACCTGGATTGGATCACCTAATTCCAAACCACCATGTGCCTGCGAGTACCTTTCAGCAATTCTCCAGTCGTCTGTCTCCTTCTGTGTCTCCCGGCGGAAAGAGAGTCTCTGTGTGTGCCGAGTTCCTGTGCTGATCTGAGGAAGTCCCGCCTTCCTATACTCTTTCTGCCCAGCTAATTGGCCATAAGTGACTTTTATTATCCAGTCAAGAGAATGCCTCAGAAGGGGCGGTAACCAGATCTCAGCATTGAATTCAATGTATCAGAAACAATATTAGACCTTCCCTCAACAGTTAATAATTTTGGATTTTTCTCTTTTTAGCAATTAGAATATTTCTGTGTTTTCAGGGATCAGAGCCAGAGTCAACTGTTTGGCTTTGTGTGTAGTGGAATGCAAATGAGGATTTTTGAAGAGAATCATAGCCCCTTTTAAACCATATTTTTTAAGATCTAGAAAGGATTTGCAAAAATCAAGGAGTGACTTCAGGTTTAGATGAGAGTTGATAACAAATTCATGTGGTATGGAGAAGGAAGGAGCAGGAGGATGAGAACACAGATAACGCCAGTAGTCTAAGGTACAGCAGAATGTTGTGACAAATCAAAGCTGAAAAGCAAGTCAAAATAGTCCAGGTCTGTAGTTCTCTTAATTGATAGATTAATAAGCAAACAAACAAAAATGTCCCTGCCAGAGGATAAAGGGATTGGAAGACAAAAGGATGAGCTTCTTTTCAGAAGTCTTTGTTGGCTTCTATACATGGAACTGTTCAAGATCTCAGATGTTGCTTTGTGTGTCATTCATATTGCGGCCAAGCAAGAAGAGAGAAGAGTGTCTAAGACAACATTTTATGTGTTTCTACTTCTTTAGTGAAAGTGCCCATACTTAATGCATCATGTTCTATTGAAACACTAGCCAAAGATGCACTGGTTACTATATTTGACATCAGGAAACTAGATCCTGGCTACTTTTGCTTATCATTATTTTTCTGCTTTAAAAGACTATCATTTTTCTTTTCCTAGCCTTTCTGCATTTATGAAAGAGTCAAATCCAAATTCTATAGAATGAAATAATTTTAGTTACCTTGGCTGAGTTTCTAGTGACCTAAAAATTTCATTGCAACATCACCCACAGTTGGTACAATTATTCAGGAGTGCCTTTTATATGAAAGGCCAATATTAACATAGGAATGAATGAGGTAGCACACTCTCCTTTTGTACTTAAACAGTAATCCCTCTATATCCTTATATTGCCAAAATGATGCTAACATTTGGTTCAATTTTAAAAATTAAAGCAGAAAGCTTTGCTATGAAGGAAGAAAAGTTTATCTCAAAGTCATATTTCCCCCCAAATATCCTCTTCCCTGGAGTATCAGTGAATCTCTTATGCATGTTTTACTGGCAAAATGGTTTTGCATATAGTATAATGAACTGTGAAGCCTGCATCATATCAGAATTGTTTTTGATGCTTTATTCTTGAATTGCTAATTTAAAAAGTTTTTATAAATAAAAGGGAGAGAATACTTTTCATATCTTTTTGACTTTTTTGTTTTTTTGGCCCAGAATACTAAGATTGAAACAAAATGGACCTGGGTTTCAGGTAGTGGTGGCTTAGAATGCTATGCTTTTGATTTCTACTAGCAAAATAGGTTTTGTTTTCTTATCTGTGAACTAAAGATAAGTACTTCTATCCTCCAGGGTTGTGAGGGTTAAATGAGGATATGAAGTATGGCCATTGTGATATTATATAGCATAAATATATTTTGGATGCAACATACAGAAGTAACTTGCAGGTTATTTTCTTTCATGTAAACATGAGTAGAGAATTTTCAACAAAACAAGGCAAATTAATTTGTGACATAGGACACACAGTTCTGTGACATAGGACACACAGTTCTCAGAGACCAAATATATTATACTCTTTAGCTTTTTAAAATTCATCTCTTTATCATTATGAGGGATGGAAGTCACAAGACAAGCTTCTGACTCCTCAGAACCTTTTATTTCTCACTTTGGCTCCATTATAAGCCAGCTTTGATTTCATGGGCAAACAGTAAGAACACAGGTGGTTGCACAGATATTTTCAAAGCACCATAAGGGATGGGAAAATTCCACAAACTGCCATCACTCTAGTTGCCTTAGGATTTTGGAGACATCTGTTGGTTGTGTTATTGGGAATCAAAATCTGCTCTTTTATGACAATGGGAATATTCCCTTTCAAGAAGCCACTGGAGCATTAAGAAAGGCAGTGTCCCCAAGAGACTGGTAATAGGTCATTTAATCAACTGTATTTGGAAGCTGCCTTCTTGAAGAGCTTTGCTCTGGGGAGGTATGGGGGCAGATTCATAGAAGCATGGAAAGACAGGCGTCCTTTGCTAAGGACTGTTTTCCTAGCTTTGCAGGTGGTTCTAATTAGAGCAAAGCTATGCTTAATTTGTTTACATCTAAATTATATAAATTATAACAAAAATTTCTTTAAAAAGAAAAATATAAAAAAAAACATTTTCCCCCCTAGGATCTGCCCTATGTATGCCTTTGAAGAGGTTGGATTATCTCTATTTCCACCTTTTCCAGTAGTTGGCTGTTACATCATTTCTTTTTTTTTATAATAAATAGTCAATTATGCTAGATTTGCTCTCTATGTGAAAACCTTAAGATTCTTGAGAAAGGTGTTTTAAGATCCTTAAGGAAAAGAAGGATCTAAAATGTAATTTGTCAATAGTACATCACATTCCAACAAGGTAAGTATTTTAGTTTTCCAGTGTGTCACAAAATGTAGGCTTAAAAAAATAAATGATGAGAAGAAGACAATCACAAAATAATATAAAAGTTACACACATCTGTAGGATGTGTCAAGAGGAATAAACCTATCATTAACAAATAATCAGATAATAAAATAAGGCTTTAAATCTATTGTTGGAAGTGGAAGACCACTGGAGATCAAGTTCAAAGCTAGAAGAAGAGAAGGTAACAGAGGGCATGGCCTTCTTGGCTAGGGGTTGTTTTCCACACATAGGGTAGATCCTGGGAAAAATTTTGTTAATTTTCTATATTCTTTTTTTTTTAAAGAATTTTTGTTACAATTTATATAATTTAGATGCAAATTAATTAAGCATAGCTTTTTTCTAAGTAGAACTGCATGCAGGAAAAGTAGAAGAGCTCCCATCTCTATCCTGGAGTAGCAATTTCTTGGCTGTGGTTGGGGGAGTCCCTCGGGAAACAAGAGTGACCAGGGCTGTGGTCAAATGGGTGCCAACCTTACGTTGGATAGAAGCAGGCTAGAATAACTCTTTTGTTGATGTTAGTTTACCCATACATCTCAAACATCCTGTGCTCTCTGTAAACTGGTTATTTTTTCCAACTGTCATATATTTTCTTTACAATATATAAAAATATATAAAGAAATATGATACACTTAATACCACATACATCTCATAGGTCTAAAATTGTTTTTTAAATATTTGAACAAAACATAATGAAGTTACTAGAAAGCCCAGATTCTCAAAAATAAAAAATATAAAAAGTATCTATAGCTAGGACTATCATGAAGAACTGTTTCTCCTTTTGAATATCATGTAGTTTCTACATAAAATATCTATGAAACACAAACACTTCAGTCACAATACATTCAAATGGGTCTCAGAGTTTCAGGGGGAATTACTTTTATTGGTTTCTCTTCTTCAATTTTCAGTCTTAGATAAAGAATACTGAGCTCTAGAGTTATAATTGGCTTTAAAATTCTGGTTTCCTCATTTGGAATGGATGTTTTTGAGCAACTTAAATGTATTTCCTGTGTTTGGTTTTCTTCATATTCAATATATTTATAATTTTATGTAAAGAAGCAGACTATCGGTGAAGATAAGTCAGGCACGGCGGCATATACTTTTAATGCCAGCACGAAGGGGCAGAGATAGACAGATATGGGAGTACAAATCCAGCCTGGTCTATGGAGTGAGTTCTAGGCAAGTCAGAGCTACATAGTGATGCCTTATCTCAAAGCTGAACAAACAAATTTACCAAGAGGAAGAAAAAACAAGGTCATCTTCCCTAATTAATGATTGCAATACACATGAATCTCCTTGTCTTTGGTTTAGGTCAACCAGTTAGTGCCTTAATACTAATGTCTGTGATGGCAATCTAAAAAACATGGGAAAAGGAACTGTAGTTGAGGAATTACTTCCCTTAGATTGACCTGTGGGGACTTTTCTTGATTGCTGACTAATGTTGGAGGGTCCAGCCCATTGTGCCTGTGGCATACCTCCACAGGTGAGCCTAAGCTGTATAAGAAAGGAAGCAAGTCAGGTGCCAAATACATATGGACTGGACATTGGGAATGTATGCTAAGCCATATAACCCTCATAACTGTGGCCTAATTACCTCTGTTGTTTTGTATTGTATTTATTATTATAAGAGAAAGAGCCATTTGTTAGACTGAAAGGGGGAGCTGTTGGGGAAAATTAGATATACCTTAAACTTTAAAAAAAAGGGAAGAGGATGGGGGGTTGAGGGTGGGAGGGTGGGACTGGAAGAGGGAGTATGGAGGGGATTGCCATTGAGATGTAACTTGACAAAATAAAAAATTTAAAAAAAGAAAAAAAAAAAAAGAAAGGAAGCTAGGCAAGTTGGGGGAACCCGTAAGCAGCATTCCTCCATATCCTCTTCTTCAGTCTTGCCTCTAGGCTCTTTCATTGAGATTCTGTCCTGAATTCTTTTGAATATGGACTGTGATTAGGATGTATAAGCTAAATAAACCCCTTCCTCTCCAAAGTTGTTTTTAGTCAGTGTTTTAACACAGAAATGGAAATTTGAATGAAGTCCATGTCCTGTATTCTTTCTTTAAAAAGGAGGGGAGAGGGGAGTGTATCAACTCATTTCTGGAAAGCTTTAGATATTTTTTGGGTAGGTTTGATAGGCAAGAAAGATTTATCTGTTACGGGATGATGCAATGTAGTATGTGGAGCTTGAAGTATTCTTTAAGCACTCAGTAGATGACAGACAAGGGGAATCGACAGTTGAAACGAGTAATAGGAAATATACCACAGCAACCAGCATAGCACTCAGTGTAATAACATCATGGGGTTCACTTTTCTGTAGGACACTCAGTACATACACCCAAGAAACTTGCCTATTGTGTCATCTATTTATTTTCTCCAAGGTGGGTTTGTCTTTAATACTTTTCTTGATATTGCCTTGTTTGTAGAAGAATGAAGAGTATGTGAGAACTGCTCTATGTTCTTTTAAAATAAATAATTATACATAGGTAAAATGATAGTTATTCAAAGAAGATTAAAATGCAAACTTTTTAGGGGACAGGGCATTTGCATTCCTAAACGATAAGACTTTTACTGAAAAAATATTTGGATACTTTTGATGAGAATTTCAGCTTGTGGATCCAGGTTCGTTTAACTCTTTGTCATTTCACATCCTGTTTTTACTTTCCTTTGAAATAAACCATCTTATCCCCATGGATGGATAATCCAACCTCTTCTGGAATTATAGAAATGTCTGTTTCAAAACCAAAGTTTTAAAATATTCTTTTAGACTACCAAGCTTACTGAAAAAGTAAAACAAAAGCTAGGAGGGTCCTAAGAAAAAAAATGTAACCTGTATGTCTTCACTATCAGAAAAGGAGGAAAAAAAAAAGAAGCTTTATTTTCAAAACAGCAGAGAGGTTTCTGTGAGAGTTGGCAAAGGCATCAAGGCATTGTTTGTAGATATTATTTTTGATAGGTTTGATATACAGCGTAGTTTCCTGAGCCAATGGAACATTGTCTTCTAACAAATCTCATGAGGCCAGCAGTGCGGCTGCCATGGGCCCGCTTATCAGCTCCAGCCAGAGTGTGCTACACGCACCTTCTAGCCTGAGAGGAAAATAAATTGTACAGTTAATAAGAAAGAATTATTGTGAGTGAGATGCATGACATTATGAGCAGGCGGCATGTTTTACAGACTAAATGGTGATTTACCAAAGAAGGCATGGGTACTTCTTATACATGAAATAAAGTTTTGACTT
The DNA here is from genome assembly GCA_907164525.1 of Lophiomys imhausi. Classification (NCBI taxonomy): domain Eukaryota; kingdom Metazoa; phylum Chordata; class Mammalia; order Rodentia; family Muridae; genus Lophiomys; species Lophiomys imhausi. The sequence continues at coordinate 3,588,713 of CAJQZJ010032981.1, read as the reverse complement.
CATTCAAAATTGTTACTTAAAATGTATTTGATGGCTTTGTGATTCAAGAAATGAACATTATCTATTTTCAATATGTTTTGGGGATAACACTGAAGAGATCATTACAATTTTTTTGGGGGGGTAGGATGTACTAATGTATATTTTTATCCACTCAAGATATTTAACAAAACATTTGGTTTTGTTTTTTGAAGTAAATCCAAATACAGAGAATGCACATTTTAAAGCAGGAAGCACATGAACTTGTACTTTAGCAGTGTGTCTGAATTGCTTACGGGGAGTTTATGGTTCTTACTGCATTTTTCAGTTGTCTGATTTAAAGCACCAGTGCCAGGGTGTTTGCACTTGAAGAGCATGATTAGGTAAATTTAATAGGATATAACTGCATGGTATCACTTTCCTAAAATGGGAGATTAGGTTTTAATCCTATTTTAAATAATAAGACCTTAGAAAATATCTTTCTTTTTCTTTTAGAAAATTTCTTAATACTTAATTAATAAGATTTAAAATAACCTTTATAAGACAAAAGAGTTATTATGTGAAGGGCAAAGAGCTTAGAAGAAAATATGTATTTTGAATTAATTTTGCTTGTTCTATATTTAGAAACAGAAGAAACCAGATATATGAGCAGATAGTATTATTTGCTATGTACAATCAACCTATCAAAATAATATAGCAATAAAAATATTTTTATTTATATTCAGAATCTAGTGGGATCTTTCTCATCCATGAACATATTTTTTAATCTATTCATTCAGAGACTCATCCTTGTACTTGTGGATGTAGCATCTCTCAAGGTTTTGAATTCTTTAAAATTAATTGGAAGACTGGGGAAAAAGAGGTAGGAGAGAGGGAGGGAGAGAGACAGAGAGAGAAAAGGAGGGATGGAAAGCGGGAGGGAGAGAGAGACAGCGAGAGATAGTGACAGAAAGAGAGAGAGAGAGAGAGAGAGAGAGAGAATGAGCGAATTTTGAAATCACTGTTCTGAAAGACACACACACACACACACACACACACACACACACACACAATTTCTCTTGTTAGTCTACCAGAAGAAACTATTTACCAACCAGAATATAAAGTCATCTGAGTGTGGTCTGTAGAAATTGTTGAGGCCTACTATTTACCAACCAGAATATAAAGTCATCTGAGTGTGGTCCGTAGAAATTGTTGAGGCCTGACAACACCAAGATCTAGCTCACTGATGACTATCTACAAATCTCATTTCTTGTCACACAGAAAATGGACAGACGTTTGCCTACCAGTGCAGAACTATCCCAGATTTTCTAGGGTGTTTAGCAGAACCTCAAGGTTATGTGAAAACAAACTGAAGAGATTGTTTTCTCCTATTAATACCCAAATATAAAGGCAAGTGCTTTAGTAATAAATCAACACTTGAGAAGAGAACAGAAAAATAGATAAGAATTTATTTCGGGCTGAAGCCTCTTAGGCAATGAGTCTCAGATTTTAACAGGAGTAAGATAGATATATCTGGAATTGGTAAAAAGGCCAACTTTCTGGATCTAGCCTCTTAGACAACTGGAGTCAGTTGATGTAAGAATAAGATTTTCTTTTCTGTCTTTTTCTTTAGGCGTTTTATATATATATATGTGTGTGTGTGTGTGTGTGTGTGTGTGTGTGTGTGTGTGTGTGTGT
>CAJQZJ010032981.1:3534842-3585936 GCA_907164525.1 Lophiomys imhausi | reverse complement strand
ATCTATCTATCTATCTATCTATCTATCTATCTATCTATCTATCTATCTGTCTGTCTGTCTATCCATCATCTATCTATCTATCTATCTATCTATCTATCTATCTATCTATCTATCTATCCATCATCTATTTGCCTATCTATCATCTGTCTATCTTTCTATCTGTCTACCTAGGTTTGTATCTATCTTTTATTCTTCTATCTATCTGTCTGTCTGTCTATCTATCCATCCATCCATCATCTATCTGTCTATCTATATATCTATCATCTACCTATCATCTATTGTCTGTCTATATCTATTTTTCTTCTATATTTCATCTATCTTTTATGCACATATATGTGTGTACATACTATTCTATATTATACAGGGCTAATGTCAGATCCTGTTCTTATAAAAATTCCTAGGCAAACATTTTCCAAAGTATAAAGTTTAGAGGCTGGTTTCTAGTGTTTCATGGGACGAGTGTATGTTTGCTTTGAGAAACTGCCACTGAGCCACTCTGAAGTACTTTATTTTCAGGAGGCAGTGCCCAGAGGTGTAATACCTTGCTTTGAGATCAGGTTAGACACTTTCAAATTCCAAAATTTAAAAGGCCTCAATACTAAAAATAAGTCCCAAAACATGCCACATGGAAGTTCATTCCTTTTCTGTCCAAACCTAGAATAGCGTGGCTTTTCATAATTTGTGCATATAATAAGGGATTCTATTTAGTTCATTTTGAAAAGTTAATCCCCCGCCCCAGAACCTTCCTAAAAGCATTAATGCACACCATGTAATGAAATATGCTTTTATTTGAAGACAGAAAATGAAAAAAAGAAACAAACAATAATTAAATCTCCTAAATAATGTGTGCTTTGTGGTTAAATCTCCATGCAACTCCCTGAAAATTTAATAAGGGAATAAAGGCTTTCCATTTGTGTAATGCAGTGCCACATTTCTGTTCTCTATGAAATTGTCTCTGGCTAAACTGTGCCCCACAATTCAGGTTGCTGAGTATCTAGCTTGAGAGAATTTTATGTGTCTTTTTTAAGTCAAGTCAGTCATGTACAACCTTATTATCTCACATCAAAGAAGGATATAAAACCAGGAGACTAGGTGAGGAAGAAAAAGTCAGGGATGAATGTCATATTATATGATCCAATTACACACAGTCCCTGACTTCCATATGCCTGACTTATGAATGTCCTTGCATTTACAAATGGGTTCTCCAGGGAGGGTCAGCAGAATTCTCCCTTTGTTGAACCCCCTCCTTTTCTTTCTGATTCACAGATCAGCCATTTTCAGGCTGTGGCAGACTGTATTTGCCTTGCTCTCATTGCTGCTCCCACCTTCATACTATACAAGTTTATTTTTTTAAACACATACTAGAAATACTAAGAAGTAAAAAGGAAAACAGAAAATTCAAGGGGAAAAAGTATAAGCTTTACAAAACTTCCTTACTATTCTATACTTATCACCTTTCATTTGTTTTTTCAATGAAAGAATGAAAAGAAAAGTGAAAGCTTTTTCAATTGCCTGCTTTTCCTCTGTGCATCTCCCTAGATTCTTTCTCTCAGTCATAGTTCTGCATTGTGTGTGATCATTTCATTTTGGAAAAAGATGCCAGAAGAAGAAAAAGACATAATCATTGTTCCTGTTGGGGAAAATGTGCTGTTGGGTGCCCATTTTGGAATGTGGAAAATTTTCTTCCAAGGAAACAATGATTTGCATGATGGCAATCACTCAAACTATTTTAGGTGATGGAACACATATTTGATTTTAGTTATCATTTTGAGCATAACCATAATACACATAGCATTGTATGCGAATTATTTTTTAAGAGCATTGAATGAACTGAGATTAGAAAATGAATTTAACATTATCACTGTGTGTAGCAAAACACACACTTCATGCCTATGTCCTCTTTCCTATGGATAAAAGTTCTACAAATACCAAATGATTTGCAATAAAGCTTATGTCATTGTCAGCTAATTGTCAAATTTGCATAGCCTAGAATCAGATGAGAGAAAAGAGTCCAGTGAAAATTACCTAGATCAGACTGGCTTGGAGTCATGTCTGTAGCCAATTGCTTTAATTGTGAGCTGATACAGAAAGGCCTAACCACTGTAGGCAGTATCATCCATAGAAAGTTGGTCCTGGACTGTGTAAGGAAGGTAGATAAACATGAGTGAGTGACATAGCTAACAAGCTGGAAGATGTGTGCTTTCATGGTTCCTGCCATAAATTTCCTGCCCTTCTTTTCCTCAATGGTGAATTGTCATCTGACAGTGTAAATTAAAAATACAATTTGTTCCTAACTTGCTACTGGTATTTTAAGCAACACTAGTGAAACAAAACTAGAAATCTTTGAAATGTACTTATTGACTAAGTCTACTTACCCACCTGTTAGGTCAGATATAAGTATCTATTAGGTCTTTTGCAATCTGGGTTTCCATGGATTTATTTTAGTTCATATAGTTCATTTAGTTGGAACTGAGCCATTAGCCAAGTATGACTATTTAGAAGCTTATGGGGCTACAACACACTGTAGTGAAAAAATCCTTTTATTAAGTCAGTTGGGATAAGCCAATCGAATTATTTTTCTATGAAAATTTGAACTAAGAAAATGTTATTATGTAGTGGGGCATGCTGGAGTCACAGGACATGATAAGGTACTTGGGCGATTGGATTTCTCTAGTGCAGAGATTTTAAAAGCTCAACTTTAAAAACAGAAAGCCCATGAAGGAGACCAGGAGGTGCTGATAATGGAACAGTTTCGCTAAAGATTTTCAGATTCATAGTTATTATGTGCAGAGACAGGACTACAAATTATTCCTACTCTTAGGTCAAGAGGTATGAGTCTTATACTACCTGGGTGGTTCTTTCCCTTAATCTCTGCTACTCTTTTAAAAATATTTTTATTCTTTGAGAATTTCATATAACGTATTTAATCTTAGTCTCTTTCTATTCCCACTCCAGACTCATGTGAGATCCACACTTACTTTCCAGTATTCCCCCATTTCAACATGGATGCTTTGTTCTCTGACTCAGTAAGCAATGTTCTGTGTCCTGTTGAGTTCTCAGTCTAAAGTGTTTCTTTGAGTATCTTGATGAAGTAAATTTTATATGCATAGAAAGTAGGTAGTTTGCTGGATCTGGAGATATGGGTTAGTGGGCAAAATGCTTATAAATAAGAGAACCTGAGTTGGGATCCTCAGCATGCACAAAATAGCCAGTGTCTACAACTTAGTGTCAGGAAGTGGGAAGGTCAGAGACTGTATGAATCCTGAGGTTTTCTGAGTAGCAAGTCTAGCTGAATTATTGAGATCTAGGTTTGAAGACAGACTATCTCAATAAGTCAGGTTGAAAACATTCTCAATTTCATATGGAACAACAACAAAAAAAAACCATAATAGCTAAATCAATCCTGTACAATAAAAAAAAACACATCTGGAGGTATCACCATCCCAGATTTCAAGCTGTACTACAGAGCAATAATAGTAAAAACAGCATGGGATTGGTATAGAAACAGACCAGTAAATCAATGGAATCGAATTGAAGACCCAGAAATGGACCCACACACCTATGGCCACCTAATTTTTGACAAAGAAGCCAAAATGGCACAATGGAAGAAGGACAGCATCTTCAACAAATGGTGCTGGTCCAACTGGATGTCCACTTGCAAAAGAATGAAATTAGACCCATACTTATCACCTTGAACAAAACTTAAATCCAAGTGGATCAAAGACCTTAACATAAGGCCAGACACACTAAATCTACTAGAAGAAAAAGTAGGAGAAACCCTCAAACTTATTGGCACAGGTGACAACTTCTTGAACAGAACACCAACAGCTCACACCTGAGACCAACAATCAATAAAGGGGACTTCATGAAACTGAAAAACTTCTGTAAGGCAAAAGACACTGTCATTCGAACAAAACAGCAGCCTACAGACTGGGAGAAAATCTTCACCAACCCCACATCTGACAAAGGGCTAATGTCCAAAATCTACAAAGAACTCAAGAAATTAAATGCCAAGAAACCAAATAATTCAATCAAAAAAAGGGGGACAGAGCTAAATAGAGAATTCACAAAGGAGGAATCCCTAATGCCTGAGAGACACCTGAAGAAATGCTCAACATTTTTAATCATCAGAGAAATGCAACTCAAGAGGACTCTGAGATTCCATCTCACACCTGTCAGAATAGCTAAAATCAAAAGCTCAAATGACATCACATGCTGGCGAGGGTGTGGAGAAAGGGGAACCCTCCTCCATTGCTGGTGGGAGTACAGGCTTATGCAACCACTATGGAGGTCAGTCTGGTGATATCTTAGAAAACTTGGTATAGCTTTGCCTCAGGACCCATTCATACCACTTCTGGGTATACATCCAAATGACTCCTCACAGAATCATAAGAAAGTCTCCTCATCTATATTCATAGCAGCCTTATTTGTAATAGCTAGAAACTTGAAACAACCCAGGTGTCCCTCAACTGAAGAATGGATTAAAAAACTGTGGTACATCTATACAATGGATTATTACTCAGCTATCAGAAACAATGAAATTATGCAATTTGCAGCCAAATGGATGGAACTAGAGAAGCTCATCCTGAGTGAGCTAATCCAGACTCAAAAGGATGCTTATAACATCTATTCACTTATAGTAGGATTTTAGCTATATAGTACAGGATATCTGTACTACAACCAACACACCAAAGGGAACATGGACATAGACTTTTTGTTTGTTTGTTTGTCGGTTTTTTAGTTTTCCCTCCCTAGCAATGAGACACTTTTCACTGGAGGTACTGCTTTGTAGGCCCCCAGTGTATGAAGAGGCTCTTGGCCCTCATATGACTTCTGAACTGGGGCGAAGGACTGTTATGTAGGGACACTCCACTCCAGAAGAGTGGGATGGAAGTGATAGGAGGTAGAGGGTGGGAGGGTGGGGCTGGGAAGGGGGGAAAGAGGACAATATGATGAAGATGTAACTTGAAGCAACAAATAAATAAATTTATTAATTAAAAAAAAGAAAAAAACTAAAGGACTCGCCTGATACCAACCTCTGATTTGATACACATTTAAGTACATGTACATGTACACACAAACATGTACACATAAAGTGTATACCCAGTCAATCCATGTAAATTGCATGATTATCATAATGTACAATACTAAAACTATACTTCAATATATATGTATACATAATTACATTTATAGACCTTAAAAAATAGTTCCTTGGTTGCTCTCATTCTTTTAGGAAGCAATTCTCTTTGAGAGTTCACACTGATTTCATAAACCAAGAAATCTCTTTATATTTGCCCTTTACAATGCTGTCAGGTTACTAAACTCTGTTGTAGAATGTATTTTAGGTACCTTATAAAATTAGGAAAATGGGGCTATAGTGGGCAAAATGATAAAAGAACCTCAAAGTTTCAGTGTGGTTGAGTGAACAAAACATTTCTAAGAGCATATGGCATTGGATGTCAGCTTTTATATTGTTATTGCTGAAGTGGAAAAGGTTAACTCACTTCATATCTCTTTCCATTTGCTTCTATGTCTGTTTTATCTTGAATGACCTGCTGAATCACTGAGCAATAAATTGATTTTAAGGCAACAGCTTTTTCTGGAGAGCTGTTGCTTTGAATTTAGGTGTGAATCTGATCACAAGATGACTGGGTTCTATTGTTAGGAAGATTATTGATTCATTTCCTTACTTCAGAGCAATGAACATCTTTGCTTCTGCATATATAAAGTACACAGCTATTTCCTTAACTGAATTATAAAATCTGGGTGGATAATTGTTATAATCTAGTACCAGTATAAAGGTACAGAAAGAGTCTCTGTTCTTGCCCTTGCCCTGTCAGTTCCTCCATTATAACATAATTGATATATACTTTCAAACATATACCAGTGTAGTACCAGAAACAATACATTAGAATATATTGAGAATCTAAATGTCTTTGTTGAATGAATGACATGAAACAAATCATGCATTTGTATGGGTGTGCCTTTAAGTTACAGTGAGGCTATATTCTATAACATTATTTTACATGTGCTTTTATTCACAGGACCTCTGATTGGTTGAGTATTTCTTCATATAATGACACCACAGATTTCCTTGCTCATTCACTAAATTCCCTGTAGAACTTATTCCTAAAGTAAGATTGCTGTGTCAGAAGGCAGGCACTTCAAACTTTTGAATAGATATTATAGATCACTTTCCACAAACACAATCCCTATCAATTCATGGACTTCCCACTTACTGAAATGAAAACACTAATACCTATGTTGGAGGAGCGTTAAGGAGAACCAATCAGTTATTTAACTCTACCTTTCCTCTATAGTCAGGATACACAGGATTTAATTGTACCAGAAGGCTTATTTCCCTTTTTGGTGCTCTGTTTTTACTTGTATTGGATGTGTGTCATGAGAACTGTGATTTTTTTAACTGAAATTCTCAGTTGACTGTAATAAGAAAAGTGGTTTGTAATAAAATTAGAATCAAACCTTCAGTTAAATTAGTTTCTGCTTATGTAAGTGACTCTTCAGAGTAAGTATAAAAATTAGTGAACAAGCTTTCTGTTAATCAAAATGCAAGCCTTAAGGCTCATTAACAATCTCTGTTCCTCTAGCACTTCCTACTTTCCATTGTTTTTGCAGTTCATTTCTCTTTGGTGCTTATAATGTTTACAAGTGTGTTCTACTTTAACTGGTTACCTTTCCTAAGCTAATAATGGTCGAAGAAGAAAAGGGATGAACATAGATTACAGATGAAATTTAGGGGAAGACAACAGTTAAAGACTTAACTGAAGAGGGACATACTCACCCAGTAGGCAGCAAGCCTTGCACAGCCTAAAACATTAAAGAAGAAGAAAATGGAAATGATCAATTAAACGTTTCTTCTTTTACCCGGATGAGTGAAAATGAAAGCTTCCAGTTGAGTATGTCTGAGAGATTATCCTAGCTAATGTTAGGATGGGGATTTATGTAGTCTGCACATTATTGCTTTGCCTTGGGAACCAGGAATGTGGCATGTTTGTTAAGTAGGTTTCTGTTTTTGTTGAACAGGTATTTTTCTCTTACGATTTGGTTCCACGGTATGATCACATTTCCTTGCATAATTTGTATTTGATATATGTCTGAGTCCTTGCTTGGAACAGAGCATATGGAAAGCCCCACGAGTGCCCTGGGATCCAGGGGTATGCAGTGATTAACCATGGGTTCTGCTATTTGTGCAGCAGACAAGCATCACTGGGAAGTAAAAGACACCACACAACTGTTCTGTTGCCCTTATTTTGTCCTTCATTTGGTGATGCTTGACCAAGTGTGAGAAAGTAAAACAAAATGAGAAGCCCCAGACCAGCAAAGAAGAGAAATGAACAAGAGTGTTTCAGAAGAAAATGGAAGAAGATAGCCTATTTGTTGTATAACTTGATAGCTAGAAGATCAGCCGTTTTGTAAAAATGAAACTAAAAATAAAGTTGAAGGTTTCTCAGAATCTATTCAGGATTTTTAGCATGTATGAGACAATGCAACTGACAGAAACTGGACTTGTAGTTCTATCTGCTCTTAAAAACATTTATTTTGCAAGCATTTTATGTAAATAATTCTTGAAGGAACTTCACTGGGACACTGGCAAAAAAAAGCAGCTGTTTATAATTCTTAAACTCTGTGAAAACCACTGTGCTCAGGAAGGAAATATCTAGGTGAAATAATAAGTCAAAATCAAACCACTAAAGCATTTTACATATATATCAATGTCAAAATTCAATATTTAAAGTTTAAATTTTCTTATCAATGGATAGCCAAATTATTTAGTAGTTACTGAATACAGATGAAATATATTTCTTGGGCTTTTAAGGACATACTTTAATCTTATTAGTCCTAGGTTGCAAAAACTTGGCTAGAATTCTCTATAATAATGTTTATTAAACTTAGCAAAAGATCAAAATCACTGTTACAGCTTGTTAGCATAGTTTTCTAGGTCCTTGTGTTAGGTGTCTCCTGTTAACACATTAAGAGTCCTGGTGGGGCACAACATAATATGATGCGTATTATCTGGTTGGCTTTCCCTCTTGAACAATGCTTTTCACAAAACTCACTTGACTTATAATTTCTGGTGCCTTATCTCATATTCCTCAGTTTATCCTTATAATATGAGACACCAATCAGAAAATAAAGGTCGACTACTAATAATGCAGAAGATTTTAACCATTTCTCTCTATCTCTCCTTTCTTTTCTTCTTTCTCATCTATCCCTTCTTCCTTCTCTGTTTTTCTCTTTTGTGAATGTTTATGTTTGTTAGTAAGTAGATGTGCATATACATGCTTGTGTAGGCCATAGAACAACCTCTGGTGTCATTCCTTAAGAGTCACATCCTACATTTTATTTTTAACTTTTATTTATAAAAATGTTTTACCAATTATTTGAGAACGCCACACAAATGTATTTTGATCACACTCACTACTTACTCATCCTCAATTCCAGAACTACAAAAATTCCCTATACCCCACAATTTTTGTGTCCTCTTTGATTTATTTTTTAAATAGGTCGTTGGTTCCACTTTGTGCTGCCCTTCCACTGATGCATGACTGATTATCAGGAGCCACTCCTTTAAGGAAAACACATTCTTCTCCTTTCATCATTGTAACTCCCAACTGTCCATATTCCTCAGTTATGAGTCAGGACTCACCAAACACTTTCCTCTTTCTTGCTAGAATGTTGACTTCTTTGATTTTGTGCATGTCTTTTAAAGGCCTGCTGGGTATCTCTCACAGCACTGGAAGCTACTCTTGAGGGTGCTGGAGTGCAAAAAACTTCATTAACAGTCTTATCCAGTTGTGAATCTTGTGAATTGCAGTAGTGATAAGATAGATCCATGGATATGATAGTAGCATTACTTTATGGGAGTAACCAATTGCTTTCTGATTAGACTTACACAACCCTAACACTGGAAGTCTGGTCAAGAGTACATTATTGGGGAGGTTATTATTCCCAGGGGTGAACCTAAAATTAGCATCCTTGATTTTTGAGACAGTATCTCACAAATCCAGACAGAGGTTTGGAGATCATCACTTTGGTGAGACTAGATGGGTAGAGAGTTTCAGGGATTCACCTGTTCACATCTCCTCAGCAAGGGACTGCAGATGCATGCCACCATGAGAGGTTTAACATGGGTTCTGGGGGACAAACTTAGGCTCATAACAACTATTTCACCAAGTAAAATATCTTTCCAGTACTTTCTTCTTAATGGGCTCAGTAGGTTTCTTGGGACTGGATGAAGAGGAGGGAGGGGGCTGCGATCTGGATGTAAAAGGAATAAATAAATAAATAAGAAAAAAACCAACCAAATTACTTTAGAGTAGAGATGAGTGTTAAAATCAGCAAATAAGAATATTTTAAATTATTTTGTATAAATGCATTCTGTAAATTCAAATTTTTAAATAGGGACATAGTATACAAAAAGTTTGAAATCTGGTTCTGCAAATGAGGACTATAATGTCTCATATATATACTCACATATAAACTCAGAAATCATCAAAACAATTCCATTTGTTACATACACACACACACACACACACACACACAGAGGAATAAACTTACCAAAAAATGAAAGATTAATACTCTAAATATTATGCTTGGTGGATATGATACAGTAAGGATACAATACATGAAAATATATATCACATTTCAATCACGTTTTGGAAATTCTATACATGTTTTCACTGTAATTTAATCATATTCACTCTCATTTCTCCACTCAATTCCTTCCAGATTCACTTCCAACACCACCCCTTCCTAACTTCCTGTCCTCTTTTTTTTCATTTAACACACTGATTACAATGCCTACTGCCCACATCTTCATGGGGACAGTCACTGCAGTGTGGTTGACCTGCCAAGGGCTACTCGTTAATGAAAACTTATTTTCCCTCCTTTCAGAAGTTGTCAAGTGTCAATAGCCTTTTGGCTAGGAGTGAGGGGTCTGTGAACACTTCTCTCTTCCATGCATTCAGAGCTACTGTGAATCCATGAATTCAGTGGTCCTGTCAAGTACAGAAGATGCTGTTTGGCCTGATCTCCCCTGATCTCTGGCTCTTACAATTTTCTGCCCTCCTCTGCTATGGTCTTCTAGCACTGGGTGAGAGAGTATGATGTTGCATTTGTGGTTGAGCACTCGACAGACTTTTGTTCTCCACATTTTTGCTAGTTGTGAATTTCTGTGGTAATGATTTTCTACTGCACAAAGAAAAAAAAAACTTCTATGATGAGGTCTGAGAGCTAGTGTGTTTCTTCATTAATGTATCACTCAAATTGTATATAGTGTTTGGAGCACAGTATGTACCATTCAATATTTGTAGGGCTGAATAAAATAGAATTGTATCAAACTGTGAATTACATGCAAACAGCATTTTTAAATGGCCATCTTCACCTTAGAAAATGCAGATATTTCCCCATACTGTTATCCAGTTGTCTGGAGAGTAAAGCAGGTAAAAATAATTATGTGGATAGGCTGGGATGTAGATGAGTGGTAGAACTCTTGTCTAGACTATTGAGGGCCTTATTTGATCCCCAGAACTGTGAAAGCAAGGCAAAGCAAAACAAAACAAAACGAAGCAAACCAAAACAACCTTATGATGTAACCAGTAATATATGTAATTAAGAGTGGAATATGATGTCAAATCAGTATTATTTAAAATCTGAAAGTCTTTCATTCTTGTTTACAAAACTATACAGAATGAAGTGGAACATTTCACTGAAATATTAAGTTTTTTTTTTAAATAAGTAAACTAACAGTGTCATAGCTTTTTGGTTGTGGATTGGTTAAAAACTGTTCTGTGGAACATCTGACCTGGGGTTTTATTAATTATAGTACACTAGCAAGGTGGTTTCAGTTCGGCAAGATTTTTCCCTGTATTTACTTATGAAGGAAACAGAGAAATTAAGAAGTAAACCATAAGGAGAAAGCTAGAGAGAAATCATTCTAGAATAATCTTGCTGATCACATGACTGAAATTATGAGACAAATGTATAGTTGGAAATCAAGCATATATTAGAGAATAAGCAACCGAGGCAATAGAAAAACAAAGCAAAGAAGAAAGGACAGTGGAATAGAAGGTCTCTGGGACTCAAGAAAGTTATTGTTATTAACCCAGCATGAAATACTATGCTGTGGGAGCAAGCACTTACTCCCCAACCCCCAGCTAGCAAGCTAACATATATTTGACTCAGCTATGTAGAAAACACTTGAGCGTGATGAGTATACAAAGGAACGACAGTTGCTAACTCTCTGAGGGGAAATCACTTACAACGTAAGTATTGCAAGAGCCTATTTAGCCCCTGTTAAAGGACCTGATTTAAAATGATTGTCTGTACCTAAGGTCGAAATTTAATTTGGTTACATCACAGTATTGCCTCAACAACCTTTGAATAGAGGTCATTTACAACATTGAGAAGGTATAAATTGCTAATTAATACTTTATGCTGAAATTGAGTTACTTAAGATTTTAAGGAATTATCTGGTGAAATAGTAATGGGTACCACGATTTCAAATTACTTTGATTTCAAAAGGTAATAAAATCCAAAGAAGAAATTTTATCTGCTAACTTTAAAAGTCTGTTTTAGAGGGAATAGTGAGTTTTAATTAGATAAAAATTTCCTATTACCTCCAGAAGCACATTCTTTGGTTAAATACAAAGATCTTAAAGCCTGGTGTTAGCGTGCTTAGTTTTCCCACAGGGAGTTCTGAGTAAATGAAAGTAGAGAGATTTGCAGTTTTTGGTTTTGGTAATCTAAGAGGCCCCAAAATTCTTTTGCTTTTGTAATAAAGAAGACATACTGTTTTGAGGAGTGATTTGTGTATGGTACTTGGCAGGCAATTGGGGTGAGGAGTCTTATTCCACAGGTAATGCTCTGGGTTTTAGGTCAAATGCAGCTATTTTGTCAGTGGCACATCCAAGTGAAGACAAACAAATTCAGAAATATTGTACACAGAGAAGAAATTTGCTGAAGCTACCTGTAGAGCTCTGTGACATGAAGCTTGATGTAAGTCACTGATGGCCATTTTGAACAATATACCATCTATGTTATTTCCTAACATACTATTCTGCCTGTTTTGGGCATGTGTCTGAAGTATAGCAGGGAACTCTAAGACAATGTTTGTTTAGAGGTAACTTGAATATGACTAACCTAAAGTTGGAAGCTATTAACACTTGTGAAAAATTATTTTCAGATAGTAATTTTTGAATTTCTCATCCATTCAGCAAATTCATATTTATTGAATATTGACTTTCTACTGAACACAATGTTAGTTCCATGGCAAACAAAGCAGGGATATTTCTTATTTTAATCAGTGACAATACCTAGAAAAGGAAGCTGAGAAGTAGGTAGAAACTCATTCATCAAGGATAGGCATAACAAAATATTTGCTAGCTATTGGACCGAAAGGAATAGTAATTTCAGATAATTACAATTACTATATAAGAACTTAAGGATTCCACATATTATAATTTATTTATTTTAATTTTAACAAGCTGAGATTTAGTTACCAAATTATGTTAAAACCAGATTTTAATATCCTACATTCAGAAAGTCTATGAATTTAATATAAAAATCTCTATTGTGTGCTAAATTAAAGTGTAACAATCAGAGACTTTTATACTGGAGAAACTTCCATGCCTGAGATCCTGTCTATACTGGAGCAAAGAGTATTGTTAGTAAACAAGTACTCATTGAAATACTACCCTACAGAAGCATTCAAATCTTCACATTTAAAGCTAATCAAAGATTATTGCAGATTTTCCTAAGGACTCCTATGAAATTTCTGTTCATTCTTCACTAATTCATTTAGTTAAGGTATCTTTTACACTGTCCCTATTTCCCTAAGGGCAGTTTGAGTTCCTAGAAACTGGCCATCTCCACTCTGTTATTTGGTGACTTTTAAAAAAAAATTATTTATTTATTACTTCAGGTTACATCTCCATCATGGTGTCCTCTTTCCACCCCTCCCAGTCTCGCCTTCCCATCCTCTACCCCCTATCCCTTCCATCCCACTCCTCTGGAGTGGAATGTCCCTACATATCAGTCCCCCACCCCAGCTCTGCAGTCATATGAGGGCCAAGAGCCTCCTCATACACTGGGAGCATATAAGGCAGCACCACTAGAGCAAAGTGTCTCACTGACAGGATAAAAAGTCTATGTTCATGTTCCCTTTGGTGTACATCTGCAAATGTGTAGAGGTCGATGAACTTCAAAAAAATGAGAAAAATTTTATGTAGATAATAAGTTAAGAGGATGATGAGAACCCAGGGACAGTCTCACTGAGGTAAACAAGGATATGACCTATTGTTTAACACCTGACACAGTTCTTTTCATCTTCAGTAGTCTTATAATATCTGAAACACTTTGCATAATGATTTTCCAAAGTTTGTGCTTCTTCCAGTTAGGTACCGCTTTACTTCAGTACCATTTGTAGGTAACCAGATTTCACTGAGTTGTCATTGCTTAGAAGGAAAAATAAATGTCTTTTGAATATTTTAACTCCCCCTTCTACAACTTGTGGTTTATAATTGTTATTCTAAAATATTTTACTCTTCTAAAAGGACTTTTATAAAGAGAGAAGATAGGAAGAATAATTTCATCAACCTAAATAGTTCAGGGATTTTGATGTCTGTTTCTGAAGCCCAGAGTATGAGGTAATGATTCTGCGGAGCAGATGAGAGGACAGATTACACAGAGTTCCTGATTACAGCTCGGTAGACTGAAATATTTTAGTAGATAAGCAAAGTTTTGTTGGTTTTTTTTTTTTTGTAGTTTTCTGAATTCTTAAAACTAAGACTCAAAATCAGTGGCACCAAGAGCGGAAGTTTGGAAACATCTTACTTCATCTGCTTGTATTTCATTCTGAAATGTTCTACCACATGTGTGAATTGTGTCCATTTTCACAGTGGGTGATGTCTAATGTAGGGAAAAGAAGTTTGTCCCATGATTCTACTGCTTAGGGAACAGAAATGATAAAAAGGTAATTCTGAGACAGATTTTCTTTTTAGAAAGTCAGTTTTTTTCCACTGTACCCATGGTTTTCTGAGGCTGCAAGTTACTGGTTTTTATTACTGTCATCTTTCAAACCTGCTCCTTATGTTATCAATCATGCAGGAAGAATTACTTCACGCTTCACAATGAATGAGGGACTCCTTTTATTGCATAGAGTTTTACACCCTACTAAGAATGGCTGTACCTTTAGCATTAGCCTTTGTTTCTTTGGGTTACCTCTTTATGCATCCAAATATTACATAAGCATGTGATCCAGACTTCCTGTTCTCAATCCTGGTTTCTTTCTTTACTTTTATGTCTCTATTCCTTTTTTTTTTAACTTCCAAACACTCCCATTTCTACTAGTATACTAACACAAAGATGTTGTAATTCAGCTAGTTAATCCTAAATCATGAAACTGTGAATATTGTCTTAACCATAACAGGAGTGTGTATGCTTTTAATAAGTCTCCAAATAGATTTATGAGAATTAACTTCTGTCTGAAGAGATAATTGTGAGAATACATCTCCCTCTGAAAAGAGACTTGCAGCCAAGGAGAGCCATCACTGGTCTTCCCTTTAAAAATTGCTAAGTGACAATGCATTCTTTTAATTCCCAGTTCACACTACTGCTATTACATCAAAACTGAAAGTCAATGTATGGCTCAGCTACTCTACTCCTCTTACTTCATTAGTGTTTGATGCTAGTCTCTCTCAGTCTATTCTTTATTTCTTATGTCTTTTTTTCAAATGACATTTTAAAAAGAGATGGGGGAAAAAGCCCACAACCATTTCTATTCCCTCAAAAGCTGCCCCTGTATAAAAATCTCAGAAAAAGATAAAAAATATTGAGAGACAGAATGTCTCACAGCAGAGCAGTGCATTTGATATCAGTGATGAATCTGCACTGACACACCATTGTCAGATAAGATCATAGTTTGGATTAAGTTCCATTAAGGTTGGAAAGATGACTTGGTGGCTAATATCAGTATTGTTCTTGCAGAGGACTGGAGTTCAGTTCTCAGCTTGCACCCAACTCTAACTCCAACTTCAGAGGATCTCATGCCATCTTCTTGACACCTGAACTGCACATATAGCCTATAGGCACACACACACACACACTTAAAAATCAGAATAAGAATCAAGGGCTGGAGATATGGCTCAATTGTTAAGAGCTCTGGTTGCTTTCACAGAGGACCTGGGTTCAGTTCCAATCATTCAAACTATGGCGCACAATCATTCATAACTCCAGTTCCCAATACCCTCACGGGCAGTAGGCATGCATGTATTACACACATGCAAGCAGGGAAAAAGCCCCATGTATATAAAATAAATACATATCTAAAATAAAAACAAAATATGGATCTTAACAGAAATCATCCATTTTTTTAGGCTTCACCACCAGTTCTATGCATATCGGTTTGGACAAATTATAAGGACATGTTTATCATCATAGCAGAATATAGAATAGTTTCACCACCCTAAACATCCTCTGTGTACTGCTTTCACTGTCATGCATCCCTTCTCTCAAACCCATGGCAACTACTAATACTTTTCTGACTAATCAATTTTGCTTTTTCCAGAATGTGCTATAGTTGGAATAATATGGCATATGGCTTTCCCAAATTGGTTTCTTTTACTTACACACTTTAAGTTACCCCTGTGCCTTTCCATTGCTTGACGGCGGCTCACCTCACTTCTTTATAGAACTGGTTGACATGCTACCATCTGGACTCTTGCATGGATGTTAAATTTTCTAGTCCTCTGGGTAAATACTAAGGAGGATGATTGCTGGATCATCATGGGAGTATGTGCAGTTTCCTAAGAGACTGCCAAACTTTCAACATAATATACTATCTTGAATTTCTACCAGCAAGGAACAGAAGTTAGATACCTTTCTAAAAATAGCATAACTGTTACATCGACATTCATAATTCCTTTTTGATTCTGTTTTATACTTATCTCTTTAAGAAAAAAAACCTTCATTTTATTTAATTTTGTTATTCCATTAGGTAATGTAGTTTAAGAGAATAAAAAAATGGTTTCTTGGCCCAGTGATTTGGCTCAGTAGATAAAAGTGCTTGTTGCCAAGCCCATCAGATGACTTGAGTTCAAATCCCAGGACCCACATTGTAAGACGAGAGAACTGACTCCCACAAACTGTCCTCTGACCTTCACTCATGTAAACAACAACAACAACAACAACAACAACAACACACACACACACCAAATAAATGTGTAGTAAGTAAAAAATAAAAAGTGGTTTCTTGAAATTAATTTTTGGTAAATGGAGATATAACTCATATGTGTGAAAGTAGCCTAAGCATGGATGAATGAGGAGCTTTAACAGCAGATGAAGTCATGCTTGTCTGCTCTTTTCTATGTTGACAAAAAGTGATGCAACAAGAAAGGAAAGCAGTACTATAAGGACTTGTAATGATTTGAATGGGTTGGGGATGTTTCAGGAAGACAGATGCTCAGGGGGAATTACAGAGCACATTGTGAGGGAATAAGACATGGTTGTTTGGATTGAAGAGAGAGCCAGAGAGCTGGATATATCTAATAGTCATGTTTGGATCAGATATTAAGAGTGGATGTCAAAGGAGTTCAGGCTCTAACTGAATGATTCAACACACATTAATTTTGTCACTGAAAATCTTTGAGAATCAACATACTGAATGCTCTTAGAAATGGATTCTTTCTTCAAGGTAACTTAAATGCAATTTAGTGTGGTCTTAATTTTTCTCACTTTATACTAATAAGAAATTATTTCTACCTTAAGAACCAGCCATACTACTTCTGGGTATACATCCAACTGATTATTCACCAAACCACAAGAACATCTCCTCATCTATGTTCATAACAACTTTATTTGTAACAGCTAGAAACTGGAAACAACCCAGATGTCTCTCAACTGACAAATGTATAAAAAAAAAGTCATGCATTTACACAATGGAATACTACTCAGCTTTCAGAAACAAGGAAATCTTGCAATTGGCATCCAAATGGATGGAACTGGAAAAGCCCTCTCCGGTCTCAACCTCCTACCCCGTTCCCCCTCACACACCCCTCCCCATCTGCTTCTTTTTTTAGGTTTAAGGTATATATTTTGCCCCCCAACAGATCACCCTTTCAGTCTAACAAATGGCTCTTTCTCTTATAACAACAAATACAATACAAAACAAAAAAAATAATTAGGCCACAATTATGAAAATTATAAGGCTTAGCATATACTCCTAATGTCCAGTCCATACATATTTGGCAACTGACTTTAACATTCTACTATGTAACCATCTCCATGAGTTTAAAGTTCTATATCCAACTAAACTTCCATCCTAACTTACATCACCATTTTAAAATTATCTTTGTAGATTCAGAACACCCCGTAATTCCTAAACAACTCAAACTATGAGACTATAACTGTCTAGTCTTCAACCACATCAGAGACCTGAGAAGGATAAATATTTCTGGTTATACCGAAAGTGCAGGGCCAGCAGCTTCCAAAACTTCCAGTATTTGGATAAGCAACTGTTGCTTGTCTCTTAGCAACTTGATTTCTGTTTAGCTTAGAAAATAACTGCGATAGACTGTCCTAGTACCTAACAAAATGACATACCAGTTGCTGCCTGGACAGTTCCCAATTCCTCTACATACATTATAGCATCAATCTTCAGCCTTTTGGCCCCATTTTTTCTGACAGACATTAATTGTAAAGCAGGAATTATGAAGAACTTGCCTACCCTGTCTTGGCAGAGCTAGGCTGTCGACTTACCTGCTTCCACGTTTTGTCCTGTTTGGACAGCATTCTGTCGACAGCTGAAGCAAGGGATTTTTCTTGCCAAGAGATAGGCTTGCCACTAATTCAACCATCTCCAATTGAAGATTCTTCAATGCTCATCTTCTGCTGGGAGTAGAATAGGAGATGCTGTCAGGAGCAGACATGTCTCAATATAAAAAAAAAATTCTTAAGTTAAGAAAACATCTTTGAATGCCATATTCTGAAGATCTCTTGAGGTTTTTGAAGATGACTTATCTATCTCTTATATTTGGATAACCAAATGTTGCTTGTCTCTTAGCAACTTGATTTCTGTTTAGCTTAGAAAATAACTGTGATAGACTGTCCTAGTACCTAACAAAATGACATGCTTGAATGACTATTAGTTGCATTTCTTAATTATCCTAAACAATTTATGACAGTTGGTAGCAAAAGGCCAAAACTTCACATTTCATTTTTAAGTGTTACCTAGGTACAATACCTTAAAAAGAGTTAACCTTAATTTTGTATCAATATACAAAGATCAATACCAATGTAGCCAAATATAATCTTAATTTTGTATCAATACACAGATCAACACTGATTTACCCAAATATGATCTTAATTTTGTATCAATATACAGATATAAGAGCATATTTAGTAATCTGTCGCTTTTTGTTTATCATTACTATGTTATATCTATATCCCATTTTTTAATCAAGTCTTTTCAACCTTACATAGGAGAGAAAGAAGAATACAGAGAAGAAAAAGAGAGAAATCCCTGGGTCTAACCCCCAAAACCTATTTAACAAGAACATTTAACAACTTGTAATCTCTCCCTTTAAATAACAACAAGTATCTATAACCCATCAAATTACCTAAGGGGGGAAAATCACCCACCCTGCTTTCTGGGAATGGGATGTCACTCTTAAAATTACTTCCTGCTGATTTGGGACATAGTAAACCTATTTGGGGCCCAAATAAGATGGAAAAATGATTAAGTATGCCAATAGAATCATTTGATGGTCAGTCCTTTTGTGCTCAGTTATTCAAATGTTCTGAGAAGTTTGTAAACAGAAGCTGAACTTCAGGGCTTTAATGAAGTTCTGGCTGGAACAGTCTGTGGGACTGAACAATCTTAGCAATTTTGAGTTACAACACAATTCTTTACAGATCTTGAAAGAACAATTCTCAACTTCTTATGGAAAACCAAAAAACTCAGAATAGCTGAAACAAACTTGATGTAAAAGAACATCTGGAAGCATCACCATCCCTGATTTCAAGCTGTACTACAGAGCAATTGTAATAAAAAAGCATGGTGCTGGCATAGAAACAGACTGGTTAATCAATGGAATCAAATTGGAGCCCTGGAAATAAACCCACATACCTATGGTCACTTAATTTTTGACAAGTAATCCAAAACCATACAATGGAAAAAAGACAGCATCTTCAACAAATGGTTCTAGTCTAACCAGATGTCCACATGCAGAAGGATGCAAATAGACCCATATTTATCACCCCACACAAAATGAAAGTCCAGGTGTATCAAAGATTTCAACATAAAACTGGACAAATCTAATAGAAGAGAAAGTGGGGAGAAACCTGGACATCACTGGCACAGATGACAACTTCCTGAACAGAACACTAAGAGCTCAGGGTCCAAGACCAACAATCAATAAATGGGACCTTATGAAGCCGAAAATCTTCTTTAAGGCAATGGACACTGTCATTAGAACAAAATGACAGCCTACAAATTGGGAAAAGATGTTCACCAACCCCACAGCTGACAGAGGATTAATGTTCAAAATATATAAAGCACCGAAGAAATTAAACTGAAGAAAAAAACCAAATAATCCAATAAAAAAATGGGCTACAGAGCTAAACTGAGAATTCACAAAAGAGGAATCTCTAGAAATACTCTATATCCTTAGTCGTCTGCCTGGTTTTTTGCCATTTGTTGCCCATAGATTAGGAGGGAGTGCTTGCTGGAGTTGGGGGCTAGGAAAAAGCAATGAACTGGTAGAGGGATATTAGAAGGGGGAGATCCATGGGATCCAGGGGATATGGGAACAGGGATGAGGGCAGCAGGGAAAGCTGCCAAAGCTATTCTGCTGCAAAGCTGGGTACAAGACTCGGTGATTGGATCTGGAGGAACAGAGAGAGGAGAGGAGATCTGTGGACAGCCTACACTGTTTTCTGGCAGGTGTTGAAAGAAATTACTCTCGACTGATTATATCTTTTATGCCCTTTGCCTTTAACTTTGACCACTATCCTTTAACATCCAATGCATATAGTTTCAGTCATAAGATTTCATGCAGTTTTCATGCTGCTTTATCTTTATTTTCAGAGTCAGAAGTAAATACTTTGTCAAAGCCACATCAATAATCTGTCACACATGTTTGTTAACGTCATGGTACGTGTTGTTAGAAGCTTGGTTTCCTGGAACTAGAGTCTCCAAAGAATCAAAGTCTTAAGAGATGGTGGTTAGCTGCCTGCCTCTCAATCTTTGTTTGAGCAGGATTTTGCCCTACTGATTTGTGTAAATACTGTGATAATCTTCTTGCCCTGGGGAGATTCAGGCCTGGAAATGTAAGGAGAATCTAGCACAAAACATAATGAAGACAGCCAACAAGAGGGAGCTTTGCAGCTCCTGGAGATGCTGCAGACTGTCCCATCGTTTCTTTGGTCTTTCTCAATCATGGAATGAAAGCTAGTTTGCTCTTTTGGGTAACAAATATCATGTTAAACTCATTAAATTACAAATAGGAAACTTCTTGTAGTCTTATGTTGGCTGAGATATTTAACAATATCAATAAATATCAATAGTATAAACTTTGTTACATTTCCTAGCTTTTCTGAGGAGTTATGGAACTTAAATAGTAAGAACTGTAAGTAATTTCTCCATAGGAAATTTACATGTCCCATAGTTCTGTTAGGCTAGGATTATGGCTCCATTTGTTTTTGCAAACAATAGTATTGAATCAATAATACCAAATGTGTGTTAAATTACAAAGTGGGAAAGAAATATTGAATTTAGTCAAGTACCAGGAAGAGTTTTAGCTTTCATGAGAGTTCCCAGTCTTCCTGATGCCTCAGCCTCTGAGAAATAATATTCCTTAAGAAGAAGAATAATTTAAAATTTAACTGTGAGACTATAACTATCTAGTCTTCAAACAGATGTTCTAGGTCTAAGAAGATGTCTTTAAATTGGTAATGCAAGTTAGGATGGAAACTGAGTTAGGTATAGAACTTTAAACTCATAGAGATAGATAGATAATAGAATATTAATATTAGGTGCCAAATATGTATGGACTGGACATTGGGAAAGTATGTTATACCTTATAATTTTCATAATTGTGGCCTAATTATTCAAAAAATGATTTATGAGTTCTGAGAGAAGCCAGAGAGGGTGTGAGGATATGACCTGGAGGGGTAGAGAGAGGGGACTGTGATGGAGATGTAACTTGAAGTAATAGATAAACATAAAAAAAGAAGAATCATTTAAAAAAAAAACCCTTGTTTTCATCACTCTGTCTTGTGGACCCTGTCATTTCCCAATAAGTACTTACTTGTATTTGTCTCTTGTTTTCTGTATAGATTTCATGTAGCCATCAAATAGAGATGCTATGTATTAGTGTTAGCACCAATTGAGACTAGACAAATTCTAAAATTCTTTGTTGATTGAAGCATTTTTCTTTACTTGGGCAGATTTCACTTCCTGTTAGCAGCTCTCCTTAGCAGGAATATCATGAGTCTGAAATCCCTAACATTTTGGGGTCTTCAAGGCAATCCAGGCTTCACCTTCACAGTTTCACACAATGGGGATTTAGAGATCCCTTACCACATGCCTGGCCTCAGTGGCTTTCCTTCATTGAGGAGGGAGATTCCAAAACTCCTTTCTTGTATCCTTGACTCTAAAGCCAGAACCACATGGCCAAAGCTGCCAAATTCTGCTGCTTTCTGTGTTGGAATACGGTTGGCTTGTTCAAATACATTTTCACCAGCTTTCTGTTTTTGATGGTTTCCTTTACTGCCTGAGACTGGCTGTCTTGGAACTTGCTCTGTAGGCCAGGCTGGTCTGAAACTCAGACATCCATCTGCCTCTATCTTCAGAGTGTTGATATTAATAGCATTACCACACTGTTCATAAGTTTTTCTTTAATTCCTTTACACAAGTTGGAAGCTTAGCTGGGTTAGGTCTTGCCCTGAGGTCACCACTCCATTTATTCTATTTAGGATCAGGCTTTTCTTTATCTGTTTATTTCCTTGAGCACAGGACTTAGCTTTATCCTATTCCCTGGTGCCTCCTTTCTCCTCAAACTGTGCATTTTGTATTTTTCAGTGTTCATCTTGCTACTTGTCATTATAAATCTTCGTAAGAGAGAACACTAATAACCACATGACAGAGTCAATATTAGGCTGTTTTGACATTTCCTCTGCCAATGCAATTAATCCAAAACTATTCAAGTTAGCCTCAGGCAGATTTTTAGGACAAGGGCAAAATGGAGCCACATTCTTTGCCAAAATATCACAAGACCAGTCTCTAGCCCACATACTAAAATTGTTCTTGGTGGAAACCTCTTGAGCTGGGCTCCCACAGTTCAAACCACCTCCAGCCCCACTGTTTTCCATGTTTCTACTAGTATGGTCCATTAAGCCCCTCTTAAAATGTTCAACTCCTTTTCTAATCCAGAGTTGCAAAGTTCATATTCTTCCAAACAAAAACATGGCCAGGCTTATCACAACCATCCCCCTGTCTCTGGTATCAGTGAAAATGACCCCATAGACTCATAGGTAGTAGCATTATTGAAGGTATTCCCTTGGTCAAAGAAGTGTGTCACTGGGATAGGCTTTGAGGTTTCAGATGCTCAAGCCAACACAGTCACTGTGTCTTCCTGCTGCCTATTGATCTAGATGTAGAATTCTCAGCTACTTCTCCTGAATCATGTCTGCCTGCATGAAGTTATTCTTTCCACCATGAAGATAATGGGGTAAGCCTCTAAACTGTAAGACAGCCTCAATTAAATGCTTTTCTTTATAAGGGTTGCCATGATCATGGTGTCTGTTCACATCAGTAAAACCTTAACTAAGGCAGGCCTATAGAAGAAAATGGGGGAATAAGCTCCTAGGTGTGGCCTTAACATTGTAGAAAATTTATAAAACATTTTCTGTGGAAGAGATGATAGTTTGATATTGTTTATGGTCAAATGATTTTTCATTATTGATGAAGTAAGGCATGATATTGAAAATATTGTCCTGGTGTGTCCTTACACAGTGAAGCAACTATAGTGAATATTGAAATGCATATTTCAAAATATCAAAGAAGGAGGATTTTGAGTATTCTTACTACAGGAAAGATGATAAATTCATAAGGTGGTGGATAGTCTAATAGATCTTATTAATCATGCTACTACGTACAAATAAATAAAAATATCACATTTTACCCCAGAAGTCAGTAAAATGGTATGTCACAAAGAAAATAAATGACTTATAACATTTTTAGTAGTAATAATAACTTTTCTATATCACTTACAGATAGAGAAAAGCCCAGAAATGAATGCAGGTAGAGGAAAATAAAAAAGAAAATCTACATCTATCCATTTGTACTAAGCTGTTATTTTTCCTTGGCAATTTTGCCTCTATTCAATCACATTCGGGTATTAATCAAAGTGGATCCAACATCCAACTGCAAGTTCTCTTTGTTTTTCAAAAGTTTCTACACATTTATTTTATTTTCATTTTCCTTCTTACTTTATTTTCATGTGTTGCATAGTAAAGATGAAAGGATAGCATATGCTGTAGTCCTTTATATGTATGGAAAAACCTCTTGGGAATTTCTGAAAGCCAATGCAACATATTTATAATTTTAATTATAAATATAAATTGAATATTTTTATCCAATTGTTGTTGGATTCATTGTTTAGATTAATCACAATGTATTATAACAAAAAAACTTCTCATTTCATTTTCTCCTTTGGTATTTTGTTTTATTTTATTTATTTAGTTTGGAATTTCTGCATTCATTATTAGTTTTGAAAAATAATTTAATTAGGAATAGGTGTACATCTGTATGTGAGTATTTATACTTGCATTCAGGTGTCTGGGATGCCAGAAATGTTGGATTCCCCTGAAGCTGGAGTTACAGGCAGTTTTGGGCTGCCTGTCATGGGTGCCAAAAACCAAACTTGGATCTTTTGGAAAAGCAGTACACACACTTAACCACTGAACCACCTGTCTAGTCCTCTTCATTATTAGTTTTCCAGATTAAGGATAATCATAGCCCTTTCCAATGAGACATAATGAAAACTAGATCCATTGGTGTTTCAGCTTATACAGACAAAGATGGATGTACCACTAGTGTAGTCCTTAAAGCAATTGCAATGATGACTGAAAAAAAATAACCATTTACAAAATTATGCACATTAATAGTTTTCATAATTTGTCACTTGTCAGTTCTCAGTTTACTTTATCTTTTGACCCTACTTAAGGTTGAATTTATCAATTTAATTCTTTGTGACTCCTGGAATTTGTTCTTTGCTTACCAATGCTTACTGTACTATAAGATTAAAATGTATTTTTATTGCATGAAAATGAACTAATTTAGAGATCATCTTATTAATTAAGACAACCAAGTCTAAGAAATAGATAACTATCACATTTTTTTTCTCATTTGTGGGTTCTAGTCTTAAACACCAACAAAAATCACACTACACAATTGACATGGAAGCAGAAGACATACTGTCTTGGGGAACACAGAAGATAAATGGGTTTAGGAAGAGCTTAGAGAAGGGAAAATACAGGAAGTGGAGTGTATCCTCAAAATACATTATTTAACTGTGTAAAGTGGCTTTTTGCAACCCTGTATAAAAAAGAAAAAAATGTTTCACATGCAATCAATTTACTTTTGACAGATTTTTTTCACACAACCTTATTTAATAAAAAAAGGAATTCCATTTTACTTGTTCTAAATTCAAGTTGATTATAGAAATATTGGTCAATATATTTTTCTGTTACTAATTCAAAACCACAATAATTGTGAATTATAGTTTCATATTCAAATACATGTTATTTCTTTTTTTGTTTTTGTTTTCAAGACAGGGTTATATTATTTCTTCTTAATTTGCCTATCACATCTCCCCAGCAAAGGTAAGTTAATTCTTATGGATTAAAAATATATTTTATTGTATGGTAGGATGCATTAATTTTGTTTAATCATTTTCTGGCTATGCTGTAATTATATTTCTGAACAAATCCTAGTACCATTTTTCAAAAGCTGGTTGACTCAGAGACCTAGGGTAGAACCAAATGTGATTGCACCCCCAAGTCAGTAAAATTATTCCTAATGAAATTCTGCTGTACTTATAGATCTGTGCCTAGCCCAGTCATCATTAGAGAGCCATTCTCCAGCAGTGGATGGGAACAGAGGCAGAGACCCACAGCCAAACATTAGGTGGAGCTTGGGGAACCTAGCAGAAGAGGGGAGGAAGCAGATGAGGGTGGATGCCAGAACTGTTGAATCTCCCTGAAGCTGGATTTACAGGCAGTTGTGGGCTTCCTGACATGGGAGCCAAGAACCAAACTTGGGTCCTCTGCAAAAGCAGTACGTGCACTTAAACACTGAACTACTACTTCTATAGAATGTAGGAGCCAAAGAGGTCAAGGACACCAGGAGAACATGGCCCACAAGATCAACTAAGTGGGGCTCATAGGGGCTCACAGAGACTGAAGCAACAATCACGGAACCTACATGGACCTTCACTAGGTCCTTTGTATATATGTAACGACTGTTAGCTTGGGGTTTTTGTGGGACTCCTAATGAGGGCAGTGGAGGTGTCTCTGACTCTTTTGTCTGCTCTTGGGACCCCTTTTCTCTCACTGGGATGCCTGGATCAGCCTTCATATGAGTGATTGTGCTTAGCCTTTTTGTGTTTTGTTATGTCGTGTTCAGTTGATGTTCCTGGGAAGCTTGCTCTTTTATGAAGGAAAATGGAGGAGCAATGTATCCGGAGGAGATAAGAGTTGAAAGGGGAACTATGAAAAGCGGAAAGAGGGGGAATTTTGGTTGAGATGTATTGAATGAAAGAAGAGTAAATAAAAAGAAAAAATAAAAACCTTTAAAAATCACTAAATCATATGCATTAAAATTTGAGTTTTACTATAAAAAATAAAATTATTCATGACATGTTTTTAGTAGTTTTGCATAATTTATTTACATTTAAAAGTTTACTTTGGATATTGTGCTTTTTGATATTGCAAATAAAGCTTTTCATTTCATATTTTCTAGCTGATAATTCATTAAACAGGAGAATATTACTGATTTTTAGCTTTAATTTTGTAACTAGAACCATTAAAGAATTTTCTTAGGATTTATTCTATATAGTCTTGTGTTCATTTCTAGGAATACAACATTATGACTTCAAGTCATGGGGATTTTACCATTTGAATTTCAGTATGTAGGTATTTTTTCATTAATTTATACTTTCAGAGAAATTTTCAATAATAAAGGTAGAGATGGACATTATTCTTTTGTGATGAGTGGGATTTTCTTATACTTTTTATTTGATGTCTATTGAGATAGATATTTGATTTTTCTCTTAGCTTATTGCATAGTATAGTATGTGAATGAATTTTCTGATACTGAATTAGTTTTAAAGCAAATTGATTTTAATGAAGCCAGCTTAAGAGGCATATAGCTAGTATGATACCTTAGCAAACAAGATGGAAATGTTTCATTTAAAAACACACTCAAGAAGAAACAGCAATGCTATTCTGACAGTTTGAAAGTTAAGCATCCCTGGAGTCTTCTCTGAGGGTCATTATCTACTCTGTGTTGTTTTAAGAGGCATTATTGCTGAATCCCTGGCAATTAGCTTTCTTTCTTCTATTATTCTTCAAAGGACTCTATACTAATCTAAGTAATAATATGTATATTCTTGTATAGTCAGATGGCAAACTGAATAATTATTTTAATATCTGTCATAGATTTGGGAGTCTGTAATTTAAATTTAAAACATCATCAAGATTTGCACATCATGAAGTACAATCAAAAGATGCACACCTGTAACTTATTTATTATGGAAAAAGATTCTACTTTACTCTGTCATTATCTTTTTTCTTTCAAGTGAGATATCAAAGCAATTTTATACAAATAACAAAGAAAATGTGGGTCAAATTTCACATAAAAAGAATGAAAATAATGCCAAATAGTGTGTTATTTAGGAGAAAAAGAGCCTTTCAAATGTCTGAATATCATATAAGATTAACCTATATTCCAGAATAGACTTTCAGAACTGTAAACTCTATTATACTTTTTTTGGAGCAGATTTTGATTAGAATTTGAAAATTCAGTATTTTTAAATAGGATTTTTTTGTTTTATCAATTATTAATTTTAATATTTATTAAATAAACAAAATAATTAGTATAATAAACAGCATGCTATTTTTAGGTATTATTTCACAGTATAATGAAATTTCATCTATTTTTTAAAACAAGGAAAAATAACATACTTTGTATCTAATTTTTGTTTGTTATGTTAATTTTTCAGGTATTCTAGTTTGTCTTGTCAAAATATGTCAGCTTTACAAGGAAGAATTTGTATATATAGATTATAAATTATGGCCCAAACATGCTCAGTTCAAATTTGATGTTTATTAGTTGTTGAGACTTCTCCGTAAGGTTATCAGGAGATTTTTATGATTTTTCCTTGAATGGTCTAAATTACAGGTTTGCCCTCTGGAAACTTGGCTCAATCCTTCACATGATGAGCTTCTGTAGATGTGTCTTTTATAGATGCTTGGGTCTTCCATGCTCCTGGTTTTTGTAAATGTTGTTTTTATTTCCTCAGAGGAAGGTAGGAGATGGGAGCTGTATCCAAGCTTTACGAATAAATGACTTTGACTGAGCCCAGAGCATTTCTATACAACTATCCCTAGGTCTAAGCCTGGAAGCTCCTAACTTCCATTCAATTTACTCTTCTGCAAGCCTTCTGAATGTTAATCATTATAAATGGCCAGAGTGTTGTTATATGATTTTGAGTCTTAAAAATCCCATTTTCCCCCCCTGGGAGTAATAGTTGGGGTGAGACAAAAGCCAATTTCCTAAGTAAAGTAAATAGAAATTACAAAATTTAATGTCTATGTTATTGTATTTTCTCTCCTTTTGAGTATTTAACATTCCTAAATTTGATATTTCCTCTTGCTGAAGTACTAATTTTAGGGTCCTGTTGGACCCTGATTTTTCATATGATAGGAAAAATATAACAGAAGCATATAGAATCCCTTTACACAATAAATTTGGTACAAACTGCCATCTTTGGATTTAAGCAGGACGCTAGCAGATGTTTTATGCTTATTTGGTCCTAATGATCACTGGTAGTTATCAAATCTTGAGATAACCAAGTGTACATATACTCAATAGAAAACTATTCAGCGGTAAAAGATGAAATAATGAAATTTTTAGTTAAGCAGATTGACCAAGAAAAGATTATATTATCTTAAATAAGCAAGACCCAGAAAGATAAATGCCATGAACTCTCTCAGCTATAGTTCCTAGCTTCTAATCCTTATGTGTCAGTGTATAACGTCAAGTAACCACAGAAAACAGGGAAATAGAGAGGGACCATAGTTGAGTGGATGTTGTGGGAGATAAATAGCAGGATACAGGTGGGAAATGAGTGACAGGGAGGGAGCTCCAATTGGGGAGGATTGAGGCAGGCCAGTATATAAGGAGAAATATGGAATAGGGGCAATTGACACCTAGCTTGTTTGATAAAACTTCAAGGAATCATGTTATTTGATAATTACCTATAATTCATACACAATACACATAAGTGTATGTGTACAAACATACAGACACAGAAAGACGGACAGACACACAAACAGATACACACACACACACACACACACACACACACACAAACACACACATAAACACACAATCTTAAAAGAAGTTAAGTAATTTGGGCTGACGATGCTCCCCATAAGAACCAGAGGCTAACAAAGCTCTGTTGAGGTAATTAATTAAATTATCTATCAGTATTTAGATTATCATTAGTGGGTCGGTGGAGTTAATCCTTAACCTGCTATTATAAATAATTACACAGACACCTGATGGATTTTAACAAACCTTAGCCTGGATTGTGCAATCTTAGCCCATCTAAGCTAGCCCTTAATTCTATTCCCCAAATAAAACCCCATAGATACATATGTCCCCTATTCTCCACAATATGCTGATGTTCTGGACCATGTGGAATGAGATTCTTTTCTCAAACCCGTGGTATGTGTTTGAGAAACACACTTTCCTGCTTTAGCTTCTTCTCTTCCTCTGGGTTAATTAATTCTATAAAGCTCCTCGTACCAGGCAAGAAAAACCTCTTTTGGAAAGGCTAGTCATTCATGGTAGTCCAAGAGATGCTAAAAAATATATTGCTTATTGGTATAGCTGTGTATTAAAAATAATCATTGTAATTATTGGGATACAAATGAAAAGGTGTTTCTGACATCAGCACAAAGAAAGTTTTCTTTCTTTCTTTCTCTTTGTTTGTTTTTTGGTTCTTTGGGACAGGGTTTCTCTGTGTAGCCTTGGTTGTCCTGGAACTCATTCTGCTTACTAGACTGGCCTTAAACTCAGAGATCTGCCTGTCTTTGCCTTCTGATGGGTACTGGGATTAAAAGCGTGCACCTCCACCACTTGGCTAAAATTTTCTTTTGTCAGTATAAACTATAGTTATAGAGGTTCTTGGCATATATCCTCTTAAACATATATTTTTTGCAGATATTTTATAACATCTTCATTTTTGTTTATGTGTAGCTTGACATTGTTGTTACTGTTATTAACTTTCTATTTGGTTTGTGTGGCATGTGTAGTTGGATCATTAAGAATAGTTTGGGCAAAGTGTCTCATTGACAGCTAACAAAGTCTATGTTCCTATTCCCTTTGGTGCATTGGCTGTAGAATAGTCATCCTGTACTATATGTCTAAAATCTGATTATAAGTGAATAGATGCCATGTGCATCCTTCTGAGTCTGGGTTAGCTCACTCAGGATGAACTTCTCTAGTTCCATCCATTTGGCTGCAAATTGCATGATTTCGTTGTTTCTGATGACTGAGTAGTATTTCATTGTGTAGATGTACTACATTTTTTTTTTTAAATCCATTCCTCGGATGAGGGACATCTGGGT
Source organism: Lophiomys imhausi (assembly GCA_907164525.1). Classification (NCBI taxonomy): domain Eukaryota; kingdom Metazoa; phylum Chordata; class Mammalia; order Rodentia; family Muridae; genus Lophiomys; species Lophiomys imhausi. The sequence goes on along the minus strand of CAJQZJ010032981.1, from coordinate 3,555,999 downwards.
TGTTTCCAGTTTCCTACATATTTGGAAAAATCTTCACCAATCCCACATCTGACAGAGGGCTAATATCCAAAATTTACATAGAACTCAAGAAATTAAATGCCAAGAAACCAAATAATCCAATCAAAAAATGGGGAACAGAGCTAAACAGAGAGTTCACAAAGTAGGAATCCCTAATGGCTGAAAGACACTGGAAGGAATGCTCAGCATCTGTAATCATCAGAGAAATGCAACTCAAGAGGACTCTGAGATTCCATCTCACATTTTTCAGAATGGCTAAGATCAAAAGCTCAAATGACAGCACATGCTGGCGAGGGTGTGGAGAAAGGGGTACCCTACTCCATTGCTGGTGGAAGTGCAAACTTGTACAACCACTATGGAGGTCAGTCTGGCAATATCTTAGAAAAGTTGGAATAGCTCTACCTCAAGACCCAGCCATACCACTTCTAGGTATACATCCAAATGATTTCTCACCAAACCACAAAGACGTTTCCTCATCTATGGTCATAGATGCCTTATTTGTAATAGCTATAAACTAAAATCTTACTTTATCTAAAAGAGATGAAAATTTGTTGGAGAGACTATGATAGTTAATTTTCATTGTAAGCTTGACTAGGTTTAAAATCACCTGGATGGCACTTGTCTGGGCATGTCTGTAAGGGTATTTTCAGAAAGTTTAACCACAAAAGAAAGGACACCCTCAAAGTGGGTGACACTATCCATAGACTGGAGTCAAAACTGACAAAGGAAACAAGAAGAAGCCAGATAAAGACTAGGGTTCCTTGTCCTTTGTTTTGCAATTACAGATGCAATATGACCACAAATGTCATGTCTCTATGTCAGGAAGGTGTGTTTATCTTCTCAATCTGGGAGCCTCAATGATACTCCCCTTCCGTTTCGCTTCTTGTCAGAAATTTTGTCATGGTAATAAGAAAAGTAACTGATGCAGCATGTAGGAATTATCTGGCAGATCCCACAGTTTATGGATTTCAATAAGCAATTGAGTGAGTGAAGGAAAAGAAAGGCAAACATAAACATTTAATGTAAAAAAGTTAAATTGATAGGAGTAAAAATGCAAATTAGTATTTCAATTTCACAGACAGTTTTCGAAAATCTTGACTTCTCACACAATATTATGACATTCTGAGAAAGTAACGATATGGTTAAAATACAAAAGAATTTCTAAAATAACAGAGATATAAGACTGCATAGATTCATTTTTAATTTTTTCAATGAACATTAGGGCACAAGAAAGCCATTAACTCCCCTGAATTTTCAATGCTTCTTTTGTTATACTTTCATCTGATTTTGTCTATGAAGCTTAAAGAAAAATATTGCAATGGTTACAAATCTACATATAATTCTAGGGGCCAAATGACTGAAGATCGATGCTGTAATGTATGGAGAGAAAATGGGAACTGTCCAGGCAGCCACTAGTATGTCATTTCTTAGTTTGGGAAGCTGCAGGCCCTGTACTTCCTGTAAAATCAGATATATTTATCCCTCTCAGGTCTCTGAGGTGGTTGAAGAACAGATAGCTAGAGTCTCATAATTTGATTTTGAGTTGTTTAGGAGTCAAGAGAGGGTTATACATCTAAGAAGATACTTTTAAAATTGTGTTGCAAGTTAGTATGAATGTTGAGTCAGATATAGAACTTTAAACTTATGGAGATGGTTAGATAGTAGAATGTTAAAGTCAGGTACCAAATACATATGGACTGGTCATTGGGAATGTACGTTAAGCCATATAACCCTCATAACTGTGGCCTAATTACCTCTGTTGTACTGTATTGTATTTATTATTATAAGAGAAAGAGCCATTTGTTGGACTGAAAGGGGAAACTGTAGGGGGAAATAAGATATACCTTAAACTTAAAAGAAAAAAAAAAGGGAAGAGGATGGGGGGTTGAGGGTGGGAGGGTGGGACTGGAGGGGGAATAGGGAGGGGACTGCGATTGAGATGTAACTTGAAGAAATAAAAAATAAAGGAAAAAAATGATAAAAAAGAGTTCTAAGAATATATTGCTAAACTGATTCCAAAAGTACAGATCAAGGGTTCCCATACGCTAAATTAAGCCTTCTATCTTGAGTTTAAAATTATAGACTGGAAGAAATTGGAGCTTATTTGGAGTTTTGGGTTTCAGCTTATCAGCAGGACAATGTGCCTCTCTCTCTCTCTCTCTTCTCCCTCCTCTTCTCCCCCCCCTCGTGTGTGTGTGTGTGTGTGTGTGTGTGTGTGTGTGTGTGTGTGTGTTTTGAGCGATCTTCCTCTATCCCCATTCATGGGACTTTTTTGACACAGAGTCTGTTAATAAACTGATCACTGATTTATCAGAATGATGGGCAAGTGAGCCATTAAATATTCCTGCCTCTCCCTCTCTGTAGTGGAATTACAAGTGCATGTTCCCACATCTGGTATTTTATGTATGTGCGCTTGTGAAATGGACTATACCATTGAGCAATCATCTTAATCCCTGTATTCCTATATTCATAAAAGTTGTATATGTAAATAATTTTAGGGATCCAAGATAGTGCCGACTATAGTGCATTGTATCTGAGTAGTAGGTGAATGAGATTAGTCACTGTGGGTGAATGTGAGGTCCCATAGCCAACTGTGAAACACAGAGGTGTCTGAATTTCCATGGCAAACATTGAGACTGGTCACCACCCGAAACAGCTCACACAGTTCCCAGGAACACCACCTCGAGATCAGCGAGCTCCGTCACTGGTCTGGAGGGGAGTGCCAGTGAGAGAAGATCTAGCCCACAAGCAGATCCAGCCTAGGGCTCCAGCCACAGGTCAGCAGTCACACCTCTTTGCCTGATATCCAGCATGCACAAGGACCTGTACACCCAACGGGGAAAAACAGCAAAGGTAAGTGAGATTTTCTTTCCGGAGTTCCTCACATGGCTGCACAGGGTACACTGTAGCTGAGTGGCAGAGACCTAACTCAGTCACATCTAAACAATTAGCAGCTAAGACTGACTGCAAACAGAGCAGGCAACTGTGTGTTCTCCACAAATATTGAGGCAGATCACTCACCCCAGCACCCAAGCATTTCAGGCAATCAGCAACAGGCACACTGAGGATGGCACCCATCTTGTGTGGAGCTCCCTGCCTACACTGTCAGCCTAGCTGCTAAACCAGAACAACTGTGTCAATGAGGGGAGAACACAGGCCCAATCATAACTCTACCAGCCTTTCTGAGGAGACCTGCCAGATCTCAGGTCCTCAGAAGTTAGTGCCCTCTCCACTCCAATCCCCTGTATATTGGTCCAATTGAGTCACAACTATTTGAGGAAAGTGGCAGTCACTCTCCAAGAGCCAGTCTATTACATGAACCTAGCCACTATCTGGAGGTGGACAGAAGGATATCAGGATCACCCAACCCCCAGAACAGGGAGTTTTCCTGGGCACCAAGGTCAGCTGACAAAAGAAACAAACAGACAACACCAGGGTAAATCAGATGAAAAAAGGTCAGCACAAAAACATGGTAAACAAACAAACAAAAACAACAACAACAACAAAAACCCAAGGGAATATGATGTCTCCAGAACTTAGCTATAATGCTACAGACTTCCTACGTGGACATCCTAACACGATTGAAACAAAGGAAAATGACCTTAATCCTATGCTTATATTAGTAATAGAAGGCCTAAGGGAGGAAATCAAATATGTCAAAGAGCAACAACAAAATACTGCAAAAGAGGTGATGGAAATGAATAAAGCGCTTAAAGGAATGGAAGACCTGAAAAGGGAAGTTGAAGCAATGAAGAAAATCCTATCTGAGACATCCACAGAACTGGAAAACATTATGAAAAGAATAGGAACTACAGACACTAGCATCACCAACAGAATACAAGAGATGGAAGAAAGAATTTCAGGCACAGATGATAAAATTGAAGAAATTGATACACCTGTCAAAGAAAATGTCAAATTTAAAAATATCCTGACATGAAACCTTCAGGAAATCAAAGAAACTGAAAAAGACAAAATCTCAGAATATTAGGAATAGAAGAAAGAGAAGAATCCCAGCTCCATGGACCAGAAAATATCTTCAACAAAATTGAAGAGAATTTCCCAAATCTAAAAAATGAGATTCCTATAACTGTACAAGAAGCTTACAGAACTCCAAATAGATTAGATCAGAAAACAAAATCTCCCTGCCAAATAATAATCAAAATGTTAAGTGTACAGAACAAAGAAAGAATATTAAAAGCTGCTAGGGAAAAGGGTCAAGCAATATATAATGGCAAACCTATCAGAATCACACCTGACTTTTCATCAGAGACACTAAAAGACAGAAGAGCCTGGACAGACTTCTTGCAGACCCTAAAAAAACACAAATGCCAGGCCAGACTACTATTCCCAGAAAAATTGTCAATCAACATAAATGGAGAAAACAAGATATTCCATGACAAAGCTAAATTCAAGCAATATCTATGCACAAATCTAGCTCTGCAGAAGGTGTTAGAAAGAAAATTCCAGCCCAAAGAGGTTAACTACACACAGAAAAGCACAAGAAGCAAATAACGCACCTGCAGCAAAACAAAACAAAGAGAAGCTCACTCACACACTATTTCCACCAACATCAAGATGGCAGGAAGTGACAATCACTGGTCATTAATATCTCTCAACATCAATGGACTCAATTCCCCAATAAAGAGACTCAGGCTAGCAGAATGGATGCGAAAACAGAATCCCAAATTCTGCTGCTTACAAGAAACACACCTCAGAAAAAAAAAGGCATTATCTCCAAGTAAAGGGCTGGACAATATATACTAAGGAAATGGACCCAAGAAGCAAGCTGGAGTGGCCATTGTAGTATGCAATAAATTGGACTTTCAACCAACATTAATCAATAGAGATAGAGAAGGACACTATATACTCATCAAAGGAAAAAAACCTACCAAGATATAATCTCAATACTGAACATCTGTGCCCCAAATGTAAGACCATCCACATTTGTTAAAGAAACATTACTGAAGCTCAAATCCCGCATTGAACCTCAGACATTAATAGTGGGAGACTTCAACACACCATTCTCACCCCTGGACAGATCAACAATACAGAAACTAAACAGAGAAATAATGAACCTCACAGATGTCATGAATCAAATGGACCTAATTGAGATCTACAGAACATTTCACCCCAAAACAAAAGAATACACTTTCTTCTCAACACCTCATGGAACCTTCTCCAAAATCGACCATATAGTCTGTCACAAAGTAATCCTCAACAGATAAAGGAACATTGACATTACCCCTTTTAACTTAACAGACCATCATAGAATAAAGCTAGACTTCAACAATAACAAAAACAACAGAGAGCTCGAAAAAACATGGAAACTGAACAACTCTCTACTCAATGACCTCTGGGTCAGGGAAGAAACTAAAAAATAAATTAAAATCTTCTCAGAACTCAATGAAAAATGAAGGCACAACATAACCAAACTTATACGACACATTGAGAGTAGTGCTAAGAGGAAAGTTTATAGCACTAAGTGCCTTCAAAAAGAAACTGGAGAGTTCCCATACTAGGGACCGAAAATCACACCTGAAAGAGCTAGAACAAAAAGAAGCAAACACTCCCAAGAGGAGCAGACGAGAGGAAATTATCAAACTCAGGGCTGAAATCAACAACTTAGAAACAAAAAGAACAATACAAAGAATTGACAAAACGAAGAGTTGTTTCTTTGAGAAAATCAACAAAATAGAAAAGTCTGTAACTAAACTAACTAAAAGACAGAGGGAAAATACCCAAAACAACAAAATCAGAAATGAAAAGGGGGAAATAACAACAGACATAGAGGAAATCCAAAGAATCATTAGGTCCTACTTCAAAAACTTGTACTCCACAAAATTGGAAAACCTAAATGAAATGGATAATTTTCTTGATAGATTCCACCTACCAAGGCTAAATAAAGAACAGGTAAACAAATTAAACATCCTATAACCCTTAAGGAAGTAGAAGTCATTAGTGTCTTCCAATAAAAAAAAAAAAGCCCAGGGCCAGATAGTTTCAGCACAGAATTCTACCAGACATTCAAAGAAGACCTAACACCAATATTCTTCAAAATCTTCTACAACATAGAAACAGAAGGAATACTGCCAAACACATTCTATGTACCACAGTCACCCTGACACCTAAACCCCACAAAGACCCAATGGAGAAAGAAAATTTCAGACCAATTTCCCTTATGATCATAGATGCAAAAATACTTAATAAAATACTTGCAAACCAGAACCAAGATCACATCAAAAGTATCATATACCATGATCGAGTAGGCTTCATCCCAGGGATGCAGGGATGGTTCAACATTAGAAAATCCATCAATGTAAACTACTACATAAAAAAGCTGAAAGAAAAAATCACCTGATCAGCTCTCTGGATGCTGAAAAAGCTATTGACAAAATCCATCACCTCTTTTTGTTAAAAGTCTTAGAGAGATCAGGCATACAAAGACCATACTTAAAAATAATAAATGCAATTTACAACAAGCCAATAGCCAACATCAAACTAAGTGGAGAGAAACTTAAAGCATTTCCTCTAAAATGAGGGACAAGGCAAGGCTGCCCACTCTCTCCATATCTCTTCAATATAGTACTTGAAGTTTTAGTTAGACAAATAAGACAACTAATGGAGATAAAGGCGATACAAATTGGAAAGGAAGAAATCAAAGTATCCCTATTTGCAGATGATATGATAGTAAATGTAAGTGACCCCAAAAATTCCACCAGAGAACTCCTACAGCTGATAAACTCCTTCAGCAAGTTGGCTGGATACAAAATCAATTCAAAAAAAATCAGTAGCCCTGCTTTTTTTTTTTTTTTTTTACACAAAAGATAAATGGGCTGAGAAAGAAATAAGGGAATCAACACCCTTCACAATAGCCACAAATAATATAAAATACCTGCGGGTAACTCTAACCAAGCAAGTGAAAGAACTGTATGATTAGAATTTCAAGTCCCTGAAGAAAGAAATTGAAGAAGATATCCGAAGATGGAAAGATCTCTATTGCTCATAGATAGGTAGGATCAACATAATAAAATGGCCATCTTACCAAAGCAATATACATATTCAATGCAATTCATATCCAAATACCAACTCAATTCTTTACAGTCCTGGAAAAAACAATTCTCAACTTCATAAGAAATAACAAAAAACCCAGACTAGCTAAATCAATCATGTACAATAGCAGAACATCTGGAGGTATCACCATCCCAGATTTCAAGCTGTACTATAGGGCAATAGTAATAAAAACAGCATGGTACTGGTATAGAAGCAAACAAGTGGATCAATGAAATCAAATCTAAGACCCAGAATTAAACCCACACACCTATGGTCACTTAATTTTTGACAAAGAAGCCAAAACTATACAATGGAAAAAAGGAAAGCATCTTCAATAAATGGTTCTGGTCTAACTGGATGTCAACATATAGAAGAATGCAAATAGATCCATACTAATCACCCTGTAAAAAAACTAAATCTAAGTGAATCAAAGACCTTAACATAAATCTGGACACACTAACATTAATAGAAGAGAAAGTGGGGAAAAGCCTGGAACTCATTGGCACAGGTAGCAACTTCCTGAACAGAACATCAATAGCTCAGATGCTAAAACAAACAGTCAATAAATGGGACCTTATGAAATTGAAAAACTTCTGTAAGGCAAAGGACACTGTCTTAGAACAAAACGGCAGCGTACAGACTGGGAAACAATCTTCACCAACCCCACATCTGACAGAGGGCTAGTATCCAAATTATATAAAGAACTGAAGAAATTAAACACAAAAAAAATCAAATAGCCCCATCAGCAAATAGGGTACAGAGCTAAACCGAGAATTCACAGAAGAAGAATCTCTAAAGGCCAAGAGCCACTTGAAAAAATGTTCGACATTTTTGTTCATCAGGGAAATTCAACTTAAAACAACTCTGAGATTCCATCTCACAGCCCTCAGAATGGCTAAAATAAAAAACTCAAATGATAGCACATGCTGGTGAGGATGTGGAAAAAGAGATACACTCCCTCATTGCTGGTGAGAGTGCAAGCTTGTACAACCATTTTGAAAATAAATATGGAGATATCTTAGAAAATTGGGAACAGTTCCACCTCAAGACCCAGCCAGAATCCTCCTGGGCATATATCCAAAAGATTTGAAACCTCAAGGACATTGCCTCAACAATGTTCATAGCAGCTTTATTTGTAATAGCCAGAAACTGGAAACAGCCCAGATGTCCTTGAATGAAGAATGGATAAAACAAAAACAAACAAACAAACAAAAAATACCCTGGGGTACATTTATACAATGGAATACTACACAGCTATCAAAAATGAGGAATTCGTGCAATTCGAAACCAAATGGATGGAGCTAGAAAAGCTTATTCTAAGTGAGCTGACACAGTCCCAGAAAAATAAACATGGCATGTACTCTCTTGTAACTGGATATTAACCATACATCACAGGATAACCATCCAACAACCCACAGACACAAATAGAAAGGGACCTAGCATATCTATCCTAGGAAAAATTTCATCCAGCAGTGAGTCATGGAATCTGCTGCAGGTTAGTGGAACACCTTACCTTAGATGGTATGCCATACCAAGCTCCAGTACAAGTGGAAGCCCTTGGCCCTCACATGACTGAGGGAGTCTGATATGTGAGGGCCCACCTCATCTGAGGAGGAGACTATCAAGTAGAGGAGCAATGAGGGAGGGAGGGAAGGAGGGAGGGAGGGAAGGAGTGTGGGACAGAGTTGCCAGGAAGGTAGGAGGGAGAAAACTATGTTCTAGAAGTAACTTGAGAAAACAAAATAATACTTTTTTAAGAAAAGAATTAATAAGCTTAAAAATATAATAAAAATACAATATAAAATTTTCAAACTATAATTTAACAAAGGTATACTTGCCTTACTGGCATGGAAGGAAAAATGGCCTTAATTTCAGATTAGAATGTTAGACTTCAGGTGGCCACATAGCTTACACAAACTTGATAGCAGCTTAAAGATTTTTTTTGTAGATATAAAGGATATTTTCATGGTTTAGCATTAAAAAGCAGGTAAGAGGTTTAAAATACTGTAAATAAATTAAAGTTTACTGCAGTTCAACCTGGTTTTCTAAACCTCCAAGAGTTGAAAAAATTTGGAGCTAAGTTAAAATATATGAAATTCGTGGTGTTAGCCCATGACTTTAACTCCAGCAGAGACAGGAAGATCCCTATAGAGTTAGATGTCTTATAAATTCTAGAGTTACAAGGAACAGGGTGGTGATGGTGCACACCCTTAATCCCATCATTTGAGAAGGATACACCCCTAATCCCAACACACTAGAGACAGAAAACTGCAGATCTTGGAGTTCAAGGTCAGCCTGACACAAAGCAAGCTCTAAATAGAGAAAAACTTTGATCCAGGGGTGGTGGGGCACATCTTTAATTCCATCAGTTGGGAAGCACATACCTTTGATCCCAATACTTAGAATGCAGAGATAGCCACATAGGATTTGGAAGGATTTAAATTTAAAAGCTACTCACAAAAGGCATGCTGAAATTCAAAGCAAATTGTCCTTTGAGATCTCAAAATATATATACTTAAAGGTTTGTTTAGTTACAAAATATCAAAAAATTTATTTTTATCTCAATTGAAAGATAATACTTTTTATATTGTCAAAAAACAAATTTGCTCCAGGAAAATTATTACCTGCCCCACTCCCATAAAAACAAGTAGTATCCCAGGGAAGGGCTCTGTTCTTATCTTTCCAGGAGATTTAAAGCACCCATCTAAGGAATCCAGGGACAACTGGACAACGGGAACCTCAGAAGAAAACAGATCAGACAGCAACGAAGATAAGTAGCTCAGACTATCCAGCATTGCAGCCTTCCTCAATAGCTATTTCCTCAAAAGTCTACAACCACAACAACTCAAATTGCTGATTGCCCAGCTCCACAGACTGTTCCAGCCAGAAATCAGCAAAGCCCTGAAGTTCAGCTTCTGGCTACAAATTTCTTAGGAAATTTAAATAGCTGAGCACGAAAGGATTGAACATCAAATGATTCTGTTAACATACTTAACCATTTTCCCATTCTTATTTGGGCCCAGAGCTGGTTTACTATGTCCCAAATCAGCAGGAAGTCATTTTAAGAGAGTGACATCTCATCTCCAAAAGGTTGGGGTGGGTGATTTCCCCCCCTTTGGTCATTTGATGGGTTTTATATACTTGCTATTATTTAGGGAGAGAGATTACGAGCTGTTAAATGGTCTTGTCAAATAGGTTTTGGAGGTTAGACCCAGGGATTTCTCTCTTTTTCGTTTCTGTATATCTCTTTCTCTCCTATGTAGGGGTGAAAAGACTTGAGAAAAATTGGGATATAGACATAATATAGGTATGATAAAGAAAAAAGGACAGATTATTGAATATGCTATTATACCTTTTTATATTGATATAAAAGTAAGATTATATTTGGCCAGATTGGTATTGATCTTTGTATATTGATACAAAATTAAGGTTAACTCTTTTTAAGGTATTGTACCTAGTAGTGCTTAAAAATGAAATGTGAAGTTTTGGCCTTTTGTTAGCAACTGTTATAATCTGTTTAGGATAATTAAGAAATACAAACTAATAGTTATTCAAGCATGTCATTTTGTTAGGTACTAGGGCAGTCTATTACAGCTATTTTCTAAGTTAATCAGAAATCAAGTTGCTAAGAGACAAGCAACAGTTGCTTATCTAAAAATAAGGAGATAGATAGGTGGTCTTCAAAAACCTCAAGAGATCTGCAGAATATGGCATTCAAAGATGTTTTCCTTTTTTTTCTTTTTTTAAATTATTTATTTTTTATTTCTTCAAGTTACATCTCAATCACAATCCCCTCCCTACTCCCCCCTCCAGTCCCACCCTTCCACCCTCCTCCCCCTCAACCCCCCATCCTCTTCCCTTTTTTTTTTTTTTTTTAGTTTAAGGTATTTCTTTTTTCCCCCCAACATCTCTCCCTTTCAGTCCAAAAAATGGTTCTTTTTCTTATAACTATAAATACAATACAAAACAACAGAAATAAATAGGCCATAATTATAAGAGTTATATGGCTTAGCATACATTCCCAATGTCCAGTCCATATGTATTTGGCACCTGACTTTAACATTCTACTATCTAACCATCTCCATGTGTTTAAAGTTCTATATCTAACTCAGCTTTCATATTAACTTGCCTCATAATTTTAAAAATATCTTCTTAGATCCAGAACACACTCTTGATTCCTAAACAACTCAGAATTTAACTATGAGACTCTAGCTATCTATTCTTCAATCACCTCAGAGACCTGAGAGGGATAAATATATCTGATTATATAGGAAGTGCAGGGCCTGCAGCTTCCAAAACTAAAAAATGACATACCAGTGTAAAGATGTTTTCTTAACTTAAGATTTTTGAAATCGAGACATGTCAGCTCCTGACAGCACCCCCTATTCTACTCCAAGTAGAAGATGAGCATTGAAGAGTCTCCAATTGGAGGTGGTTGAATTAGTGGCAAGCCTATCATTGGACAAGAAAAATCCCTTGCTTCAACCGTAGAGAGAATGCTGTCCAAAAAGGATAATACTTGGAAGTAGGAAAGTTGACAGCCTAGCTCTGCCAAGACAGGATAGGCAAGTTCTTCATAATTTCCAATTTACAATCAATGTCTGTAAGAGAAATGGGGTCAAATGGCTGAAGATTGATGCTGTAATGTATGGAGAGAAATTGGGAACTGTCCAGGCAGCCACTGCTATGTCATTTCCTTGTTTTGGAAACTGTTGGCCCTGCACTTCCTGTATAATCAGATATATTTTTCACTCTCAGGTTTCTGATGTGGCTGAAGACTAGATAGCTAGATTCTCATAATTAAATTTTGAGTTGCTTAGGAATTAAGAGGGTGTTCTGGATCTAAGAAGATATTTTTAAAATTGTGATTCACGTTAGGATGGAAGCTGAGTTGGATATAGAACTTTAAACTCATGGAGATGGTTACATAGTAGAATGTTAAAGTCAGGTGCCAAATACATATGGACTGGACATTGGGAATGTATGCTAAGCCCTATTACTCTCTTAATTGTGGCCTACTTATTTCTGTTGTTTTTTTATTGTATTTGCTGTTATAAGAGAAAGGGCCATTTGTTGGACTGAAAGGGGGGAGCTGTTGGAGAGAAAAAAATATACCTTAAACTTAAAAAAAAGGAAGTAGATGGGGAATTTGAGGGAGAAGTGGATGGGAGGGGGATACTGGTGAGAGGAGTATGGATGGGATTATGATTGAGATGTAACTTGAAGAAATAAAAAATAAATTAGACAAATAAAAAATTAGAAAAAACAAAAAAATTTAATTCATTATGCTTGTTAAGCATATCTGCCAACCCCCCCACACTTCTCCTCTCCTACCATGTGTATATCTATTTCAACATTTAACTATTTTGATGTTTCCTGCCACATTTCTAGGTAATGATAACTTTGGAAATTGAGGGTTCACTTTGCTTCAGAGCACACTAACTTCAGCACACATATGGATCTCTGGTGTAGTTATATGCTAGTTTTGCTTAGATTAACTCTTGGAGTTTCTATTAAGTGAAATTTCCCTCTATGTGGCTGAATCATGAAGTATATAGTATTTTTCTTTTTGATACCCCTCTCATTTTTCTGTAATTAATAATTGTTTTGTTTTCTACATATTTTTCTTTGCATTTGTCACAAAACTCTTAAGCTCTTCACTGGATGTGTGAATTTTGCCTCACAAAATTGAAACATGAAAGATTGGTTGTATCTTTCTGCAAATTTTTCATGCAGAATCTTGTGTGATGCTTCAATAGGGGTTCATCCCTGAATATCCTCTTATTGTTAAGTGTTTCTTTGCCTTTGTTGGGTGGGATGCTCTGCTAATTGGACATTTATTTGGCTTTCATCAGTACCTTAGAAGGTTGAAGCCCAGGAACCAAATGCATGTGATAGTAATGTTTTGCATAGCAGAAATTCTGGTCTGGATTTTTTTTTTTGCTAGATTTTGAATATATTTCTCTTTTTGTCTTTTAGTTTTCAGTTCTGTTCCTAAAGGTATCCTTAATCTCTATGTTGCTAGCATTTAGAAGTAACTAAGCATTGCTACTTGAACCGATCCTCCAAATTTGTTCACCCATGCCTATCATCTTTGGAAGTTTTCATTTCTTCATTCTTTCTCATGTTTTAGTTTCTTTTAAGAAAAAATCTTAGGTATGTCTCACATAGCTCTTGATGGCTACAAACTTGTTTTATCACAAAGGTTGACCATGAACTCCTGATCCTTCTACCTACATCACTATGTGCTGAGATTACAGGTATGTGCCACTGTACTCAGTTTATGTGTGCTGATGATAAAACCCAGGGCCTGTGCATGTTATGCAAGGACTCTAAAAACTGAGCTATACTCTAAAAGTTTCCATAGCCAAAAGTTTTAAAATACAATTATCTTCATAAATTCTCTTCAGCTCTGGTAATACCTTGAAACTTCTATTGTCATAGCAAATATAGCAGAATATATAGAATATTACTTTTTAATTTTATTTTCCATGTCTTTATCTTATATTTTCTTCTAAGATTTTCTTTTTTAATTTTAATTTTATTTATTCAAATTACATCTTTATCATAGCCCCCTCTCTCCTACTCATAGACTTCTACCAATAAAAAGAAATCTCAATAACCATTATTTTTTTTTCTTGAATGTTCTTCTCTTATAATGTGATGTTCTAATGGCTGAGTAGTATTCCATTGTGTAGATGTACCACAGGGTTTTTTTTTTTTTTTATCCATTCCTCAGTTGAGGGACATCTAGGTTGTTTTCTGTTTCTAGTCATTCCAAATAAGGCTGCTATGAACATAGATGAGGAAACTTCCTTGTGATTTGGAGAGGGATCATTTGGATGTATACCCAGAAGTGGTACGGCAGCTGGGTCTTGAGGTAGAGCTTTTCCAAATTTTTTAAGATATCACTAGACTGATTTCCATAGTGGTTGTACAAGCTTGCACTACCACCAGCAATGGAGGAGTGTTCCTCTTTCTCCACAACCACACCAGCATGTGCTGTCATTTGTATTTTGAGCCATCAGAAACAATAAAATCATGCAATTTGCAGTCAAATTGATGGAACTAGAGAAGCTCATGCTGAGTGAGCTAACCCAGACTCAGAAGGATGCACATGGCATCTAGTCACTTATAATCGGATTTTAGCCATATAGTACAGTATAACTATACTACAATCAATGCACCAAAGTGAACATGAACATAGACTTTGTTTCCTGTCAATGAGATACTTTGCCCTAGTGGTGCTGCCTTGTAGATCCCCAGTGTATGAGAAGGCTCTTGGACCTCATATGACTGCTGAACTAGGGCAGTGGAATGTTACGTAGGGACAATCCACTCTAGAGGAATGAGATAGAAGGGATAGGGGGTAGAGTGTGGGAGGGTAGGACTGTGAGGGGTGGAAAGAGGACACTGTGATGGAGATGTAACCTTAAGTAATAAATAAATATTAAAAAATAATGTTATGCTCTTTTTGGATGCAGAACAGATTCAGTATTACTGATACCATGAAACTTGTTTGTATTTTTATCTTGAACAATTACAGAATTCCATTATGTGGACTTTGGGGACATCATTGGTTAGTCAGAGCACTTAATATAACACCTGAAATATTTGTAATATCTGAAAAATGATTGTATTTTACATTCCCCCAAGTATTAGATGTCAGATGAACATTTCGTGTTGCAAAATTTGCTGCTGTAAAGTTAGATTAGTGTATTTACTGAATAAAGGTAATGTCTGACATACACATAATTATATAAGCATGACATACTTCAGACAGATGTTTTATAGACAGAAAACTCACAGAAGCACATTATCCTACCCAGTAGCACTGGCAGTCTTGTCCACCATTTTACTCTGGTCTTTGACATTTTTTGTGGTATTGCAGACCTCTACTAAGTGCATTCATGTTGGTCTCCTTTAAGAGTTGCTCTTTCCTGTTGAACAAAGTCCTTCTCTTAAGCATTTATTCATCTCAGCTTTTATATTTCAAAAAAATCCTTTCATACTGATACATGTAGCATTTACTTTATTGACAAAAACCCCCAATGAATTATAGGGACTTATGAGTCCCTTCACCAACCTTCTCCTTACTTTGTTATGTCTTCTTTTTGTTTACTTGTTTTAGACATTTAGATAAGCCCGTACTACTATGTTTTGTGGTATAATATTCATATTCTGAATTTTGGATAAATTATGCAAATGCTTCAAGTAGTTCCTCAAATACCTCAGGCTATGTAGACATCCTGAAATTGTCTCACTACTATGCTATCTATCATATATACATACCTCATGTTTTCAGACCATTTGTTTTATATTTATTAGTTGGAAAAAACTAGGTAGTTAACTAGCCCTTACCAATACTGCTTAAGAATGATAACTACAGGCTGGAAAATAACACATTTTCACAATATGAAATTTTCATAATTCTGTGTGTTTGGGATAATATCCATATAAAATACAGGTAGGTCTTCTA
This sequence comes from Lophiomys imhausi, assembly GCA_907164525.1. Taxonomy (NCBI): domain Eukaryota; kingdom Metazoa; phylum Chordata; class Mammalia; order Rodentia; family Muridae; genus Lophiomys; species Lophiomys imhausi. Next base: position 3,540,452 of record CAJQZJ010032981.1, on the reverse strand, counting down.
CTTTTCCTGTTCAAATTTTGTCTATTCACACAGTATTGTATCCTATTAGTGTCAGAAAAGTATTAAGTTATCTCAGAAAGCATGAGGAGCTAACTTGGACCATGTTGGAGCTTAGATGGTTAGTTTGGATAGGAGACAGTATGGTTAATAGATTGGCTTCGTTTTGAAGAGCCTTAGGGGATTGATGATTCTGCAAACTTTGTGTCTGCATGAGAACAAAGCAGGGCAGAAATTTTGGCAAGATTTATCCAGACAAAATTTTGGAGTCCTGAACAAGACAGACAAATTCCTCCAATCTGGCCAATCTTATCTCCTGGGAATGCAGTTTGACACCAGCTTAAAAGAGCTGATGAATTTTCTCTGTTCTTGCCACCACCCCTGATCAGAATCACACAACATGGGCTTTGATAGACAGAATTTCCTTAAAGACACCTAGAGTTCTAATATGCACTAAAAGTTTGAATACTTCAATCTAACTGAGTTAGGAACTTTATTTGGGGTGGTGCAGAAAGGCATCATATGTGTCACAGTGAGAAATCACTGAGAAATTCCTGAGCTACATGTGTTTCTAAAAAGAGCCCAAAGGCTTGTCTTTTAACACTTGCCCTTCTCATGGCTCCTGATCCTCTTTCCCATCCTTAGCTCTTTCTCTTCTTATTGATTATTGTGCTCTCTTTAGCTAGGTCTTTAGTCCATGTCCTGGTTTTTTCTAGATATTATAAATTCCAAGATCTTCAATTCACATTTGTTTTTAATCCTCAAAATTAATAACAAATTTATTATTAACCTAACATTGAACTAGGTAGTATATAATGTTAATCTAATTTAAGACTCACAACAGCCTTCCAAGATAACATTTTTTCAAGCTACGGTAATTGAAGATTTGAATGATTTGTGTGTGTGTGTGTTTATGTGAGAAAGAGAGACTTCTATACACTAGCTTTTAATTTGAAATATTGTTTTTTAATTGAAATAGCATAATATCTATAAGAATGCCTTAGTCTGGAATCACTTAGATATTATTTTAATTTGTGCTACTCAGAATAATATTAATTTTACTCACATAAAAACATAAGTGAGAGTCCCAAGAATGAGGAAAAACCACAAACATTACAGCATGTAGTGATTCATAGTGTAGACTGAGCATCATCATGAATCCCACTTTCTGGTTTTGGTGGATACTTTGATGAAAAAATAGAGTATTTCATCTGAGGGTGTTTTTAGGCAGCACTGCCTACACTGTTTTAATAAATAGTCATCATCACAAAAATCAAAAGCAGACACATCATTTTACATTCCACAATTAAGTATACGCTTGTTAGCAGCAAATCATGGCATCTTTGATAGTGTGAGTAATGTATGTTTTCTTCTCAGCTTACTAAGGCTGTGGTAAATGGAAGCTAGGCTCAAACATCAAAGCAGATAAGCTTTCCTTTGTAGGAAAGCATCATTACATTTTCACACCATTAGGGTGATAGATGTTCCACATCTCCTCTGCATGAAGAAGATGCTTTTGATTATGTTATTTTGAAACTAAACATACACTAAGAAGAACATAATGTTGGTCATTACCTGTGCACATATTAATAGCACAATGTCCCACATACTGTTTATTGGTTACTTTATGAACAGTTTCAGGCAAAGGTGGATGTTAAAGAACTCACTGATTGAAACTCATTTTAATTTAATTAATTAGACATATCAGGATCTAATTTTCTATCTTTTAAATGACATTCCCTTGAAAGCTTGCAATGTTCTTCATAATGGCCTCATAAAAGACAGTCTTAGCAATTATTGTAAAGAGGGCATAAGACACTTCAGTCTCCAACAAAAATCAGGATTAGATGCTAAGGGATGACAAGGATGCTTATTATCTCATATCTCTGCATACCATTAAACAACCATTTTCATGAATAAATGCAATCCACGTTTTAGATCTAGAGTTTAATGAAAGAAACATGTTAGTTGGCAAAGTAGACATTGCCAAGATGCTGTATGGTGAACACACATGAATTAAATATACCTGAACTGTATAGCAATGATTTTCATTGTCTTACCATAACTTCTCTTTAAACAATGTGCTAAACCCAAGACAGCACTGCTAAAACTGTGATTATTGTGATACTAAGAGAAGCCCAAATATACAAGGGGAAAAAAACTCATTCACCACAGTATTTTGTTCATTTGCACAGTAACTGTACAGTGTAGGCAACCCTGTAGGTACCAAACCCAGCAAGAGAGTTAAACCTGCTCAGCTAGCTAAGTCATGTCCCCCCAACCCCACTAGCTCACGAGGCACTTAATAGTTTATACCTCTGGCCTTAGTGAAGCAGCCTCACACCTGTAATTAAACAAAAACATTCTCATAACTGATTTTTTTTTAAACAAAACTTATACCACAGGGACCCACTGCTTTTGGTCAGGGTGTCTTGGAAATACATGTTAGGGAAGACTCATGTTTACATCAACTAAAACCTGCCATGCTTGGTACCACAAAGTGAACACAACACAAAAACAATATGCCCTTTACTCTTCCTTGGCTGTTTCAGCATTCCCAGTTTTGGTTATGTCTAAAAGTCCTAATATTGAGGAAGTCACTGAACTGTCTTTGGTGGTTAAAGATAAAATTGAAGGCTGAAAGAAGACCAAGATTGCTTAAGAAACATAAGGCCTTTGGTGGTCCATGCCTCTCTGCTATTGAGAGCTGGCTTGGGCAAAAAGAAAAACCAGCGACATAAGCAACATAGGGTACCCTGCATCACCTACAATGAAGACAGTATTATGGAGGCCTTCCGAAGCACCCCTGCATCTTAGTCAATGTTCTATTACTGTGGAGAGACATTGCAACCATGGAAACTCACAAAAGAAAGCATTTAATTGGGAGTTTCTTACAGTTTCAGAGGTTTAGTCCATTATCATAATGGCAGGATGCAAGGTGGTATGTAGGCAGACATGGTGCTGGAAAAGTAGCTGAGAACTACATCCTCATACTCTGGATGAGAGAGAGAGAGACTCTGTGCTTGACATGAGGTTTTGAAGCGTGACACCACCAGTGACACACTTCCTCCACCAAGGCCACACTTCCTAATCCTTTCAAATAGTGACAGTCTCTTATGACCAATTATCCAAATTTCTGAAACTACTGGGGACATTGTCATTCAAACCATCACACCTGGTATTATTATTGTGATTAATATAAGCAGGCTGACCATTTTGAAACTTCTTCCTGGTGGGAATGTGGTTAATATTTGCATTTGGACTGAAAGTTTTTTCCAGAAGTTAAAATGAATTTTTGTCTCAGTGTAAGGATGCTTCTTCAAGAGTAACTGTAACCTTCCAATGCAGAAAATGACAAACCTTAGCTGAATCTTGAAAAGTCTGAGCACCATGCAAGAAGATTCATCAGAATCCTGAAGAGGAATTCATGGAAGAACCTGAGAATCGTGTAGAAGCTGAACTGCTACACAAAGATATGTTTGCAAAGAAACGCCACTTTTTTACCTGATAGAAAATACAAGCATAGGTTTTTTAAAAAAGTGAAAATGGTAGCAGCAGTCCACTCAGAACATAGGGTGGCAGAGAAATTATCTGTTGGCAAGAGGCATGCAGAGAACAAAAAAAATGGAAGAAACTTTTCCATATCAAGAAGCTGAAGAAGACTGTTGGAAGGAGTGGCAGGGTGGATAAAGGCTGCTGCTACAAAGAAACCAGCAGCTGAGAAGAAACCAGCAGAGAAAAAAAAACATACTACATGTTAGGAGAGAATTGTCTGAGTCCAGCCATCTCAGGAATAATCTCCATATTGCTGGCACAGTCAAAACTAAGTTAATGTTCCCAGGCTCCAGAACCAACTCCTATTCTGCTTCTTTATGTGTTCCATGTTTGTCTGTTAACCAGTAAAGAATATAAAGAGGGAAACTGCTGATTATCTAAACTAAGGCACATTAGTTGTAAATGTATTTTCATGACTTAAATTGACTAAGTCCACCTTTCCTATTACTTTGTTCCCTTATTATTCTGAATTCTGGACCAGTAGTCCAGGAGCAGACCTGACTGCAAAAGCAAAGTCAAGGACCCTGAAACCAGGTGACCCAAATAAGGCCCAGTCAGCAACATTTACATTCTTGCAATGCCACAGCCCACCCCACTTATCCTTGCTTTGGGGTTCCTTCCTTTAAAACTATTGTACAAATTCTCTTTGGGGTGGGTGGTCAGCTCCTGAGTCTGTTCTGTGGCCCTGATCAGTAAATAGCGGCCTGAGTACAATAAGATTTTGTCATCTGCTTAAATACCTACTAAGATGAATGTTCAAAGATACCGTCAATTCCTAAGTCTGTGTTGTTGTTGTTCCTACTAGTCAGTTTATGCTGTCTAATTCAAATAAACATCTTCCTTTGCTGGACTCTTCTGACTGCTTGTGTTGTTTTCGGTTTTTGGACCCCCAACACACAGAAGAAAAACCTGCTGTATATAATATTAAAACTAATTTCATCCCAAAAAGAATAAATAGAGGCAGTCTATTTGAATAAAAGCCTAATCAAAGGAAAAAAGTACTGGAAGGGTCTGGCATTCATGTCAAGAATAGAATGTTTCTTAGCTCACATGATGCTCTAGGGTTTGATCACAACACTGAAAAAAAGTCTTAAGAGCAAATGTAAATTATTTCATGTAAAATTTGGACTCTGGAACAGTGTTTGCTAGAGAGTCAGAATCTATAGAAGAAAAGAGAAATATAAATTGAAACTTTTAAAATAAGTGTCAACACATTCAATAGAATGCTAAAATAAAAAAGCTGTAATGAAAATGACAGAAAGAATGGTTGATGTCTGTAACGAGAATGAGATCTTTACATAGTAAGTAGAATCCTCAATATCAACCAAAAATTCCTCTTAAAATGAATAAAATTATTAACTTAGTAATCGACTCTGACTAATAATATCTGAAAAATATATAAAGTAGGAAAAAAAGTTAAATAATGGTCAGATATCCCTTTTTGCCCAGTATTGGTACCACTGATGGGGAGATAGAGACGGATGCTCTTACAGCCTCGTGGTGAAATATAGCTCACAGTGCCATCTGGAACTGCACTAAACACATAGATACCATTACCTGTCAGTCAGAAGAATTGTTCCTGGGACTGAGCCCATAGTAGAAAATCATGTCTTCATCTTGTTTACATATGATAAATTTCTTTTATTTTTTAATATTTTTTCCTTTATTTTTTATGACTTCAAGTTACATCTCAATCACAGTCCCCTCGCTATTCCCCCTCCAGTACCACTCTCCCACCCTCAACCCCCCCATCCTATTCCCTTTTTTTTTTCTTTTAAGTTTAAGGTATATCTTATTTCCCCCTACAGTTTCGCCTTTCAGTCCAACAAATGGCTCTCTCTCCTATAATAATAAATACAATACAGTACAACAGAGGTAATTAGGCCACAGTTATGAGGGTTATATGGCTTAACGTACATTCCCAATGACCAGTCCATATGTATTTGGTACCTGACTTTAACATTCTACTATCTAACCATCTCCATAAGTTTAAAGTTCTATATCTGACTCAACATTCATACTAACTTGCAACACAATTTTAAAAGTATCTTCTTAGAT
>CAJQZJ010032981.1:3514561-3528780 GCA_907164525.1 Lophiomys imhausi | reverse complement strand
GCTGTCTTCTGGACTTGGGTCCAAAGGGGACACTGTGGTGTAGGAGTTGCCTTACTCCACCCCTATCAGGTGAGTCATTCAGTCCCGCCTCCCAGGTCTAATTAATTCAGGTGGCGGAGCTGTGCACAAGTAAGCTCTGATTCCCTGCTGGAAGGGCCCTTACTAGTACAAAAGTTCAATGTAGGACAGTTTCAAATATCTCACAGTTTGCCCGGGGTTGGTTCCTGTAGGGGGTAAATCTGCAGTTCAGCTCCAATAGCCTTGCCGCTCCCGAGGCTTGGAAGCTGTCCTGTGACGTCACAGACTGGGATCTGAAGGCGCTTTGCAGTGGAGCTACTTCACTTCCAATGGTAGCAACATTTCCCAGATAATTGGATCCTCTTTGTGAGACCTGGGAGTGCCCAGCAGGGTGGGGATTATCTCTGCATGGTTTCTGAATCTGCCGGCTGGGTATTAGGTTGGAATTTACCAGGGATTTCTCCTTTTGGGGGGATGGGTTATCCCAATTCCCGGGTCCAGAAGCTTCCTAGCATGTCCGAGAGTTGGAAGGGGCGTCCTGCCCAGGCATCTTCCATGGTCCCTGTGTAGCTGGGTGAGATTTAGAAGGGGTCGTGCCCTTTGTACAGCGTCCTGCAACACTTGCCGCCTTGTGACTGTTGATCCCGAAATCAAAATACGTCCGCGTCAGCCGACGCCATCTTGGAACCCCATGATAAATTTCTTACTGAAATGTTTGTAGTGGGAACAAACTGGAATGAAATAAATGCCTATAAGCAGAATAATGGTCACCTAGCTCACTGTCTACCTTTCAATGGGAAGTTGAGGTTCAGTATGGATAGGCTCTTTGGTAACTTGGAAAGAAGTTCAACTGACAAGACATAAAAATTGGTGTATAGTAGTCTCAACTTTAAGAAACAAACACTGATCAAGGACTTTCAAAGCCCCATAAGGGCATCTCCATGTTTCTAATACCATTGTGGGGTCATGTGAGGAGATACAGAAGACACATAATATGGTATTAACATAGATATATCATATGAAATGATAAGAAATATGGACTTCTGTGTTAGGCTTCCTAAACCAAGTCTTGATTATAAAGTTTCCTACCTGGGAGACTGAAGAAGATAGTATACATTATTTTATGTCTCAATTTTCTATAAGATAGAGATGATACATGAGATTCCTTTGGCTGTAGTAACTGCATTATTATATATGAAGTACTTTCAAACCTCATCTATTATATATTGCTGTCAGCTCATGGGGTGTTCATACAACCCTGAGCAAGATGTAGAGGGAGAAAAGAAAAAGAAAACAATAAGGATGTGCATTGATAGAAAGAAAGAAGTCACCAGGTACCCTCTTCTGAAGTGGATTGTTTTTTGATTGCCTGAATTTGCTATAAGCATGACTTTCATTGACTGCTCAGTCTGAAAGGACTTCTGTCCAGACCTATTTTCAAATTCTGATGCCTTGTCTGCTCTCTGAGTAATACTATTTTTAGTATAAGAGTGAAGAGTTGATCCCTCAAAGCATGTAGCTGCACAGAAGACTCCAATATCCTTTAACCAAAATTCACTGCAAAGATACTCAATGTCTGTCTATTTTGGTTACAAAATGGTTTGCTTTTATATTAAACTTCCTTAATACTATTCAGCATCTTTGCTCTGATCACAGGGAAAGGTAAGGAGTGGTAAAGGAATAAACAGTGCTTCAATCTGATGTTTCCTTTCTTTTTTCACAGAGCGTATGATGCAGTGTGGGTCTGACCTACTGCTATTTCTTAGGATTCAGTTCTTCACATAACCATTGACTTTGTGTTGCACTTGAGTGCATATGGACCAGCATTTATTTATTTGTTTATTTACTTATTTATTTACTTTTGAGACAAGGTTCTCTCTACGTAACCCTACCTGTCCTGGGATTTACTATGTAGGCCTGGCCAGTCTCAAACTCATAGAACCACCTGTCTCTCAAGTACTGGAATTAAAGGAATGTGTCACCAAGCCTGGACTGATATCTTATTATTTTCCCCAAATTCTTTTCAAAAGTATTAATGGGCTAAATAGATTGCAAAGATACAGATGTAGTTGTATCTTTCTCTGTAGCAGAGGGCATGTTTGGCTGTAGAAATCATAAAAGGATAGAGACTCTCTTTCATCCAAGGCAAAGAATGGGTTTGTTTCTAGCTCACAGTAACCGATGAGGGGTTTCCTGACTTCAGTGTCTCCCAAGACCATTGTGTAAAGTACAGTTCTTACAGGCAGTCTCTCAAGCCTTGAGAACAAGGAAAATTGATGTGAATGATAAGCTCACGCTGCTTGCGGTGCCATGAACAGGACAGTTCTTTGTCTTTGACTCAGGAGTTTCCTGTCTTCTGCCAATGTTGGAATCTTTGTGAATCTTAAACTTTCGTCTTTTAGGAAGAGGTAACAAAAATATCAGACTTTTCTGGACCTTGACATGGCTCATTATAAACATTTTAGTATTTTCAGTTGCACTAAGTGTGGATGTAGCCAAGTTATAACAACAACTTCAAGATTATGAGATGAAGAGAAATATGTATGCCAGTTTCCCCAGGAATGGTTGATTAATACTTTAAGAAAAAAAATGAACCATGAAAACATTCCAACTCTAACTTTTTCATAGGACATGTTACCTTTAGGTAGGATTAATGCCAGTCAGTAATAAGCTGCTTGGATGCAGTTTCAAATGGCCACATGAAGCTGCATGGAAGGCTGTGACACATGTTTTCTAGTCACAAGAACGGTTCCTTTGTTAATGTCAATTATGGTATAAATGTTGGAAAGTGGTTGCTGAGGTGATACACTCAAACAATTTATTTCTACTACAAACTCGTCTCATAATAAGTTGACTTTTTAATAATGAAAGCTCAAATCAGGCAGCTTCAGATAGGTGGCCAAAGGTCACCTTGGTCTTGGGAGGAAAGTTAGGGGGAGAGAGATGGATGAGATCATGCTATGGTTTACCCACCAAGGATGAGTGACAGAGCTAGTTTTGGCAAATGATAACATAGGGTGGATAGAAAGGACTTCAGTTCCTTAATTACTTATGACAACAGAGTGTAGCAACTGAGCAATGGGATAATTTAATATTTTCCTATATTCTTCATGTCAGAAAATAATACTTGTAATAATAAATAAAAATAATAATAATAAACAATTTTGATGGATGGAGGAGTCAGCATCTGTCTAGTGATAACTGACTAGAGACTTCCAGTTGACCGTCTCAGCTTCCCGCCTTGGAAACATAGACATCTGTAACTTGTGCTTTGTAGCTCTGCCTCATCATGCTGATTTGGAAACTGTATAGTCAAGAGCAAATGTAGAGATATGTCCTTAGTCAAAGCCATAAAGACAGGAGAGGGGGAAAATGCCAGATTGGACATAAAGTGATGAGTCATTGATTTCCTGGATGGAAAATCATTTACTTAGGAGAGGTTACCACAGAGAATTTAAGTACTCTGGCATCTGGAACTGGCCTGACAGGTTTAAAAATATTATTTGTCAGCTGACCAAGAACAAATCTGCCTCAGGGACAGAGTTACACAGAAGCAACTAATACAGATTAATGAATAAAGTTCCAGAAGCCAATCTATTATTTTACATTGAGACCTGAATGTGTTGAAAGGATCTAAAAATTGGGTTGGCTGATCCATACATTTTCTTCCTGTGACAGATCTAACAAGGGCAAAGTTTGACTAGATACTTCTCAGAGAGCCTGGAATAGGACCATAGAGTGTGCTGTATGATATTCAGGTCCAAGTACATGGGTCAGGGAACTTTGTGCTTTGGGCCACAGAAGCCTCAAATTATTGCGTATATTCCTAAAGGCATGTTCAGCCTCTTTGTCTTTTATCAAATCCTCATCTCTCCCTCTCTCTCTTTCTCTCTCTCTACTTCTCTCTCTCTTGATTAAGTCATATCTTTACTTTTACATAGATGTCCTGGTTGCAATTTCAGCTTTCCTGAGGGCTTGTACCCATCAATTTGATTGACAGTCATTTCTATAACATATGATTGAAATTTGACACACAACACAAGACTCCCAAGGTCCGAGGAAATCAGTTCCACATGTAGCAATCTGTGCATGGTGACATTTCCTTTCTAGCAATCCATTGCTTTTCCTTGTCTCCTCATGGCCTTTCTGTCATGCGTAATTCAGTGTATATTTGTACTTATGGCACTTTATCTCTTGTGATTCTTCCAAGAGTGGTATACTGCAAAAAGAACTTAGAAATTCCTTTAAATAAGAACCTCCACACACAAAACATCAGTTGTATGTGGCTTAAATCTCCAGTGCATCTCTCAAGATTATTCCTTTTTCTATAATAATTTCAAGAAATGTGCCACCTTAACAGAAAAATGCACTCTGACCAGAATACTATCTGTTCATCTGACAATAGATGATCTTGAATTAACTGTATATACAGACAAAAAACAATTTACTTCTGCTGAAAACTGTATTTTCATGTCTTTGTATTTCTAGGTATTAGGGTTTTTTTAGTGATTATTATTTGTTAATTAACAAGATAGAAGTCATCACTCTCATGATTATATTATTGATGAATGTTTTTGTACTACTAAAATCTAAGATGCAATGGCATTTTAAGGAACATTAAACTCAAGGGTGATCTTTATGCTGTTTAATGAATAAACAGCTTTTTTTTTTTTAATTTACCAAAGCTTAGCAACTTGGATTTTCTGCGCAACATCATTTATAGCTATTGACAAGTACAAGTTTTAGCTGAAATGGTATTTTGACATGATTTTTTTAAATGGACACCAGATATTGACATGTAAGATGGATTATACGCACTCATGTTTTGGCTATAATTGAACTTTTTTTTCTTTCACCAGAACTGCAGAGTATCTCAGTGATCTGTAATTAAAATCTTCTCCAGAAGGTGAGTGTGTTTACTTATTTATAAAGTACTCAATTGTTTGGACAGCTTTCCAAACAAGCGTCAAGGCCATGCACCTCTGCCCATATTTATATTAACTTTCAGATATTTAGTTTTTGAATTAATTAATTGAGTTTTCCAAATGAAATTTTATACACATTTTGTTTTTGTTGATTCTTCCTACTTCTGCCCTTTCATCCCAGTAGTACCCATTTCTGTTTTGTTCTATTGGAGCTTCTATCTCCCTTAGAAGCTCTTTCTTTCTTCAGCACCTTTCAAGTCTTCTGGCCTTTGCTCATGTTCATGCCAATCTGTATGCCCATGTTTAGCAGAGGGTAGATCTGCTTCTGAGAGGACACTTTGTATTTGTCATTTCAAGCCTCAATCCTCTTAATATCATGTTCTTTTATACTCTGTCTCCTTACTGATGCCCAAGATCCATAAGACTTCTAGAAAACATCAGTACATGGGCTACACAACGTTTATGTAAGAGAAAGGATTACTTTAGCTTTCTCATTGAAATTCTATTTAAAGTGGTCCACACACTTGCCAATGTTAATTCTTGGGGAAGAAAATTAATAATTTTCCATGTTCTCAAAACACTCATAATCTAATATGTCTGGCATTGGAATCCAAGTGAATCAAATTCTAAGGATTGCTTTTATTTTTACCCCAATAAAGTAGTCAGGGTGAATATCAGGTGCAGCCTTTAATGACAAAATGTCATCGTGAAGTACAAGGGGGCTAGATGGTAGATGGTGCTAACTAATCTACCCCAGTCTCTCAGGCTGTTGGAATAGACTTTAGGTATTGAGTGTATGGGCTCTTTAGCTGTTTTATAGCTAACACTTGATGCTTTGCCTGGATATTTGGAGCTCAGGATTCTTTCAGGGCAAGGCTCCCATAGGGAGAATGTTCATCTTTTCATGTTCCAAGACAGTTGGAGAAAATGTAACAAAATATCAAGTATTCATTCAGTCCACAGGTTAGCCAATCAGTTTCCCCATACGATATTCAATAACATGGTATATGGAGGAAGGTTTTAAAACGAATAATATCCTAAATTATGCCTCATGTGAATTTTTTAGTACTTAAGGTATAAAGTTTTTAAAATATCAACAGTATTTACAAAAATGCAAAGTACTTTTTGCTCTCTCTTAAAACTGGCGTAATGAGGATAATTGAGTAATTCAGAAAGGAGCTATATTTCATGGAAAGTCTATAATGGCTGCAATACTCTGCCATGGTGTAATATTAGTGTGAATAAATTTTCATTGTTTAGTTGTACCACTGTAGATGCCATGTATCATCTTCAAAAGCATGACCTGCTACTGTTGGTAATGGTAAAATCTAATAGTTTTATGGATTTTCCAAGAGACATAGTACTTTCTTTTGAAAGAAATTATATTAGTTTGCAGCATTTGAAAGACTATAAATTGAGATATAGATGATAAATATAAATCTCCATATATGTATACAATCATGCATTACTTATGTGTTTGCTTTCTTTTTCTTCTTTTCTCTCTTTTCTTTCTTATCTCCATTGGTCTGTCTGTCCTTCCCTCCCTCTGTCCCTTTCTATCTTCAGTCCTCTCTATTCGTAGTTATTCAGTTCAATAAACCACAGATCAAAGTATTCAGAAAAAATGTGCAATTTCTCCTGAGTATGTATAGAATTATTCCATAAGTAATATAGAATAACAAATATTTACATAGCATTTACATTTTATTAGTTATCACAAAGATTCTAGAGATGATAGAAAGCATGCAAAGGGCTACATAATTATATGAACATACTAACCATTTTTATGAGGGACTTGAACAACCACAGACTTTGATATCACAGGATTATTGGAACCAATCCTGTAGATAAGGGGTTGTGATACATATATGAGTATATATATGTCATATATATATATGATATATTCAAATGAATTATGTTTAACAAGGTCAATTCCATTTATCAAACAAAGTAGCAAAATTTTTAGATGTTGCAGATAAAACTGAAGATGTGAAATAATAAAATCCTAGAATATTCATATAAAAACCAGAATATAACAGAAATTATTAAATAAGGAGGCATCAGATAAGTTCTACAAAGAAAAGGAGAACTTAAGGCAATTATTATGCTGAGATTTCAGTGTTAAAGGCATTATCTTACTTTTAAAATTTGGGAGTTACAGTATCATATGGCAAATAGTGTCCCCCAACCCTAAAATTACATGTCGAAAATTTATCTCTTTGAATCTGCAGAATGTCACTGCATTTGGCAATGGTGTATTTTCAGAGTAATTAAGTTAATAAAAGGTTATCAGCATTATCCGAAATTCAATTTACTGGTGTTTTTACAAAAAGAGATTTGGTCACAAATATACACAGAGGGAACGCCATGCACACACAAGTGTGAGACAACCTCCAGGAAACTAACCCCCTCAAAACTCTTACCTTGGAGTTTAGCTTCTAGAACTCAGTGAAAATGAATTTCTGTGTGTAAGCCATACAGTGTGGGTGGCTTTTTGTCATGGCAGCTTTAGCAGACTATTACAGATGGTACAACAAATGGCAGAAAATTTCTGGAAAAAAAAACCCTTACATTGTTTATCAGGTTTTATTAGCTTTTGGCTTCATATCTAATTCTCCACTTCCTCTGTGACCTTCAAATCTCTCAATTTTGAGTAAAATCAATTTATACACACACACACACACACACACACACACACACACACACACCACACACACACACACATGTTCTTACACATATATGTAAGAATATATTTTCTACTTACATCTTCTGATGGTTTTAAATGTCAATGCTACTCTTATTTGAAAAATGACTGCAGGAAATCAAGAAATATTGAAGGGTGAGAAACACTGACTTGCTAAAAGAAAATGTTTTAGAATTTCACATAAACATACACCTCTCAGTTTGTGACTCACAGAATACTAGATTCTGGAGTGCCGAAGCATCATCAATAAACGAATAAGCATTAGTTTTTGTCTTAGAATGAAAATAAAAGTGGCACTCCAATTAATAATTTAAATTTTTTATTTTTCTGCCCATGGAGTGTTTATATCAAGTTAGTGACAGTACAATTTCAGGAAAAAAACAATATTACCTAGATGGACTGCTCATGCTCACCTCTGTCATACTGTCTTTTAACAAGTTTGAATTTAAATTCTAGGCAAAATGACGCTAATTTTATTTTTAAAATAAGAAAGAAAAAGGTTGTAAAGAAACATCATTAGCAAGTAAAGCCAATTTTAACTGTACTGTTTTTTTCTTTACAAATTTCAAATACAAAGAACATGTTCTAGAAGGTTTACAAAGAGCAAGGAGAGAGAGAATTGAAAATTTTGATAGAAGTCTCAGCCAGTTGATTGAAGACAAGAAAAGACAGTGCATCAGGTTAAAATGATGCCCTGTTTTAAGATAAGGAGGAACAGACTGGAGAAAAATACAGTGATTAAAATGCTGACCCCAAATCAAAGAGAGTGACCAGATCATTTTCTTTATGTACATTTCTCTCTTAATCTTATGTTTTCCCTTTCAATTCTTTTCCTGTACCTCAGCATTTGTGGGTCTGTGTGTGTGTGTGTGTGTGTGTGTGTGTGTGTGTGTGTGTGTGTGTGAGAGAGAGAGAGAGAGAACTCTGCAGTTGACCTTTATGACTTCATTTTCCAACTCACATGGAATTATCACAAATTGAAAGCGTAGTGTCTGAATTTGGACTTGCAGAAGAAGAAATCTCACCTTTATAATTCAGATAGAAACAGCTGTTTATTAATGAAACACAGCTACAGAAAAAAAAGTCCATCCCTAGAATCAAGTCTACTTGACCCAGAAAATGATTTTTAAAATACAGGGTAAATGTCAATCTTATTGCCATTACAAAGTAAGCTTCCACAAATAGAATATTACTGTCCCCAGAGATGAAGTGGCCCCACTGTAATTTGCAATCCACATAAATCTATGAAACAGATAAAACAGCAACAACTGAAAATCACTAAAGGGAGTGAAATAGAAGTCTAATGCATAGTAAATGCTCAAGTATCAAGATGGATAAATCTTAAAAAGATTGAATTGGAAAAAGAGATGTTATAAAGTGATAGACCTGTGATGTGATTATATTTGTAAAAATAGTTTAAAATAATTGTAACATTAAGAATCACATACACATGTCTGCCCATAGAGGCACTGCAGATGTAACTGCTATGTCACATGTGCATCAGTAGGTGGCAGAGAGGAGATATGCTATATCTACATTCAGTGTTCTGACCTATGAACATGTGAATGAATAGTAGCCTAACATTCCCAGAAGAAGAAAAAAGAAGCAAGGTGGATAGCAACTCCACTTTGGTTCCATTTGGTAACCTGAGGTGACTACAAGAGCAGCACCAGGAGATCTGGCCCAGATAGGGTCACAAGAGCAGGAGAGCTGTCCCTGCCCCTCACATGCTGCAGCACTCAGGAGAGCAGGCCCTGTACCCTGGCAGGATAGCATACTACAGCTGGTCCTGGATATGGCAGTTGTGGGTGAGCCAGCCCTGAGGAAGTGAGTGTGGAAGAGTCAGCCCTGCCTTTGGTCTGCTATGTGGTGGTGTAGGCTAGGAAGAGATGCCTTCCCTTCCCTTTTGCCCTCACCACCATTGGCTGACAGGAGATATGGCCCCGATGGGGTCACAGGAGCAGGAGTGTTGTCCCTGCTCCTCACATGCTGCAGCACTCGGGAGAGAAGGCCTGGCACCTTTGCATAGTAGAACTAGCTATGCAAGTGGTGGTTGTAGGTCCAGAACCAAGGCTTTGAGTTGGCCCACCTCAACATCTACCCCATGGATGCACTGCTGGAGTGCAAGAAGAGGTCAGTTCCACAACCCAGGACTTCAGGATCTCCAAGACACAGGACAGATATGGCACATCTGAGAAGACTTCCAGTATTGATGGAGTAGTAGAAATCAGGGGCCTCGTACCAGACCAAAGAGTCAATAAAATGATCATTTTCAAGCAGAATGTGTGGACAAAGGGGAATATTGTGGGACATACTAGATACATTGCAGCTTGCACAATGAGCTGTTATTTTTATGCTGGGACAGATTGTAAGAGTGGAGGGTGGGTCTGGGGGAAGGTGGGAAATGAGAGGGAATGAGAGGGTGCATGATGTAAAATTCACAAAATAATTTTTTTCAATAAAAAAGAAATTTGTATTAATTGAACAATGGAGTAATGTTGAAGTCATTTTTTCTTCATAGAGAAAATATTACATAAGGATAATATTATAACAAGTATAATTTTCACAATCTAGTAAAAAGTTTGACTTTAAAGCCAGATAGATACTTCTGTTTTTTTTTTCATCTCTTTTATGTAGCTGGCAATTTATCAGAATATTGTATCAATTCATCCCTTTTCATGTTCATCAAATTAAAACACAGAGTTTGTTGATTGCTCCAAATATTTACTTTGTTTAATCCTTCCTTGTATTATGAAGTAAGAATGAACAATTATGGAAGCTGTATCTTCACTGAGAAAGCCCTAACATAGTAAGTAACATTCAAGTTGTGCTGCTTGAAGATTCTCCTGTCAATTTCAGTTTCCTCTTATTGTAACTGGTGGTATCATCTCCATCATTTCTCAGTAACACATTTATTCTCCAGGATATATTAATTTTTATCCGTTTATATTTCATTCTACTTTTACATAGTTTTGTGTTATAGGTGACATTTTATTTCCATTATAATTCATAATATACTGTGTGCTTTCTTTTTTGTTTTTTTTTTTTTTACTTTTTAAATTTTTAAAAATTTATTGTTCTTCAAGTTACATCTCAATCACAATCCCCTCCCTACTGCCCCCTCTGGTCCCACCCTTCCACCCTCCTTCCCCTCAACCCCCCATCCACTTCCTGTTTTTTAAGTTAAAGGTATATCTTTCTCCCCCCCCCAACAGTTCCTCCTTTCAGTCCAACAAATGTCTTTTTCTTTTGTAACAACAAATACAATACAAAACAACAGAAATAATTAGGCCACAATTAGGAGAATTATAAGGTTTAGCAAACATTCCCAATATCCAGTCCATACATATTTGGCAACTGATTTTAACATTCTATTATCCAACCATCTCCATGAGTTTAAAGTTCTATATCCTACTCAGCTTCCATGCTAACTTGCATCACAATTTTAAAAACATCTTTTTAGATCTAGAACACTCTCTTAATTCCTAAACAACTCAAAAATTAACTATGAGACTCTAGTGATCTAATCTTCAACCACATCAGAGACCTGAGAGGGATAAATATATCTGATTATATAGGAAGTGCAGGGCCAGCAGCTTCCAAAACTAAGAAATGACATACCAGTGGTTGACTGCACAGTATCAAATTTCTCTCCATATATTACAGCATCAATCTTCAGCCATTTGGCCCCATTTCTCTGGCAGACATTGATTGTAAAGCAGTAATTATGAAGGACTTCCCTACCCTGTCTTGGCAGAGCTATGCTGTCGACTTACCTGCTTCCAAGTTTTGTCCTTTTTGGACAGCCTGTTGTCTACAGTTGAAGCAAGGGGTTTTTCTTGCCAAGTGATAGGCTTGCCACTAATTCAACTATCTCCAATTGGAGATTCATTGATGCTCATCTTCTACTTGGAGTAGAATAGGAGGTGCTGTCAGGAGCTGACATGTCTCAATATAAAAAAAATCTTTAAAAAAAAATCTTCGAATGGGATATTCTGCAGATATCTTGAGGTTTTTTGAAGACTACCTATCTATCTCCTTATATTTGGATAAGCAAATGTTGCTTGTCTTTTAACAACTTGATTTCTGATTAACTTAGAAAATAACTGTGATAGACTGCCCTAGTACCTAACACAATGACATGCTTGAATGACTATTAGTTTGCATTTCTTAATTATAATAAACCATTTATGACAGTTGCTAAGAAAAAGCCAAACTTTACATTTCATTTTTTAATGTTACCAAGGTACAATACCTTAAAAGAGTTAACATTAATTTTGTATCAATATGCAAAGATCAATACCAATTTAGTGAAGTATAATCCTAATTTTGTATCAATATACAAAGGTATAAGAGCATATTCAATAATCTGTCCTTCTTTCTTTATCATTCCTATATTATGTCTATATCCCATTTTTTCTCATCTTTTCACCCCTACATAGGAGAGAAAGAAGGATATAGAAATGAAAAAGAGAGAAATCCCTGGGTCTAACCTCCAAAACCTATTTGACAAGACCATTTAACAGCTTGTAATCTCTCCCCTTAAATAACAGCAAGTATATATAAACCATCAAATGACCAAAGGGGGGAAAATCACCCACCCCCACCTTCTGGAGATGGGATGTCACTCTCTTAAAATGACTTCCTGCTGATTTTGGACATAGAAAACCTGTTTGGGGCCCAAATAATAATGGAAAAACGGTTAAGCACATTAATAGAATCATTGGATGTTCAGTCCTTTTGTGCTCAGCTATTTAAATGTCCTAAGAAGTTTGTAGCAGGGCTGGAGAGATGGCTCAGAGGTTAAGAGCACTGCCTAGTGCTCTTCCAAAGGTCCTGAGTTCAATTCCCAGCAACCACATGGTGGCTTACAACCACCCACAATGTGATCTGGTGCCCTCTTCTGGAATGCAGGTGTACATGCAGATAGAGCACTCATATGCATAAAATAAATAAAATAAATCTTAAAAAAAAAAAGAGTTAGGATTAGGGCAGGGCTCTGTTCTTATCTTTCCAGGAGATTTAAAGCATCCATTCAAGGAATCCAGGGACAACTGGACAATGGAAACCTCAGCAGAAAACAGATCAGACACCAAAGAAGACGAGTGGCCCAGATGATCCAGCCTTGCAGACTTCTTCAATAGCAGTTTCCTCAAAAGTCTATAACCACAACAACTCAAAATCGCTAAGATCGTTCAGCTCCACAGACTACTCCAGCCAGATCTTCAGTGAAGTTCTGAAGATCAGCTTCTGTCTATGAACTTCTTAGGACATCTAAATAGCTGAGCACAAAGGGACTGAACATCAAATGATTCTATTAACATTTTTAACCATTTTTCCATTCTTATTTGGGCCCCAAACAGGTTTACTACGTCCCAAATCAGCAGGAAGTCATTTTAAGAGAACAACGTCCCATCCCCAGAAGGTGGGGAGGGTGTTCTTCCCCTTTGGTTATTTGATAGATAACAGAAAATTTTGGTATTTAGGGGAAAAGACTACAAGCTGTTAAATGGTCTTGTTAAATGGGTTTTGGAGGTTAGACCCAGGGACTTCTCTCTTTTGCTTTTCTGTATCCTCCTTTCTCTCCTATATAGGAGTGAACAGACTTGAGAAAAATGGGACCTAGACATAGTATAGGAAAGAACAAGAAAAAAGGACAGATTATTGAATATAGCTTTATACCTTTGTATACTGATAAAAAATTAATATTATATTTGGCTAAATTGGTATTGATCATTGTATATTAATGCAAATTTAAGATTGTATAGGGCTACATCGGTATTGATCTTTGTATATTGATACAAAACTAAGATTATATTTGGCCACAATGGTATTGACCCTAGTATATTAATGTAAAATTAAGATTGTATTGGGCTACATCGGTACTGATCTTTGTATATTGATACAAAATTAAGATTATATTTGGCCACATTGGTATTGATCTTTGTATATTGATACAAAATTAAGGGTAACGCTTCTTAAAGGTATTGTTTGTAGTAATACTTAAAAATGAAATGTCAAGTTTTGACCTCTCGCTACCAACCGACATAAACTGTTTAGGATAATTAAGAAACGGAAACTAATAGTCATGAAAACGTGTCATTTTATTAGTTACTATGACAGTCTATCACAGTTATTTTCGAAGCTACTCAGAAATCAAGTTGCTAAGAGACAAGCAATATTTGCTTATCTAAATATAAGAGATAGATAGGGCATCTTCAAAAACCTCAAGAGATCTGCAGAATATGGCATTCAAAGTTGTTTTCTTTCTTTTTTTTTTTTTTGGTTTTTCGAGACAGGGTTTCTCTGTGTAGCCCTGGCTGTCCTAGACTCACTTTGTAGACCAGGCTGGCCTCGAACTCGCAAAGATCCGCCTGCCTCTGCCTCCCAAGTGCTGGGATTAAAGGCGTGCACCACCACTGCCCGGCTTCAAAGATGTTTTCTTAACTTAAGATTTTTTGATATCGAGACATGTCAGCTCCTGACAGCACCCCCTATATTATTCCAAGTAGAAGATGAGCATCAAAGAATCTCCAGTGGGAGATGATTAAATTGGTGGTAAGCCATTCTCT
>CAJQZJ010032981.1:3496577-3509124 GCA_907164525.1 Lophiomys imhausi | reverse complement strand
GGGGGGAGTAGGGAGGGGATTGTGATTGAGATGTAACTTGAAGAAATAAAAAATAAATTATTTAAAAAAAAAAGTCTTTTAAGGGCGGCCAACCCATATTTGCTTTTCGAAATTCAGAATGAACAGTATTTAATAAACTTCTATGTGTAAAAAAAAAAAAAAAAAAAAAGAAGTTTGTAGCCAGAAGCTGAACTTCAGGGCTTTACTGAAGTTCTGGCTGGAAGAGTGTGTGGGGCTGAACAATCTTAATGATTTTGAGTTGTTGTGGTTTTAGACTTTTAAGGAAACAGCTATTGAGGAAGTCTGTGAGGCTGGATCATCTGGACTACTTGTCTTTGGTGTCTGATCTGTTTTCTTCTGAGATTTCAGTTGTCCAGTTGTCCTTGGATTCCTTAGAAGGATGCTTTTAATCTCCTGGAAAGATAAGAACAGAGCTTTGCCCTAATCCTAACTCTGGGACACTACTTTTTTGGGGGGAGGCAGGTAATATTTTTCCTGGAGTAAATTTGGTTTTTGATAATATAAAAACATTATCTTTCAATTGAGATTAAAAAAGAAATTATTTTGATATTTTGGAACTAAACAATCCTTAAGTGTATGTATTTTGAGATCTCAAAGGACAATTCACTTTGAATTTCAGCATGCCTTTTGTGAGTAGCGTTTAAATTTAAATCCTTCCAAATCCTATGTGCCTGTCTCTGCATTCTAAGTATTAGGATCAAAGGCATGTGATTCCCAACTGATGGGATTAACAATGTGCACCACCACCCCTGGATCTAAGTTTTTCTCTATTTAGAGTTTGCTTTGTGTCAAGCTGGCCTTGAACTCTGAGATCTGCAGGTTTCTGTCTCTAGTGTGTTGGGATTAAGGGTGTATCCCTCTCGAATGATGGGATTAAGGGTGTGCACCATCACCACCTTATTCCTTGTAACTCTAGAATTTACAAGAAAACTAACTCTATAGTGATTCACCCGTCTCTGTGGAGTTAAAGGCATGGGCAAAGACCACCCTTCTCAGATGTTTTACCTTAGCTCCAAATTTTTTCAACTCTTGGAGGTTTAGAAAACCAGGTTGAACAGTAGTAACCTGTAATTTATTTACAGCATTTTAAACCTCTACCTGCTTTTTAATGTCAAACAACAAAAATATCCTTTATATATACAAAAAAAAACCCTTTTAAGCTGCTATCAAGTGTGTATGTGAGCTATGTGGCAACCTGCAGTCTAACATTCTAATCTGAAATTAAGGCCATTTTTCCTTTCATGCCAGTAAGGCAAGTATACCTTTGGTAAAATATTATTTGAAAATTTATATTTTATTTTTGTTATACTTTTTAAACTTACTTTAAACTCTTTTTTTAAAAAGTATTATTTTGTTTTCTCACGTAACTTCTAGAACATAGTTTCCTCCATCTTTCCCTCTTGGCCCCTCTCTCCTTTGGAGTTCTGTAAGCTTCTTGTACAGTTATAGGCATCTCTTTTTTTAGATTTGGGAAATTCTTTTCAATGATTTTGTTGAAGACATTTTCTGGTCCATGGAGCTGGGAATCTTCTCTTTCTTCTATTCCTAATATTCTGACATTTTGTCTTTTTCAGTTTCCTTGATTTCCTGAAGGTTTCATGTCAGGACATTTTTAGATTTTACATTTTCTTTGACAGATGTATCAATTTCTTCAAGTTTATCCTCTGTGCCTGAAATTCTTTTTTCCATCTCTTTTATTTTGTTGATGATTCTAGTGTCTGTAGTTCCTTTTCTTTTCATAAGGTTTTCTAGTTCTATGGATGTCTCAGCTTGCATTTTCTTTATTGCTTCAACTTGTTTTTTCAGGTCTTCCATTCCTTTAAGCGTTTTATTTATTTCCATCACCTCTTTTGCAGTATTTTGTTTTTGCTCTCTGAGATATTTGATTTCCTCCCTTAGGCCTTCTATTATTAATATAAGTGTTGGATTAAGGTCATTTTCCTTTGTTTGAATCGTGTAAGGATGTCCAGAGTTGTCTATAGCATTATTGCTAGGTTGTGGAGACATCATATTGCTTTTTTTTTTTTTAACCAAGTTCTTGCACTAACCTTTTGTCATCTGATTGACCCTGGTGGTGTCTGTTTGTTTCTGATATCAGTTGACCTTGGTGCTCAGGAAACCTCCCTGTTCTGGGGGGTTGGGTGATATTGAGATCCTGGTGTCCACCTCCAGATGGTAGCCAAGGTTCCTGTAGTAGACTGGCTCTTGGAGAGTGACTGCTGCTCTCCTCAACTGGTTGTGACCCAATTGGACCAATATACAGGTGATTGGAGTGGGGCAGGGGCTATCCTCTGAGGACCTGAGAGCTAGCAGGTGTTCTCAGAAAGTCAGGTAGAGCTGTGTTTGGATCTGTGTTCTCCCCTCAGTGACACAGTTGATCTGGTTCAGCAACTAAGCTGACCGTGCAGGCAGGGAGCTCTACCCAAGACATGTCTGTTGCTGACTGCCTCAAACGCTTGGGTGCTAGTGTGAGTGACCCACCCCAACATTTGTGGAAAACACACAGTCGCTGGCTCTGTTTGCAGTCAGTCTTGGCTCCTAATTGCTTTTCTGTGACTGAGTTAGGTCTCTGCCTCTCAGCTACAGTGCACACTGTGCTGCCATGTTGGGGACTCCGAAAACGAAAATCTTATTTACCTTTGCTCTTGTGGTCCAGCTGTTTTTCCCAGTTGGATGTCCAGGTCTGCGTGCAAGGTGGATATCAGGCAGACAGGTAGGGCTGCTGATCTGTAGCTGGAGCCATGGGCTGGATCTGCTAGTGGGCTAGATCTGCTTTGTCCGGAGCTCCTCTCCAGATGGGTGACAGAGCTAGCTGATTTCAGGGTGGTGTTCCCAGAGAACTGTGTGAGCTTGCATGGTGACCAATCTCAATGTTTGCAGCGGAAATTCAGACACTGTGTGTGTTTCACAGTCAGCTGCTGGACTTCACATTCACTCCACAGTGACTAATCTCTTTCACCAACTACTCAGATACAATGCTCTATGGTTGGTACCATCTTGTATCCAAAACCTGTTTCTGCATTCTGTGCACTCTTGTTCTGGCTTCAGATGCTCTGCCTGCTTCAGCTTTTGTCACACTCTCCATCTATGTAGATCAATGATGAGTAGCACAAGATGATGAAGTCTCTCTGCAGGTGAGACAGGTGAGGTGAAGCCTCTTGGCAAGATGAGGGGGAAGGAATTCCTTTCTTTCTTTCTTTCTTTTTTGAGACAGGGTTTCTCTGTGTAACAGCCCTGGCTGTCCTGGACTGACTTTGTAGACCAGGCTAGCCTCAAACCCACAGAGATCTGCCTGCCTCTGCCTCCCGAGCACCGGGATTAAAGGTGTGCGCCTCCAAGCCTGGCTACTTCTTTCTTTTTTAAATTAAAATAGAAAAATTTCCAAGAAAAAAAATCACACACATACTCAATTGTAGTAAAAGTATGTTATACATAAATATGATGCCACAGTTTTAAGGTATTGAGTACTTTGAGAAAACATTAAGAGTGACAACAAGTTTAACTTTTTTGCATGGATATCAATATATTGTTGGGAATAAAAATATTACGTGGTTACTAAGCTCAGAGATATCCATAACTCTAAACAATACATTTTACAATCTTAAGCAATTTGTGAATGTTAATGTGTTATAAATTTTAGCATATAAAATTACCAAGAAAATTTATAAACTTAGGTACAAAACTATAAAAGGTATGATAGAATAGATTGTTAATAATACCATATAATTTCAGCTTCTATTTTACATAATGAGAATTCTCCTGCCTTCAAATGGACTCTCTCCCCTAACCTATATTTTGAATTAGAGGTGCTCATTGTTTCCATTCCTGTCTCCTTTTTTAGTTACGTGGAAGATACAACATTCTTTTACAGGAACAAATGTTATTAAAATATATATGTGCACTTATCAAAAGAATTCTTTTAGTAATATTCTAGACTGATTAAAAAAAACTACATATCACCTTTGTATATACAAAAACAATATATAAATTGAAGAACTTGTTATATTGTTCCCTTTAAATCGTTTTTAAATTTTTATTTATTCTTTGAGAAATTTGCATTATAGGTTTTATCATATCCTTTCTTGTCTCCCAATTTCTCTCAGATTCTCTCCTCCCATGTTAATTCTCAGCCTTAAAAAAAAAAGTAAATACCATTTAAACATTGAGTCTGGTTTGTGTTGACCAGCTGCTCCTGAGGATAGGGCTTGCCCTGAAGTGTGTTTGATGCCTCTAATGATATACCATTGAAGAAAATTGATTTTCCCTCTCTCAACAGATATTATTTGTGAATAGTTTAAAAATATTTTTAATAATTATTTTTAGTTTAAATTTTGTTTTTTTTTTAGAAAAATTGTACATTATCACTGTATTTATATCATTTCCATCCCATACTTTTCCCCATTCTAAACCCTTCAATGACCCCCACTTCCTCTTAAATCAATGATCTCTTCTTCTAAAATTATTATTGTACACACACATACACACACACATGCTACTGAGTGTACTTTCTGTTTCTAATATGTCTATGTATGTAGGACTGACTTCTTGGAAATAGATATCCTATCGGATGTTTGTTCTTATAGAAAACTGGTTCTCTCTCTCCTAGTAGCCATTTATTGCATGTAACTCTTCTCATAAAAAGGGAGCCTTGTGTAATTTCTCCCACATACATTTGATGTCTATTGGTATTTTCATTATGTATGTCTTGTTTAGGTAGCCATATTATTGAAATGTCATGACTGTAGCATCCCTGTCATGTTTAAAGATGCTGTCTAGCAGCAGGCATCCTGGGCTTCTGACTCTCATGCAGATATACCTTTGCACCTTGTTCTTCCAGGATACTCCCTGAGTCTTATGCGCAGTGGTTGTGCTGTATAGATGAACTGGTGGAACTGGATATATGACTGTCATTTATTCTCTGCATTTTGGCCTGTTTTGGATCTTTGTAACTGTCTCCATCTACTGCAAAAAGAAGATTCTATAAGAGTATGAAAGCTGCATTTATCTGTGAATATAAGGATAAATATTTAGAACACAGAAATTATTATATTGGTTTAGGAAAATGCCAATGGTATTTTCTCCTCTATGGTAATGACTTCAAAAGCCACAGACTGTTGGCTATTATTTACAATACCTGGCATACCAGGCATAAATTTCTTCCTATTTAGTCAGCTACGAGTGTTATTAGACAGCTATTTATTATTCCTCAAGATAGTAGTGCCAATATTGAATCATTGGACATAACTTGCCATGTCCATCATCATAGTTTATGGACTTTACAGACAGGAATGACTATTGATTATTTTTCTGCCTTAGTAGTTTACATAGCAACTGCAGATACTGTGAAAACAAGCTCTTTGGGAGGAGTCTTCCATGTCAGTTCTGAATTGATTTCTCCAAGCCATATATCTGAAGCTTGTGGTGTCTTCAGCAATAGTGTCAGACTGATCTTCAATTTCTTCAGTTTCTGGAATTCAACTAAATATAGTCACAGATAGCATACATTGTTTTGGGAGCTTCTTGGACCCACACAATGATCAACTTGAAGGGAGCTTTTCTATTCTTGGTACTGGGTTTTGTTAGATAATCTATGGCCCCTGAGAGGAGTATTATTACTTTGTGTGGCATGAGTCTATTTAAACTTACTCACATACACACATTTTTCTTTTGGTTGTTCAATGCAGGGTTTCTCTTCATAGCCCTGGTTGTCCTGAAACTCGCTCTGTAGATTAGGCTGGCCTGGAACTCACAGAAAACTGCCTACCTCTGCCTCGCGAGTGCTGGGATTAAAAGCATGTGTCACCATTCCTGGCTCACCAATATGTATTTTAAATTAGCTTGCAAAATAGTATTGTTCCCTATGGCTTTTGGTCTTTGCAGAAGTGTTGCTATCTACTTTACTTTCCATGTAACATCATCTTGTTCGCCATATAAAATGGCAACTAACCGTTTTGTCTTTCTTCAGTATTATTTTTATTTTTGGTTACTATGGCCTCTATTTTGTGTGGTTTGATACATGGAAGAAGATCAAAATCACTGTAGTACAACTGCTGGGTGCTACTGATGCCCATCAGTAGGTCAGCACTGTACAATGGCTGCTAACAATCATACGGCCCAGCCTGGTTTGAGAAATATTCAAAAAATATAACATATAATTAATATTTCCTATGAAATTAAGGCATTCTCTGTGGCCATTTTCTTACTTGTCATGGAAATCAATCCTGTACAGGAAGGAAGACGCTATGGGTAGATACAGAGCTGAGAGAGAAGCAGGTGTCTTGCTGAAACCAGAGCCCTTGCCTCAAAGAGTTTATCCAATATTATCTTCATTCTTTTTATGACTTGATTGTTCTGTAAAAAATAAAATCATCAGTTTCCAGTGATATATCCCATCACAGTTTAAATTAGCTTAAGCCTCCTAAATTCTCATGACTATAGGGAAAATTTGCTTTATTTGTAAGAACATTCTTTTTTGCATTTTTATTGACCGAATATTTTGGTAAAAAAAAAAAAAAAGTGCATTCCCTGAAGGTGGACTCAACATTCTAGACACACAAAACCTTAAACAACAGGCAAGATTTGGTGTGATAACAACAACAAGAGTCTTGGTCAAGTTAGATGAGTCACCCAGTTGGGAAGCTAACGAAAACATTGCAGTTCTCAAACTTTAAAACCTTCCAAACTATGCCACACTAATTTCTTTTAGTATAAGCAGAATGTTGGAATTATACCCTCACCACTCTGCCTACCTGGAACTGAGGGGAGACGTGACAAATTTAGTTTAAACTCTTTCCCACAGGAGTGACTCTTTGGGCAGATGGCTTTGAGAAAGAACTGTTTGTCATCCAACCAGTGTTTTCACTGTTTAGCAAAATTGGCTAAGGATGGTTAAACAAGGAGATATATTTTTAAACAGTACCATTTGTGACCTGAAGGGATTTTATTTTAAATAAAAACATCTATTCTTTCTTTTCTTTAGGAGTAGTAGAGATTCTTGCAGTTCACTTTAAGCGACATAGTAAAAATAAATATGTCTTACAGAAGGCTTGCCTGGTTGATTGACGGGTTGCTATTTTCCTTTGTGTAACATGAACAGTGTTATAATATCATTCTGTCATATTATTAAACATGTCATATATATTCTGAGGTACTGGTGTGCATCTGCTAAGTTAGAACATGTATGATCTAGGAATGTTTCTTTTCTTTATGAGACTTTTGTTTCCAAACACCTTCTTCTTTAGACTTTGATTTTTCTCTGTCTTCTAAGGAACAAAGCACACTATCTTATAAGGCAAACTCTTAGATTAATAAATACCTTCCCGTCTTTGCATCCTGGGAATAAAGATACTAAAAAATGACAAGGCACTATTTTTATTTGTCTAGTGTGAGTTCATGAATACTCTGATGTATTTATTTATGTATGAGCTGATTAGTTCAGAGAAAAATGTGTCAATATATATTCTTCTTTGCTTAGAAAAAGGTTTTCTTATTTCTAGTATAATTAATTTGCAGGGAGAAGCATAATCTATAATTTAGATCAGCTGCCTAGGGAGGAAATACTTTGTGTCTGTGACACTTAATGTATGTGCTAAACATATGATCTTTGCCAGTAATGTTTTAGAAATACAGTGTCAAAATAAAAACAGCACTAGAGAATAAGTATTCATAAAGTATTTTCTTCTATTTTTCTGCAAAACAAACATTTGTTCATCACAACACTTCTCAGGAAATATGCCAAATTAATCTAAGGATAATAGGGTTCAAATACGGTCATGTAAACCAAAGACTGTGGGTGGGATGAATAACACAAGCTTCTTTACTACACTCTCATGGATGTTCTCTTCAAATAGTTCTCACCTTGGGATTCTTAAGATGGTTTGAAGGTAGTTTATAGGATGACACAGATGCTCGCATGCTGTTGCCCAGGCAAATCATTTAGACTTCTTGCTTCAGTTTCCCAATTTGTGACATGCAGATTAAAATCACCTACAGTTTAGTAGTTTGTAGACAGAGTTAGGTTTGTCCAGTTTTTACCCTAGTGTTGGTGCACTGAGAGTGCTATGTCAAAGGAAGCCAGGTGACTATGATGGGAAGAGTTGGCAGTGTGATCATGGAAGAGCATTCTCATTATTCTTGTGTGGGAATGAGACTGATTTCTTAAGTACTTTCACATTACTTCATTACTTATGCCAGGCTGCCGTTTTACTTAAGATCTTCTGTGAGAAAGAACTCTGTACTTGTCCTATGGTCAGAGCTGTTACTGAGAGATATGTCCAGTAGGGGCAGTTTACAGCTCTAGCATGGGAAAAGATCAGCAGGGTAAGAGATGCTGTCTGGTTCTCTTTGATTTCTTCTTCTGACTTTTCCCTGACCTAGATTTTCTTGGTTCTGCTTAATTTTTGACTCTGTTTCCTTAATTTTTCTAATCGATTAAAAGCATTACTTGGTTCCTTTCAAATAAATTCATTCTATTTTCATGTAACTTTAAAAAAGTTGTAATGCTATTTTTCATCAGTGTACAATCCTTTTTATAGAAAAGAGTTAGGTTATTTTTTATGTGACATATTTAAAAAATAAACTCAATATAATTCATACATTTAAGTGCTGGCTATATTTTTTTAAAAAGCTTATTCTCTCATATAATGCATTCCAACTGCAGTCTCCCTCCTCTCCTTCCTCTCCTTTCAGTCCTCTTCCACCTCTTCCAGATCCACTGCTCCTCCATTTCCTTTTGGAAAAGAGTTGTCCTCCCAGGGACATCAAATGACCACAGAATAAACAAGATGCAATAAGACCAGGCATTAACCCTCATATCAAGGCTGGATGAGGCAATTTAGGAAATACTTCTTCTGAATTATCTTTTTGAGTTTCATAAAAATATTTTTGTGGCCACCTCATGCTTAGAACCACAATCATAATCATGGGCAGGAGACACGGGCAAAGAACTCTCTTGCTGTTAGACTGTCAGAGCTGTCCATCTACATAAATTGGTTGTCAGAGTTTTACTATTAAAATTGAATCCAAATTAAAAAAAAAAACTAAGGATGTTTAATAGAACAACTTGGTATCTCAGATAGAGTTTCAAATAAGCTTGGTGCTGGCTACAGTGCCCAAATAATTATAGAATATGTTCAAGAACCTGCTTATTTTTTCTTTTCTTCTTTAAATTAATTTATTTTTTCAAGTTACATCTCGATCAAAATCCCCTCCTTCCTCCTCTCCAGGTCCCACCCTCCCTCCTTCTCTTTTCCATCTCTGTTCCTTCTTCTCCTCAGAAGAGGGGAGCCCCCACATATCAACTCCCCTCAGTTAATCAGTCACATGAGGGCTAAGTGCTCCCTCTTGTACTGGGGCTTGATATATGGCCACCCAGCTGGGGTAAGATGTTTCACTAATAAGCAACAGGGTCCATGACTTGCTGCTGGGTGGAGTTTTTTTTTTTTTTTATAGGATAGTTATGCTAGGTTCCTGTCTGTTTGGGTCTGTGGGTGGTAGGATGGTTTTCCTGTGATATATGATTAATATCTACTTATAAGGGAGTACATACCATGTATATATTTCTAGGTCTGAGTCAGCTCTCTTTGGATGAGCTTTTGTAGATCCATCTATTTGGAAGGGCCAACTTTTTAACTTCCTTTTTCATTAATTTACTTTTTATTCACTTTACATCTGGATCTCTGTCCCCCTCCCTCCTCTCCTCCCAGTCCTACCCTTTCACCGTCTTCCCCAAATTCTCCCCTCTTTTTCTCTGAGGATAAGGGGAGAATGGCCTCCCCCCCTTACCTGGCACATCAAGTTGAATCAGGAGTAAGCACGTCATCTTCCACAGAAGCCACGGAATATAGCTCAGCTAGGTCAAAGGAATCCAAAGACAGGCAAGGACCCACTTTTAAAAGTGACATTTGGGGCTTTAATTACACACACAAACATGCACACAAACACAATCACATACACTTTTTGTCTATTGCTATGAAATGTCCTGTACTAATATGAGAGCTTTGTTAGCAAAAGGCCATTAATATATGCAACCCTTCACTTTGGGTCATAACTGTGAGCCAAATACCTTTCTTTATAACCTACTCAGGTGTGTTATAAAGTGGTGTTGTGCTAATGGCAACCAGTTAATGCTTAACATACTGGTCCAGGCTGTATATTCAATTTTGTAGCTCTTTTTTCAGAACCATCATGTAGCTTCTGTGACTTTGAACAGTGATATCCTGCAGCCATGAGAACCAAATGATCTATTTTGTAAATTGTAAGTGACCATTTCATGTAAAAACGTGTTTCTGACTTATGATAAATGTTTAGATTTACATATGTATGTGTGTATGTTTCATCACACAGAATTCATGAGACTTTTGACAGTGACAAGGATGGATATTTGCTCTTTTTGTCATATGCAGATGATATTCTAGATTTAAGTTGGGTAGATGGACTCATTGGCTCTGGGTTTTTATTTCTTTATGTATCTACAGTTTTTGACATGGAGCTTTCTCTCTTCTTAAGTTCAAGGCAGGAAGAATTCAATTCCTGAACACTAGTTTTAGTATACAGGATATACATACACATTAACATTACATGAGTTTGTTTGCTTTCTTGAACTCATGTAATGTTAACATGTATGTTAATAACATGTATGTTAACAACACAGCTGGATGACCCCATGAGCCTAACAAGAGAATGTGGGACATCTGAGGCAGAGCTCCTCTAGCCCACATGAAAGCTCACAAGTGAGAAATACATACTGTTTCATGTGAGTACAATTTTGTGTCTGGTTGTCACACAACATCACATAGTAATAGCAGCCAGTTTCCCAAAGGTTAAAGTTAAAAACTAATGAATGTTCAGCCATACCACTTCTGGGTATACATCCAAATGACTCCTCATCAAACCACAAGGACATTTCCTCATCTATGTTCATAGCAGCCTTACTTGTAATAGCTAGAAACTGGAAACAACCCAGATGTCCCTCAACCGAGGAATGGATAAAAAAAAACAAAAAAAAAAAACTGTGGTACATCTACACCATGGAATACTACTCAGCTATCAGAAAAAATGAAATCATGCAATTCGCATCCAAATGGATGGAACTAGAAAAGCTCATCCTGAGTGAGCTAACCCAGACTCAGAAGGATGCACATGGCATCTATTCACTTATAATCAAATTTTAGTCATACAGTACAAGATAACTATTGTACAGCCAACACACCAAAGGAACAGGAATATAGACTTTGTTGATGAGACACTTTGCCCTAGTGGTGCTGCCATGTAGGCCCCCACTATATGAGGAGGGTCTTGGCCCTCATGTTAGTGCTGAACTGGGGTGGGGGACTGATGTGTGGGGACACCCCATTCTGGAGGAGTCGGATGGGAGGGTGGGACTGGGAGAGATGGAGGGGGGGCACTGTGATGGAGATGTGGCTTGAAGTAGTTAATAAACATTTAAAAAATCTAAAGAATCAACCTTGAAATCTATTAATTGTGTACCTGTTTATCTTACACAGCCAATATACTTGATGGTTATAATACTTCACTACCCTGGTGAATTAGTAGTGGCTTTGGGACATTGATTACTACTGTTCTGTGGATTTCATTGAGAAAAGGAAACAAAGAAATAGGTTTTCATGTGATAAAATAATCTAAGAATTGTTTACATGAAACTTTATAATATGCTAAAATTATGCTGAATATTCAGTAATACAGGGGCAAGGAGACGCCAAAGTTATGATGCAGGATGGGTTGCTCAAAAATCTAAGCAGAGCATCATCTGGTTCGTTGTTTTTTATTTCAGCACACTATAGCTAAGATTTTGTTGCCTATTGCTGTCAAATTTAGCTCATGCTAATCTTAATTAATATTTTCTTCTTTTTAAAGGAAGGAGTCTAGGAGATTCTTTCTGGAAGGTGTCAGCCCTTAAATAACAGGGGCAGAGAGGAAAGCTTTCTGATTACATTCATAGTTTTCTTTTACCTATAACACAAACAGTTTTATATTTTTGCTATTTCAAGCCTATAACTGTATTTCTAAATTTATTGATAACTTTTAGTTTATTAATAAGCTTATAATTCCTTGATATGTATAATGGCCTTAAAAAGTACAACTGCTAAGGATGCTGGCATGTAACTCACTGAAACTGGAAATTTGATTTTTTTTTTATTGATGTATTGATTTACAAGTGTGGGACACCCAACTGGCATGTGAAGACACTCATTTGAATATTCATTGTACAGATGATGTAATGGGTGTTTCTGGACTCACCTAGAGGGTACTTTTGTTCTCATTTTCTTGGAAGAGTTATACAGGACTTCTCTGAGTTCTTTCTGTAACATTCTGGAAGACGGATGCAGATTAAACTGTTGAGATAACTAACAGGGGTTTAAAGAAGCTTACTTCCTCACATGTTTCTGAGTTTTGCACACAGGAGATACACTAGAGACTCCTTATATTGTTTATTCTTTTTTTTTAATAATTTATTTTTTATTTCTTCAAGTTACATCTCAATCACAATCCCCTCCCTACTCCCCCC
>CAJQZJ010032981.1:3461285-3479513 GCA_907164525.1 Lophiomys imhausi | reverse complement strand
GTGTGTGTGTGTGTGTGTGTGTGTGTGTGTGTGTGTGTGTGTGTGTATGGGTATATACACACCTGTGCATATGCACATAGAGGCTTGAGAAGAATGTCATGTGTTTCCTTTACCTCTGCCTTTCAAGATCTCAAGACCTGCCTGTCTCTAAGTCCCTATGTTAGGGATATAGACATATACAGTATAGTTTTATGTGTGCTGGGGCTTTGAATTCAAATCCTCAAGTAGAGCAAGTGCTTTTATATACTATGGAATCTCCCTGGATTTTTCTCTAGTGTCTGCTTCTTTTGGGGAAGAAGTTAATGGTTGGTGACTGCTTTCTATGGTCTAATTGAAAATTCTTTTAAATCTATTTTGGACTCTATCTTGGCTTTTGGGAAGGCATCCCAGGTTTTTCTAGATTTCATCAACAATAACGGTAACAGCAATAATAGTAGTAGGTATTGACTATTAGTGCCATAAATGGTTCTAAATATTTTAAATACAAAAGCATCATATAATCCTTATAACAACCATTTGTTCATGAGGTCATATGATCTGTTGAGAGGCCCTTGTTGATAGTGGGGCTAGTTAATTTTGTCAAATTGACTGGCTTGAGGAATGGCTAAAAAACTGGTAAAACACACTTCTGGGCTCATCTGGGAAGATTTCCCGAAAGGACTGGTATGTGGGTCAAGTAACTGATTGGCTAAAGTCTGCTTTTAATATGGAAAGCACCATACAATAGGTTGGGGGTCTGTTGGTTGTAACAAAAATATGGAAAATGAATAAGTTTGTATGCGTCTTGAGTGAGTGCATCATCTGTTCCTGTTATCACATTGAACATTAGACACCAGATTCCTTAGTTTTAGAACACTAACTGATGTGATAGGGGACCTTCAAGCCTTTAGATCAAACTTGGGCTGCATCATTGGTCCTTTTTGTATTGAGGCTTCCAGATCCCAGGAATGAGCAGTTTACAGTTTCCCTGCTTCTCCAACTTGCAGATGACAGTTATTGAACTACTTACCTCCATATGTAAACTAATCTAACAAATTACCATTATAATTTGCATATTCTCCTTTTGTTTTGTTTTTTTTTTTTTTTTCTGTGACTCTGGAGAACCCTGACTAGTCTACTAGTAATACAGAGTGAGTTTGGGAAACCAGATATGTCTACAGAAGGCTGCATAATAATAGGTCCCCTAATTCTTGTCTAGTAATGTCAAGTGGAGATATTCTACATTTGCATCATTTAAAGTAATAGACAGATGTTGCTGTGTGCACTTGAAATGTGGCTAATAAAACCAAGGTACTGAATTTCATATTGTATTTATTTAATAAACTTAAATATAAATAGTTACAAGTATCTATAATGTACCATATTAAATAATAAACACAGCTCTCTGAACATGCCATTTTATGATGCCTTTCTATAAAAATTTGAGTGGTATCCATGCATATTTTACATGTTGTGATAGTGTCTAGGACACAAAGATAAGACCAACACTGGTTCCCCTCATATATATTTTATTTATCACTCCTAATCATCCAATGTGAACTTTACTAAGTACAGTGTTACTCCTTCTGCATTAGAATGGTTTGAAGGGTTCATTGAATAAGGATATTGTGAATGAAGGTCATAAGTGACTTTAGAAGTACTCTGTAGTCTGTATGGACCATGCATACACTAACTATGTTACTTCAAGGAATGATCACATTCAAACACTCTATTAGTTCAGCAATTAAATAGTGGAGACTCTGACTGAAACTGAAAAAAGTGGTGCCCTTACATACGTAGAGTAAGTAGAAAATATAAAAAATGAGATATATGTGATTTATCTTTCAAATATATATGAATATATAGGTACATATTCACTTTTAGTCACAAAAATATAATAGGGCACTGAAATGTACAATATATTGTTAGTTGCTGGGACTATTCCAGTGAACAACATTATTGTCGTTAAGGGGTTCACATATTATCTTGGGTCCAGGATAGTTGTGCTGGGAGTCAAAAAATAAATAAAAAAATAAGCATATGCTATGTTGGGTGGTGATGCTTTTTGTAGAAGAAAATAAAATATTTTAAGGAGGGTGTGGAACACTAAAGATGTGTTAGAGAAGATGATGCTAAATTTTATACAGTGTTTAGCAAAGAGTTGAAGAGTGGATCACATCTGAGAAAAAAGTAAAAGCAAGCATCCAAAGGGTCTCTAGAAGGAGCCCAATACTGTGTTCTGTGGAGTGGGTTGGATGGAGTGTTGCAGGAAAGGTAAGAGAAGCCTAGCCAGAGAACAAATCCAAGAACTACAAAAGACTGTTTTTATTGGGCCTTGTAAGGTCCTTTAAGGAGTAGATTTGCACTGAAAATTGATAAGACTCAAATATAGGTTGATCAATAGTAAAACATAAAGAGTATCTAATAAGCTAATGTAGCTTTCTACTTTAAGTCATGTTAATCTCATATGCTTCTTGTAGTTATTACTGTGTACATTTACTGGAGAACTCAGTTTTTATCTTAGGCAAATACTAATAGCTATTTTAGTGGCTGATACACAGCATATGAAATGGAAAGAAAGCCTGTATTGGTGATTAGGACAAGAGAAATCAAACCTACAGCCTCAAAAGAGGAAGAACTTAAAACAGATTGCTAATTGGTGCTGGAATCCACATTGTAAGCCCCATTTCCATGCCTCTGCAGTTCTTTCTCTTTAGTAGGTTATTTGGATTTAGTGAGTATTATTTACTATTTTCCAAAAATTATTTCAGAGATTTTTATGCAGAGGAACTAAAGAATTCTCTTGATATGTTGAAGTAGATACTATGAGTCTCCTCCTCAGATAGTGAGTGAAGTTGCTATTTATTGGAAGATCAATGAGTCGTGTAGACAGAAGTCACAAGAGACAATTTCTTCTCAAATAGGAATCTGAACAAGACAGTCTACAATATCATGTGTTATGTGGCGTGAAACATAGAATTTATGAGACATTTTCTGGGTGAATTGAAAGACAAAGGACTGGATACAACACCGCAACAAGAACATCAAAACGTGCCTGACATTTGGATGAGAAAAATTGCTTTGATCCTGAATTAAAGCTCTAGTTCTCCAAGACTTGTTGTTATTACCATTACTGATTAGCTTTTGACCAGAGAATTATGTGAAAATTCGACTGTTTTGCTTACTCTCTCATTACTTGGTCCTGCTTGCACACCTGTCATAATGCATGCTCCAGCACACAGTATAATTATAGGATTCAAGTGCTGCTCTCTGTCCAAACTCTTTAAGGTACCAGGCTTTGAGCTTTGAAAATGCCACCAACTTCCTTGAAGCAAAAAAGCTGTTTCCTAATTGGGAGTTGACTTTTGAACAGCACCATTTGAAAAGGGACATTACATAAAAATAATAATAAAGGGTTGTGATTTAGGATTACAGTGGAAGTCTATTAAGAAAATAAAATATTTGTAATATATGGTACTCAATTTTCTGCCTCAAAAACCATGGTGAATTAGTAGTGCTTTGGGACATATCTGTGGCCAATCTAACACAAAGCAGGAAAATGAAATATTTTACATTACTAAATGGCACTGGGTATGTATAACTAAGACTCTTGTAGATCTCAATGGACCATAATGGGAGGAAAAGAATTCAATAATTTAAGTCAGTTTTATTGATGAAAATACATTTATGATAAAGTGACCTTTCCTTGATTCTGGTCTGTGGCTGTTCCCACTGAATTGGTAATAGTTAACTCTGTGTGGTTCGGTTTCAACCTTTCATTTCAAATCCTCCTTTCCCCCCAATTAACCACTGCAATTGTTTTGTTGCTGCAAATGGGTGATGTATTGATGGGATCTGTGGTTTAAATTGCCAATTGTCCCTTGATATCCAAATCCCCCTCCCTCCTTTTAGAAAGGAGGTTTATGGGTCCTGTGCTTGCTCTGCCAGTTTCCTCTCTGGTCATTTGGCCTCTTCTATGGCTTCATGAGCCACATGACTTCTATGGAGCATCGGGGTAGCCAGGTTTGCTACTATCCATATTTGCCATAGTCAGCCTCACAGGAAACTGTTGACCCTTGCTTTCTGCAGATGGAAAGATGGATGCAGGATTGGAGGCTGGGTTTCAGTGTCAAATTTCTGAAGACACTGTGATAAGTATATACTCCAGGGTCCCTGTAGGAAACAAAAATTTCGTTAGGGATTTAGTGAAAAACTGACTTAATATAGTCAAATTAATGCTCACAAAATTATCTTAATGTCAGAGAAGAAATCTGTGAATGGCCACAGGATGATCAGTTTTGAATCATGCCATTAAACCTGAGGCAGAGAGATATGATTTGTCTATTTTCCTCGATGACCCAGGTACTTGATACCACTACAAAGTAGCATATAGAACACACTCACATCTATTAGAAGTTGCTTCAGGGCTACCAATGTGCTCACTTTTGTATTATGACCTTGGATTCTCTTCTACCTTCCAAATGTCTCATGAACACATCCCACTAGAACATGTTACACCTAGAACTTGGCTGCTGGAGAGTCTGGGGAGTATAGTTGAGGGATCATTATGATAAAAAGAAAGGAATAGATTCCTGGTTCCAGTAAACAATAGTCACTAACAGAAGAGAATTTTGCTTGCCAGATCCTGATGTTTACCCACCCATGCTGAAATATACATGAGAGTTTAAATGAGAAGAAACAATCTTGATTATTCCACTATTAATGATGTTTTAAATAATTTCTTGTTGAATCCAGTATTAGTTCAAATTTTCTTAGAGGTGGAATGCTGCAATCAGCATGTGGTGTTGGATTGTAGCAATAAGACCACACTGCAGATTGGCAAGCTGGGATCCTGATTATGTCTCTGCAAATATCTGGGAACAGCATCCCCAAAAATCTCTTGGAAGGTGGTCCATCTGCCTGCTGAGGATAAGCTTTAGTAATAATGGTAAGGCTAATTTAGAATGTTGGGCTTTTGTTGTTGTTGTTGCTTTCAACAAGGCCATATAAGTAAGATATTCACTTAGAGAAGAATTGGTTAGGCTGCAAGCAGAGATAAAGGCAATATTGCTAAGCTAAGCTCCTCCATCTCTGCCTCTAGCTGGAATGCAAACAGAGTTTGGAAATTTAAAGCCTTCAGGGTTAAAATAACCAGCTGTTTCTATGACCCCAAACAAGACAGCAACTTCAGCAGAGGGGAAACATTTCTAAGCCAGTTATGAGAGCAAAGCTAATGGCAAAGATCAGATGAAAGGTGCTACTCTTTACTCAATTTTACAGTACTGGACTAAATTGCTGCTCCCCTCTGAAAAACTTGGTGTGTATATTAAAGCCCCAAACTCCAAAGAGACTATATTAGGTTTTAGGACATTTAAAGGGGGTAATCAAGATTAAGTAAGGCCATTAGGCTATGCCTATAATCCACATGACTATCATAAAAACAATCTCTCTCTCACCATCCCTCCCTCTTTCTCTCCCTCTGTCCTTCCCTTCCTCCCTCTCTCCCCCTATCTTTCTGCCTCCTTTCCTTTTTCCCCTTTCTCCATTTTTTTTTCTCCATCTGTTTGCACAGACATGAGGATACCGCACAATGATGGTCTTCAACAATCTAAGAAGGGTTAGATTCTAACCCTGTTCATACTTTGATCTTAGACTTCTAGCCTTCAGAGGGATAAATTTCTGTTTATTCACAGTGCCTGTGGTATTTTCTCATGGCACCCCCAGCCTACTTAATATATGGCACCTAATTTTTCATATTATTCTGGTTAAGTGAAGTTCCTACTTTTAAGAAACTACAAGGCTATTGACTCATTAGGATCTAGTGATTGCAAGGAGCTGGACTGTTAGAGATCCAGACCTGATTTGCTTTGGATTAGCATTAGCTCCCTTAATAGTCATCATCTACCTCTGTATCTGACCAAAGATCCTTGTAATGAGACCTTCTGGCAGTTCAAAAGCTAAGGAAGTCGTCAGATAGCACCTGAAACTTGCCTCATAGATTTCTTCACCTTCTGGCCTTTTGCCACCACTAATGTACTTGAAAAATCACTTATTCTACAATTACATAAACTTCATTGAACTATTTCCACATTGAAACA
Organism: Lophiomys imhausi; assembly: GCA_907164525.1. Classification (NCBI taxonomy): domain Eukaryota; kingdom Metazoa; phylum Chordata; class Mammalia; order Rodentia; family Muridae; genus Lophiomys; species Lophiomys imhausi. The sequence continues at coordinate 3,473,436 of CAJQZJ010032981.1, read as the reverse complement.
ATTTGGTTATGATATCCTAAATCTGGTTATAGCAATTTGTATTTTGGCTTAAATATTTAAATAAAAAATAATTTTCATTTTGAGGTGAGGGTACTGTTTTGCATTCATTTTTCTTAGACAGTGACCTTCATCTGAAAATGGAAGAACAAGGGAATGGGCAGAGCTCAGTAATTATAAATAAGATTCTTTATGTATAAAAATTATGCCTACCTAAGATTTTTGGCTTCAGTTGTTTGCATTTGGAATAAACTGGAAGAGAATAACATTTGAGAGTTTTGCAAAAACTGATGTTATACATCTGTAGGCCAACCAATATTGTACTAATTGTTTAATCCTGATGCAACCAGAGACACATGAATATCTTTTAGCAGGTAGCAGGTTATGATATCTTTATAGGACACCCCGAAGACAAAATTCTAAGACCCATTTAGTCTTAGTTAGGGTTTTATTGCTGTGAAGAGACACCATGACTAAGGCAACTCTTATGAGAGAAAACATTTAATTTGGCCCAGCTTAAAATTTCAGAGGTTTAATCTATTATTGTCATGGTGGGAAGCATGGCAGCATCCAGGCAGATATGGTGCTAAAGAAAAAGCTGAGAGTTCTACATCTCGAAGTGAAGGCAGCAGGAGGAGACTGTGTGCCACACTGGGTACAGCCTGAGCATATGAGACCTGAAAGTCTGCTCCCACAATGACATACTTCCTCCAACAAGGTCATATCTACTACTACAAAAAGGCCACACCTCCTAAAAGTACCACTGCCTATGGGACAAGCATTCACACATCTTAGTCTATGGGAGCCATATCCATTCAAACCACAGCACACACCTTACAGATCAAAATGGGCATGGGATAGCAGGGAGAAGTTCTAAACCCTGGAACTAGAATTTGACAATGGTCAAAGTAGTTGTTCAGCCCAAACAAGTCAGTTGGCCACATACTCTGGGTCGTGGAAACTGAGCTATAAGTAGTAGGCTGACTTGGGAATTACAAAGACCAGTGATGCCTATGCTGCTTTTTCCAGCAGAGAAATGCCACTCCTACATCACTACTGAATACTGTGATGAGACAAATGATTTCATTTTATTTTATAGCATGCCAGACTATGAGTTATTATATACAGACTTGATATTTTTTTATCTCTCACTTATCCTAGACTTTAAGACAGATGTTGATACTATAAAGGTAAGAACTTGGGTCCTTGGGGGAAAAACAAAGATTTCAGAGCTGGCCATAATGCCAGTGTGTCAATTCTGTGATTGCTCTTGGCTATCTAGTGCACTGTAGCCCAGGACAGGCAAAATATTCCAGGTTACTTTACTTTTAGGTAACTGTCTAGTCGTTCTGGCCAATGGTACTTAAGCAGATTTTTGATGAAACATCCTAAAAATACTTTATGTGCATGTACAGTGAGCTTTGTCTACTACTTTTCATACTGTACAATTTGAGGATATGGATTCAGCTACCATTTTGGACTATGACAAATTAGGTTTTGGCTTTTTGAGATATAGCCAGATCAGCCTTGAACTTCCTATATAACTGAGGATAACCCTGAATGCCTGATTCTTCTGCACCTATTGCACTGTCTTTTAAAAGTTGCTTTCTAAAAAAATATTTGAATTAAAAAAAATTCACAAGTTTGAGGTCAGCATGGTCAACATATGGGTTTCAGTCCAATGAAGGTTACATAGTGAGACCTTGTCTCACATAAAACAAAATGAAAATTAATGGAAATCTTTGGTGATTAGCTTTTCACTACATGATACAAATTAAATTTTATCAAGCTCTGTAAAAAAAGAAAGAATTGAAGACTTTCTCCTAAATTAGAAAAATAAAAAATAATTTTTGTTAATATAAACATCTTATTTATATATTTTAGAACGATGATGCAGTTCATTCACTCACACTACTATTTTAAGCTCACCTTGGAATCTGTAACTTTTATTCCATGAGTAGGAAACCTAATAGATGCAGAAGAAGGATTTACTTATAATGCAAAATATCCTATTCATTTTCTTTCAATTAAGAAGGAAAGAATTCAATGTAACTATCTCAACCCCAGTGTAGTCTTTGTTTTGCTCTGGTTTCCCCTTTTTCCTTAAGCAATAAAAGGATTAATTCTTTGTAGTAATTTAAATAGAATTACTTGTTAAAAATCCCCTGCCAAGATCAGTGAAAGGGGATTAGTTGTAAGCTGCCTTAATCACAATATTTTTAAGAGAAAGAGTATCAAGGAGTAATAACTAGTATAGCTTCATCTGATTATTTTTATTGTGTTGTTGATGGAAACTAGGAGCTTGCACTTGCTAGGAATGTTCTCTACCACTGAGTTACATTTTTTTTGTTATGTGTATATGTATTGAAAATTATTGGCTCAGGATCCCAAAGATCAAGTTCTTAGACTAAGGAGATTCATTTGCCCAGAGGGACAGAGGGCGGGGATACGGGACAGAGACAAAATATAAAGAGGGAGAAGGGGAAGGGAACAAAAAGGATATGGGAGAAAAGGAGTATTTGTCCTGGAGTGGGACAAAAGACTGCCTCTGGCTAAAGAGGAGGCGAACAGACAGATGGGGCAAATGACAATTTATAAAGGTAAATGGGAAACCCTGTGTTAGGATGAAAAGTTTAATTTTAATTGGACATGTTGATTAGATGAGCCAAAGGTGGGTTTTGATTGCTGGACTTCAATATGTTGATAGCTGGACCTTGGTAGTCAGCCTCAGGAGGAGGAAGTGGCCAAATATGGGTATAGACCTTAGTGGCTAGCTTTAGGAACATAATCTAACATTTTTTAACAAGGCAGTGGAATCTGGGAGAAAGGCAATGCCTGCCAGAGCCATGCTTGCTATAGCTCAATCTGGCCAGAGTCCCTTCATGTATTCTCTCTTAAAATTACTCATATACAATTCTCTAGATTTCATGATTGTAAGTCTTAATGCTAAACTATACTACTAAAGGTATTAGGTTTCTCAGTTTGTATGCTGGTTTTGTATAATGTGGCATACAATACATTCTCTATGAAGACTATGAATACATCTATTTCTTATTTCCGTATACTCTCATTTGACTCTCAAAGGGAGATACCAAGTCTCTGATTTTTATAGTGAGTAAACCACTATACAGAGGGCATTAAAGCACAACAGGGAATCAACAGAGATATCTTTATGTGTGTTCTTGAATTTACCTAAAAATTTCAAAGAAAATCCAAAATAGGTTATTTCTTCTTTATGGGTTGTATCTTAGCAGAACTGGTTCTGATTTAACATGTCTCCCAAACTACTATCTTTTCTGTGACCCTTGACCCAGGAGTGTTAAAATAGTTTACCCAGAAGTGGAACAGTATTCAGGAACCTCTGCCTCACAAACACTCCGTTAAATTATTAGGCTACAGGGTCAAAAGAGGAGAGCTGTTCAAGAGAAGTCTGGAGAAATGCTCAAGAAGTCAAAAGTCTAGTCTTGAGAGTTAACAGGAGAGAAATGAATGCAGGATTCAAAATGTGGGAGGCCATTAATGTCAGCACTGCAGACACAGGGCACATTCTGATTCCATACCTTTTGCTCTATTATTTTCTAAGTGTACTCTAAAAGGGCTTCAGATACTAGAGGCAAATCCTTTCTCTGGATATGACAAGCATAGAATCTGAATACAGCCACACAGTGGGCTCCATGGTATGCTGTAATAGCTAGAAAAGCTGAAGGAGAAAACAGAATGTCTATGTGCAGGGATTTATGTAGGGAATTCCTATCATTTTTTTTGCAGGCTAATGGTACTGTAATTTACCTTATTATTCCCCAAATAAGTAATTCTTTTTTCTACCTTTGGAGCTTCCTCTACCATGTATTTCGGTCATTTCTACTCACAGCATAAAAATAGTAGGCTGAGGCTGTGGAAGAATATTTTCTGAGGTAAGGCACTCATGGTTTTTACTTAGATTGTAGTTTTTCATCCACTGTTTCTTTTCATTTTGTTTATTTATTTATGTATTTATTCATTTATTTGTTTATTTTTACTAGGTTTATTTATTTACCCACTGTTTCTTAAAGTGACACTAGGAACAGCATGCCACCTTTCACAGTGCCTGGTGAAGCATTTGTTTTCTGGTTACAATCAGCAAAGGGGGGATTAAGCCTCCAGAAACATTTTCTAGCAGGAAAAAGTAAACTATCAATCATCCTATATCCTTTTTATTGACAGTGGAGGACCCAGGTGGGTCAGTTTCAAACTCCCTACTTTTCACATTAAGCTGATCCACTGGGTGTGATTTTTATACCTCTTTTTTTTTGTGTGTGTGTGGGGGGGTGACCAGTCCATACTGAGGTAGGTCACAACTTTTGGGACCTCATTTCACTCTTTCATAAAACAAAGACAATTATGGTAGTTCTTGAGCTACCTGAAAGGACTGTGGTAAGCACTTAAACAGGATAATAATAAATATTAAGTGCTCAATAACTGTTTCCCATTAATCTTAAGCTCAAGAAGTTGAATCAGATGTCATATCAGATATCTTCTATTCTTATGTAACTAGTTACTCACTTTCAACTAATTCAATTGCATCAAATATGTTTCAAAATAGTGTGTTTTTTGAGGGATGTGTGAGTTCCTGTGCATGCTTGTGTGTGTGTGTGTGTCTGAAACTTTATAACAGTTTGAGTATTGCATGTGGTTGAATGGTCAGAGAATAAGGCCCTGATTCTATAATTGACACTATGGGAAGTGAAGGAAGCTTTACTAATGTCTGATTTCCTTCATCCATTTCCCAAATCCTTATTAAGTCCTGAGAGTATAGTGATGAGCTGAGAAATATAATTATCAAAATTACACCAGGGAGCAACATGACCTGTGCTTGAAAAGACACTTGAACACGGACGAGTGGCCAGGGCAGACTGGGAGACACAGGTGGTCCCTGCTCTGCGCTGGCACTTGCCTCTTTCGGACAGGCTGGTGCACTGGGCACGGTCAGGCTCCCAGGTGCTCTTCAAGGGAAGCCTGCATGACAGCCAACTCATTCTGCTGAGGTCGAAGAGAGGGCTTGGGAATGCAACCAAGCATCTATGAAAGGCACAAGTGAGTTACTGGAGGGCAAATTTTGACATTTGGGGAAATAATTTCTGACCAGTGATAAAGAAATGATGAATTCTCTTAGGACAGTTATGCAGTATTTGGTTCCATTGTACAGTCAATGGAGACTTAATGAATATCAAAGAAAAAAGATTCTATTGTTAACACTTTAGCATACTGTTTACTTGAACATTAACCCCAAAACAAATTTTAGAACCTAAGAATATACACTTTCTCTACATGTCACTGTATGTTTTCCTTAGGATGCCAGTAAAGACCATGATAACTGTCCAGGCACAAATTGAGACCTTAGCATAGTTTCCCCTTCTGAAGCCTGTGCTGGACTCTATAACTTCAGGGTCATGGAGGACTGTAGTGATAATTAAAACTCAACCAGATATTGCAACCTGTGCTGCTTCTGAAAGATAATTAACCTAAAACACCAGAAAAATGACCCCATAGTGTCACACCCATGTCTGCTCTCCATTCTACCCCATCATACCCTCTTCTATGTAAGAGCATCCACGTCACCCATGGTGCCTCTTAATTGGATTTTCAAGCTCGCTGGGCTTGTCCTCTCTTCTTCATTTTAAAAAAGAAATACATACACCCAAAGCCTTGCCAAAGCCATTGTGATTTATGGTTTGAAATTTTAGCTTTTTTGACATACAAATCCCTTTACATCATTAAGATCATCAGACAACTGTCTCTTGGCTATTTCTGAAATAGAACTACATATTAAATACATGCTGTTTTACAACTATGATTGGCAACACTTAGGAATGTTTCTCAATGATGCATAAAATAATCGCATGCCTCATCTCCGAGAACAAAATGGATGGATGACACATGGTGATTTTTCCCAGGTCACCTTTTCTAGCATGGATACTTACATTTTTCCAAGTGCTCGTTTGGGTGTCCTGTCCTCTTGCAGTTTCTGTTTCAGCTTTGAGATCTGCTGAGGCCGAGGTGGATGTCTCCCACAATATAGACCCAAAGTACACTATAAGGATTTATGTTTGATTGCAATGCTGGGATGGGTATTGACTCATGAGGTATTTCTTATTGACTTGTTGTTTATTTTCTTCTAAATAAGTGAAGTGTAGTAGAGCCAGAAGAAACACACATATACTTTATAGAAACCAATTTCTTGAGACATGAAATGGAATTACATAGAAAACTGTTCTTCCTAATAAATGCCATCAACCATCTCCCTCATTTAGCTCTAGCATCTCTCTTAGGTAGCAGAGTAGGATAATTATATTTTTTCCATTTTTTATTTTGAATAAAAATAAAAAGTACTTGTAATGTTAAAAATATCATTTTCAGATATTATGGCTTTGAAAATCATGGGGGTTTTATCTTTAGTATAGTTCTTTTAAATGATTTGTTTTTATTTTAAGTGGATGGTATTTTGCCTACACATATGTCTGTATGAGGGCGTTGGATTGCCTGGAACTGGAATTACAGACAATTGTGAGCTGCCATGTGGGTGATTGAACCTGGGTCTTTTGTAAGAGCAGCCAGTGTTCTTAAGCCATCTCTCCAGCCCCTTTTAAATATTTTTTTGAGATTTATTCTTATGTGTTTGCATGAGTGATTTGCATGCAAAGATGACTGTACACCACATATGTGTTCCCTGCAGAGGCCAGAAGATGGTATTGGATCATCTTGAACTGGAGTTACAGACAGTTGTTTGCCAGCAGCCACCATGTGGGTATACTGGGAACCTAACTTAGGGCCTCTGGAAGAGCCACTAGTACTCTTAATTACTGAGAAATCTCTGTGGTCTACTATGAAATTTTTAAAAATGGATTTGTTCTTATTTCTACTAATAAAGCCAAGGAATTTGTCCTTTTGTTTACACTTTATTTTCAGTTCTGGTATTATAACAGTATGGGGTCTGCTAAGTCACTGTGAACATATATTAAGCAGATTTGGAGACAAACCTAGAATTCTATTCAAATTATAGTGATGTTACACCTCTTATAATTACTTTAATTTCTTGATATCACTTCCTTGACTCTCATGTCTGCTTTTCATCTTCCTCCATGCCCTATCAAGGCAACTGAAACCTGGGCCTCATGTTAATCAGAATGTTTGCAGCATTGCAGCATATGGTGGTCTTTTTTTTTTTTAATATCACTGTGAGAAAGTGCACAAATAAAACCGCTTAGAAGAGGAAAGGGTTAATTAAGCTCATGGTTTCAGTCTATCATTACCTGGATTTACTGTCTTTGAGCCTGTGAAACAGAAGAAATATCATGGCAGGAAGATATGGAGTAGCAAAATTAATAATTTTATGATATCCAGGAGAAATTGCATAGGGAAAGAGAGGAGGGATGGAGAGAATAGTAGAGAAAGAGTGAGGGAAGGAGAAAGGTAGAGATGATAGATAGATGACAGATAGATAGATAGATAGATAGATAGATAGACACACTGACAGACAGATAGATAGACAGGTGGACCGATAGAGGATGAATTCTTCAATGTCTTTCTTCACCAACAAGGTCTATCTCTTAATATCCCTTTCAATAATAAATTAATCAATGGACAAATTTACAAATTGTATTAGGACCATCATGATCAATAACACTGTCAGCTGGGACCAAGTCTTCAACACATCAACCTTTCAGAGGACACTAAATAACCCAAAAGATATGAACACATTTAAAATAAATATTTTTATGAGTCATTATATTTATCTGTAGAAATATTATTATTGGAACTCAAATGAACTTGTAAGTAAAAAGAATTGGCAAATATAAATGATCAACTAAACATTTCTTTAGATATGAAATACTTGGTTTATAGAATATTTATGAAAAATTTTGTCTGTGTTACATAGCTGACATTCTTTTTAAAGGATAGTGGATCAATGGAATTGAATTGAAGACCCAGAAATGAACCCACACACCTAAGTTCACTTAATTTTTGACAAAAAAGCCAAAACCTTACAATGGAAAAATGAAAACATCTTCAACAAGTGGTGTTGGTCTAACTTGATGTCAACATGTAAAAGAACAAAACTAGACCCATCTTATCACCTTGCACAAAACTTAAGTCCAAGTGGTTCAAAGACCTTATACAAGACCTGACACACTAAATGTATTAGAAGAGAAAGTGAGGAAAACCCTCAAACTCATTGGTACAGGTGACAACTTCCTAAGCAGAACACCAACATCTCAGGCTCTAAAGACCAACAATCAATAAATGGGACCTCATGAAACTGAAAAGATTCTGTAAGGCAAAAGACACTGTCATTCAAACAAAATGGCAGCCTACAGATTGGGAAAAGATCTTCACCAACCCCACATCTGACAGAGAGCTAATATCAAAATTTACAAAGAACTCAAGAAATTAAATGCCAAGAAACCAAATAATCCAATCCAAAAATGGGAACAGAGCTAAACACAGAATTCTCAAAGGAGGAATCGCTAATGGCTGAGAGACACTTGAAGAATCAGCATCCTTAATCATCAGAGAAATGCAACTCAAGATGACTCTGAGATTCCATCTCACATCTGTCAGAAAGCTAAGATCAAAAACTCAAATGACAGCACATGGTGGCAAGGTTGTGGAGAAAGGGGAACCCTCCTCCATTGCTGGTGGGAATGCAAGCTTGTACAACCACTTTGGAAATCAGTCTGGCGATATCTTAGAAAACTTGGAATATCTCTACCTCAAGACCTAGCCATACCAGTTCTGGGTATACATCTAAATGATTCCTCACCAAACCAGAAGGACATTTCCTCATCTATGTTCATAACAGCCTTATTTGTATAGCACAGGCTAGCCTCAAACTTGTGATCCTCCTGCCTCTGCCTCCTTCAGCAAAGCCTAATGGCATGCTCCACTACAACTGGCAGCAGCCTTATTTGTAATAGCTAGAAACTGGAAACCACCCACATGTCCCACAACTGAGAAATGAATAAAAAACTGTGGTACATTTACACAATAGAATACTACTCAGCCATCAGAAACAACAAAATCATGCAATTTGAAGTCAAATGGATGGAACTAGAGAAGCTCATCCTGAATGAGCTAATCCAGACGTAGAAGGATGCATATGACATCTATTCACTTATAATCAGATTTTAGACATATAGTACAGGATAACTATTCTATAGCCAGTGCACCAAAGGGAACAGGAACATAGACATTGTTACCTGTCAATGAAACACTTTTTCCTAGAGGTGCTGCCTTGTAGGCCCCCCATGTATGAGGAGGCTCTTTGCCCTCATATGACTGTTGAACTGGGATGGGGGACCTTTATGTAGGAACTTTCCACTCTAGAGGAGTGAGATGGAAGGGATAGGGGTAGAGGGTGGGAGGGTGAGACTGGGAGGGGTAGAAAGAGGGTACTGGGATGGAGATGTAATCTGAAGTAATAAACATAAAAATATTTGAGAACACTACTCATTTTTAACTTCTTATTTAGCTCTTACACAAATATGCGCTTATATGTATAAAATTGTGGTCAGTGTACACACACACACACACACACACACACACACACACACACTCACACACACACTCACTCACTCACAATCACACCCCACATGCATAGATACTAATATTAGGAAGCATAGCACTTTTCTTTTTGAATGGCCAATATTCTGTATGCCGGTAAAAACAAATGATTGCACAGATCATGCTGTGGTTAGTTTTTGTATTTCTGGAACATAGCAAAATTTTGTGTGCTCCTTCCTATACTTTGTTTCCTTAAGTGATGGAGGCAATGGCGTTTTCTCTGTGCAGTGTTTACTGTCAGTCCCAGCACTGCTGTGTCTGTCCATCTACCTCGCTCTTAGCAGGCCATGTGCCACACCTCTGAACTTACCAATGCAGAAACTCTGAACAAGGCACCCAGTTCGGAGACCTTCTGCAGCCAATGGTTCTTGAGAAAAAATGGAAATTGAAATAACCATATACTCAGAGAAAAGTTCACAGGAGCTTTTAAGTTCTACTCACTCTGTCCCTGTGAAAACTTGGATGCTTCCAATCAGAGTTTGTTAACACCAGGAAGATGAAAGGCATGAGAGCTGTGCCTGTCCTCTGGGCTGCTGCAGTTACAATTCAAGATCCTTTCAAAGTGTTGAATCCAGAGGCTTACTATCTTCCAGTGCAGAGCATTTTCCCCCTGAAATTGTATGCTCCATCCACATTTTATATTTTAAAAAGTATCTGAACTCTTGTGCCATTTTTTGTTATACTCGTAATTTTTGATTGTCTTCTATTTTTCTTAAAATCCAGTACGCTTTTGCTTATGATTTTTAAGTGATTTCTTTATCCCTTGAAGAATAAAAAATAAATAAAAATCTTTTCTATCTGATTCATAAGCATGAATAACAGGATCTAGAAACTTGTGTTTGGTTACATATTAGCTCAAATCCAGTCCAGGCATGCAGGATCAGAGGCTGGTCCTGACTGATGGTGCTCTCGTGGTTTTACACATAAGATTGGTGGAATCAGGTCAGCTTTTACTTGGTAGAATGCACAGTGAGGAAGCCGTACATTGAGATATTCTTTCAGTGTCTTGAAAAGATATTGCAATGATTTTCATGACCTTGCTTCTAATGTAGAGAGACATATTCCACTCAGGGAAGCCCTTAATAGTGGTTCACAGGGATTCTCCAGGGCACCAATGGATTTGTTCAGTTGAAATGTCAAATAAGTCTGTGTTTTAGTCACTAGTTTTGAGACAAAGTAAAAAGTTCATATCAAGAACTTTCCCCCAAAAGTAATTCCCTAGTCCCATTAATATATATTTTGAGAAGGAAACAATGCTGCTTCGTTTCCACATGTACCAGATCATCCTCAACCACTAAAATTTGCACTGTTACCTATTAAGTTATTAGAACGTATTTATAATACTTCTCCTGTATGTTATGTTTTGTTGAACAGACTCAATACCCAAAGATTTCAATCAACACTCTCTTTTTTTCTTCCTGTTTGTAACAAACTGACTGCTTGTATATACCACAAAGTTATATGTTGAAACCAAAACTTAAGTTAAGGGAGATGAGGCCTGCAGGGAGGAAGGGCATATAATAGGTCTTGAATAGATCCTGAGGGTGGGGGATCCTCACGATGGTATTAGTGACATTGTTTACAGAGGAAAGAAACAGAAAAAAGATTTCTTGGGATCCAGGAAGGATCTTACTAAAAACTGATCTTTCAGCACCAAGTTGTACTTCTCACGAGGCACTTAATTGTGAGAATGAACTTTCCATTGAAGACAAGAGTCTCCAGTATTTCGTATAGTAGTGTAAGCAGACTAAGACAATATTATCATCAACAGGCCAATGAAAGGCAGTTTTATCACCTGTAATCTTGATTTTTGCTTTACCTTCAAACTTACTGAGTTCTTCTGAAGAGTTTCAAGTATAGAAAACAAAATAAATCATAATTCTTTTTTGAATAATTGGGCCACAATTATGAAAATTATAAAGTATGACATACATTCCCAATGTCCAGTCCATACATATTTGGTAACTGATATTAATATTCTATTATCTATCATCTATCTCCATGGGCTTAAAGTTCTATACCTAACTCAGTTTCTATCCTAACTGCATTACTAACTTAAAAACATCTTCTTAGACCTAGAACATCCTTTTAATTCCTAAACAACTTAAAATTTAACTGTGAGACTATAACTATCTAGTCTTCAACCACATCAGAGACCTAAGAAGGATAAATATATCTGAATAAACAGGAAATGCAGAGCCAGCAGCTTCCAAAACTAAGAAATGACAGACAACTGGCTGCCTGGACAGTCCCCAATTTCTCTAAATACATTGGAGCATCTATCTTCAGCCTTTTGGCCCAGTATCTCTGACAGACATTAATTGTAAAGCAGGAATTATGAAGGACTTGCCTACTTTGTCTTGGCAGAGTTAAGCTGCTGACTTACCTGCTTCCAAGTTTTGTCCTTATTGGACATTCTTTTTGAAGTTGAAGTGGGGGATTTTTCTTATCCAGTGACAGGCTTGCCACTAATGCAACCATCTCCAAATGGAGATTCTTTGATGCTTATCTGAAACCGAACTTTTAAATTATTATTTAACACTTATTTATTACT
>CAJQZJ010032981.1:3395800-3446285 GCA_907164525.1 Lophiomys imhausi | reverse complement strand
GTGTGTGTGTGTGTGTGTGTGTGTGTGTGTGTGTGTGTGTGTGTAGGGGGTATGTGCATATGTGCTACAGTTATCATATTTAGGTCTAAAGATTTCATGGTCTCTTATTCTCTGCATATTGAGTAGTTGTGGGTGTCTGTTTTAATAATCATGTACTGCAAAGGAAACCTCTCTGATGAAGGTTGGGTAGATATTATGATGTCATTAGAAGTCAGTGTAATACTACATCCATTTAGCATAATAATAATAGTATGTTCTCCCTAGGGCGTAGCCACATGTTCTTGGCTCCATTAACAATGCCAAGTATTGGTTCAATCTTGTAGAGTGAGCTTTGAATACAATCAAGAAGTAGTTGGTTACTTCCATAACTTCTACTCCACTACTACAGCAGTGAGTGTGTCTTGCCATGCTGATCATTATTGTAGATCACAGGGTTCATATCTTAATATGACCAATTATTATCTTGCTCTCACAGTCTCAAGGAAAAACACATTTCAGCACTATGAACACTAGCCACCAGGGATGAAGCTTCCATGTTGGTCCTGGCTTGATTTCTTAATGTTCTATGGCTCAAATATGTGGCACTTTCAGAAATATGGTTTACTATTAAGTTCTGGAGGGTAATCAAGAAAGGTGGCAATAGCTTATAATGTTTGAGGGTCGCTGGGATCCAAATGACAAACGACTCCAAAAGAGGTAATCTGTACCTGGCCTATGGTGTCTAGGAGAGGTGTTGTTCCCCCATTATAGTGTAACTCCATTGAAACTCTTTTTTTTTCATATATAAAGGTTTAATATGTTACCATTAATGGTAAGTATAAAATTAGATATGTATAATTTTTTAAATGTTTATTTATTACTTCAAGTTACATCTCCATCACAGTGCCCTCTTTCCACCCCTCCTGGTCCCACCCTCCCCTCTCCTACCTATCCTACTCCTCCAGAATGGGGGTGTCTATACATATCAGTCCCCCATCCCAGTTCAGGAGTAATATGAGGGCTAAGAGCTTCCTCTTGCACTTGGGGGCCCACATGGCAGCATAACTAGGGCAAAGTGTCTCACTAACAGGTAACAGACTAGTTGATCAATGGAATCAAATTGAAGAGCCAGAAATGAATCTGAACCCACACACCTATGGTCACCTAATTTTTGACAAAGAAGCCAAAACTGTGCAACAGAAAAAGGACAGCATCTTTAAAAAAATGGTGCTGGTCTAACTGGATGTCAACATGTAAAAGAATTCTAATAGACCCATACTTATCACCTTGCACAAAACTTAGGTCCAAGTGAATCAAAGAGATTAACATGAAGCCCCACACACTAAATCTAATAGAAGAGAAAGTGGGGGAAAGCCTCTAACTCATTGGCATAGGTGACAACTTCCTGAACAGAACACCAATAGTTCAGGCTCTAAGACCAAAAATCAATAAATAGGACCTCATGAAACTGAAAAGCTTCTGTAAGGAAAAGGGAACTGTTATTTGAACAAAACGGCAACCTATAGACTGAGAAAAGATATTTACCAACCCCACATCCAACAGAGGGCTAATATTCATAATTTATAAAGAACTCAAGAAATTAAACACCAAGAAAGCAAATAATCTAATAAAAAATTGTGGAACAGAGCTAAACTGAGAATTCACAAAGGAGGAATCTCTAATGGCTGAAAGACACTTGAAGAAATGCTCATCCTTAATCATCAGAGAAATGCAACTCAAGAGGACTCTGAGATTCCATCTCATACCTGTCAGAATGACTAAGATCAAAAACTCAAATGACAGCACATGCTGGCAAGGTTGTGAGGAAAGGGGAACACTCCTCCATTGCTGGTGGAGTGCAAACTTGTACAACCACTATGGAAATCAGTCTGGTGATATCTTAGAAAATTTGGTATAGATCTACCTTAAGACCCAGCTATACCATTCTGGGCATACATCCAAATGTTTCCTCACCAAACAACAAGGACATCTCCTTATCGATGTTCATAGCAGCTTTATTTGTAATAGCTAGAAACTGGAAACAACCCAGATGTCCCTCAACCAAGGAATGCATGAAAAAAAAAAAACCTGTGGCACATCTACACAATGGAATACTACTGAGCCATCAGAAACAAGGAAATCATGGAATTTGCAGCCAAATGGATGGAGCTAGAGAAGCTCATCCTGAGTGAGCTAACCCAGACTCAGAAGGATGTACATGGCATCTATTCACTTATAATTGGATTTTAGCCATATAGTACAGGATAACTATCCTACAACCAATACACCCAAAGGAACAGAAACTCTTTATATATGCATATGTATGTATTTTAGGAAGTTTCTATGGTAGTTTCCATATGGGTTTTTCAAAGTCTTTATTTTTAGTTGGCCCTCTTTGCATTCTGTACTCTACTATGTCCTCACATCTCCCAACCCACTTAATTCTTTTTACTTCATTTTAAAATATCTTTCTTGAAGCCAATTGTACCATGTAACATAGTCATGGAAGGGACCATCCCATCTTATCTGTATTCCAAAGTATATTCATACTAGGTGGGAATTACAAGGGCGTACATACTGAGGCTGGAATCTGTGTGTCATCATGGAATTCTACCTTCATTATTAACAGTGTACAATCCTCAGAGATGTTTAATTGTACTGTGAGTGTTTTCTTTCTAGATTCATCACATAGCAGACACTAGTCCAGCCCCTGTATATTTAATATAGACTCAGACTGTTCTATATTCTATCTATATTGAACATACATGAAAATTATCATAACATTTTCTAGAATATGTAATTTATTTATATTATAAATATGTATTTATTTCTCCTCTGTTATTTTCACCCTTAAGTAGTTAATATTTTATAGAAACAATAGGATTCTTTTACTTATTTTAATTTTTAATAAAAATTGTAAAAACAGAAAAAATTTCAATCAGACTTAGTGTTCAAAGTATGGTTTTAAGCATTAAGCTTCAATTGACAAAGATTTATGAGAAAATCAACAAATCTTATTTCATTAATAAGTGAACCTACCATTTAGGGCTTATTTATATCATATAGTGCTTTAAGGTATATATTATTAGTTTAGAATACATACTAAATACCAAAATAAGGGGAAAAGAACATGGCTCCACCTGCATTTTACAAGCAGTTCCTTTCTTGGTGGCTGATGTTAATATTGGTGGTACACCTGAAAAATATCACACTGAGAGCAAAGATATACTGTGAGAACAAATGGGCCTAATCAGAACAATTCAAACAAAATATTTTAAAGAATAAAAGAAGAAACAATCCTGTGGATCAAGTATGGATCTGTGGCATATCTGTGAGCCTACTTATGCTTGAGTACTAGGTCCAGGGAGCAGCCAGTGTGTACTTCTGTTGTCACTAGTTGTTACAAAGACAGGGCCACATAAACAGCTCTTCTCTCTAATTTATTGACTTTGAAAAGGTGCAGGCCACCAGAGAACTCTTACAGCTGATAAACACCTTCAGCAAGGTGGCTGGGTACAAAATTAATTCAAAAAAATCAGAAGCCCTTCTTTATACAACAAACAAATGGACTGAGAAAGAAATAAGGGAAGCAACCCCCCTTCACAATACCCACAAACAATATAAAATACCTAGGGGTAACTCTAACCAAGCAAGTAAAGGACCTGTGCAACAAGAAATTCAAACCCTTGAAGAAAAAAATTGAAGAGGCCTTTAGAAGATGGAAAGATCTCCCATGCTCATGGATAGGTAGGATCAACATAATAAAAATGGCCATCCTACCAAAAGCAATATATAGATTCAATGCAATTGCTATCAAAATACCAAAACGATTCTTTATAGACCTGGAAAGAGCTATTCTCAATTTCATATGGAACAACAAAAACCCCAGAATAGCTAAATCAATCCTGTACAATAAAAAAACATCTGGAGGTATCACCATCCCAGATTTCAAGCTGTACTACAGAGCAATACTAGTAAAAACAGCATGGTATTGGTATAGAAACAGACCAGTAGATCAATGGAATCTAATTGAAGACCCAGAAATGGACCCACACACCTATGGCCACCTAATTTTTGACAAAGAAGCCAAAACTGCACAATGGAAGAAGGACAGCATCTTCAACAAATGGTGCTGGTCCAACTGGATGTCCACTTGTAAAAGAATGAAATTAGACCCATACTTATCACCTTGTACAAAACTTAAGTCCAAGTGGATCAAATACCTTAACATAAGGCCGGTCACACTAAATCTACTAGAAGAAAAAGTGGAAAAAAACCCTCGAACTCATTGACACAGGTGACAACTTCCTGAACAGAACACCAACAGCTCAGGGCCTGAGACCAAAAATCAATAAATGGGAGCTCATGAAACTGAAAAGCTTCTGTAAGGAAAAGGACACTGTCATTCGAACAAAATGCAGCCTACAGACTGGGAGAAAATCTTCACCAACTACACATCTGCAGAGGGCTTATATCCAAAATTTACAAAGAACTCAAGAAATTAAATGCCAAGAAACCAAATAATCCAATCAAAAAATGGGAGACAGAGCTAAGTAGAGAATTCACAAAAGAGGAATCCCTAATGGCTGAGAGACACTTGAAGAAATGCTCAACATCCTTAATCATCAGAGAAATGCAACTCAAGACAACTCTAAGATTCCATCTCACACTTGTCAGAATGGCTAAGATCAAAATCTCAAATGACAGCACATGCTGGTGAGGGTGTGGAGAAAGGGGAATCCTCCTCCATTGCTGGTGGGAATGCAGTCTTGTGCAACTACTATGGAGGTCAATCTGGGGATATCTTAGAAAACTTGGAATAGCTCTGCCTCAGGACCCAGCCATACCACTTCTGGGTATACACCCAAATGACTCCTCATGGAATCATAAGGAAATTTCCTCATCTATCTTCTTCATAGCAGTCTTATTTGTAATAGCTAGATACTGGAAACAACCCAGATGTCCCTCAACTGAAGAATGGGTTAAAAAAACTGTGGTACATCTACACAATGGAATATTATTCAGCTATCAGAAACAATGAAATTATGCAATTTGCAGCCAAATGGATGGAACTAGAGAAGCTCATCCTGAGTGAGCTAACTCAGACTCAGAAGGATGCACATGACATCTATTCACTTCCAGTAGGATTTTAGCTATATAGTACAGGATATCTGTACTACAACCACTGCACCAAAGGGAACATGGACATAGACTTTGTTTGTTTTTTAGTTTTCTCTCCCTGGCAATGAGACACTCTTCACTAGTGGTACTGCCTTGTAGGCCCCCAGTGTATGAGGAGGCTGTTGGCCCTCATATGACTTCTGAACTGGGATGAGAGACTGTTATGTAGGAACACTCCACTCCAGAGGAGTGGGATGGAAGGGTTGGGGGGTAGAGGGTGGGAGGGCGGGGATGGGAAGGGGGAAATAGGACAATATGATGGAGATGTAACCTCAAGCAACAAATAAATAAATTTATTTATTAAAAAAAGAAAGGTGCAGGCCAAATTCCAATCCTCATTTTGTTTCCTTGTTTCATTTGTGTTGTGTACTGTGTTGTGTGTTGGGTGTATAATGTGCTTATTTGCTAGTGTGGTTATCAGCAAGTGTATATGAATGCTCACATGCACGTTGAATACCTTCATGTGGATGTTAGAAGTGAGCTCAGGGTATATCCCTTAGATCATTCTTTATTCACTGAGCTTCAGAGGTCTTTCTTTCTTTCTGTGCCTCAAACTCCTGAGGTTCCAAGAGTTTACTCCAAACTCCAGCGTTTTACACGGTTTTTTGGATGTTCAGATTTAGGTCTTCAGATTACACAGGCACTTTACCAACTGAGCCATCTCACCTGACCATCCAAGATCCCTTCTTGAACAATGAAGTGCTTACATTTCAGAGACACTATGCTGTAGAACAGAATTCAGTGTCTAAGGACCTGAGTATAGAATTTTTCTTGTTATTGTGTCCTGTGTATTGAAACTTTTCAAAACCAGCAGTGGTCCTAGAGAATGAAGCAAACTCTTTCCTCATTACTACCAGCCTATTCTTTTTTTTCTTTATTTCTTATTTCTTCAAGTTACATCTTAATCGCAGTCCCCTCCCTATTCCCCCCTCCAGTTCCACCCTCCCACCCTCAATCCCCCATCCTCTTCCCTTTTTTTTTAAGTTTAAGGTATATTTTATTTCCCCCTACAGTTTCCCCTTTCAGTCCAACAAATGGCTATTTCTCTTATAATAATAAATACAATAGAAAACAACAGAGGTAATTAGTCCACAGTTATGAGGGTTATATGGCTTAGCGTACATTCCCAGTGTCCAGTCCATATGTATTTGGCACCTGACTTTAATATTCTATTATCTAACCATCTCCATGAGTTTAAAGTTCTATATCTAACTCAACATTCATACTAACTTGCAACACAATTTTAAAAGCATCTTCTTAGGTCTACAACACTCTCTTGACTCCTAAACAACTCAAAATTTAATTACGAGACTTTAGCTATCTGTTCTTCAACCACCTCAGAGACCTGAGAGGGATAAATATATCTGATTTTATAGGAAGTACAGGGCCTGCAGCTTCTCTTGGATCCCCCTACCAGCCTATTCTTAAGGACTAATACTATTCTTATTGCACTGTTACTAACTAAATCAGTGATCTTACTTTTCAATTAGGACCTTATCTGCCTGCCCTTGTACAGTCAAATTGATGTATTTATGGCTCTGTTAGAGTTAAACACCCAGATGGAAGCTGTCTTGACTTATGTACTCTATGCTGACGTAATAGTGCCAACAAGGGACATCTAGTATGGTAGGAGCCTACAGATGAAACAATTTTATTTTTCTTCAGTCATTAGTGTGTTTGACCAAATGGTCACTTTCTTTTCACCTGTTATTCTCCATGTCATAACTGAGTAGATGATAAGCTGCTTTCTTTCAGATGCTAGAACATTTGGCTCAGGATACCTAATATAAAGTCCCTAACTCATTTCTAACTTGTGCCTTGTCTTTATCCCTCTGTGCTTGTGAGGAATCATCCTGGAGACAAGGAGAGGGGAAGAGCTGTGGCTTGTACTTAATTGTCCTTGGTACTATACTCTTGGATCCATGTAGTGTTTCTACTGGGTGTTTGAGAGAAGAATTCAAACTCTGTTATTGACCCAGGCCTTACCTCTTTTGTGTGTCAAGGTTTCTTCACTTAAAAGCAAATGGTCCCTTCTTTTCTCTGCATAGCTGATGTTTAAACTGCACCTATATGAGGGTCACTTGAAAATTCCTTAGCTCACTGGAAACTTTTCATTGCATCATCTGTGATGTAAACAAGTCTGCTGCAAATTTACTTCAGGATGCGAGTTACTCACTGTACTGGATGTATGTATGCCTTCCTTTGAAGTGTTTATATTTGACTGATTGGAAACTCAAGTGTTTGTGTGATAAGAAGCAGCTGTGCTATTTCATAGGCACAGAGAGATTCTCAGCAACACAGGTACACAGCAAACTTATCCAAACAAATAACAAGATGCCTTTTACTTGGTTTGGATATTGTGGTGAAAACTACTCTCTCCCTAGGGAGACAACCTTTTTCTTTCCAGTAGGATCTAGACTTGCCACTGATTAGCTTCTGACATTAGATAAGCCAATACTTTCTTTATTTTCCTTTTTTATTATTTATTTATTTACTTTGGTGGTAGTGGTGGTGGTGGTGGTGTGTGTGTCTATGTGCGTGTATCTGTATTTCTATGTGTAGTATTTGCTGGGGCATGTGTGGGCCATTGGAATATCTAGTGTTCTCACACTGCTTTATGGTTGTGGATCAAGACATAATCTCCTAGTTTTTCATTTGCACTGCCATCATGAAACCATAAGCCAATTAAACACCTTTTAAAATAAATTGCCTTGATCATGGTGTTTGAGTACAGCCATAGACATGCACCGACATAAACTGTTTAGGATAATTAAGAAACGGAAACTAATAGTCATGAAAACGTGTCATTTGGTTAGTTACTATGACAGTCTATCACAGTTATTTTCTAAGCTACTCAGAAATCAAGTTGCTAAGAGACAAGCAATATTTGCTTATCTAAATATAAGAGATAGATAGGGCATCTTCAAAAACCTCAAGAGATCTGCAGAATATGGCATTCAAAGATGTTTTCTTAACTTAAGATTTTTTGATATCGAGACATGTCAGCTCCTGACAGCACCCCCTATTCTACTCTAAGTAGAAGATGAATATCGAAGAATCTCCAGTGGGAGATGATTGAATTAGTGGTAAGCCATTCTCTTGGCAAGAAAAACCCCTTGCTTCAATTGTAGACAGACTTCTGTCCAAAAAGGACAAAACTTGGAAGCAGATAAGTCGACAGCCTAGCTCTGCCAAGACAGGGTAGGTAAGTCCTTCATAATTCCTGCTCTACAACCAATGTCTGTCAGAGAAATGGGGCCAAATGGCTGAAGATTGATGCTGTAATGTATGGAGAGAAAATGGGAACTGTCCAGGCAGCCACTGGTATGTCATTTTTTAGTTTTGGAAGCTGCAGGCCCTGCACTTCCTATATAATCAGATATATTTATCCCTCTCAGGTCTCTGAGGTGGTTGAAGAATAGATAGCTAGAGTCTCATAGTTCATAGTTAAATTTTGAGTTGTTTAGGAATCAAGAGGGTGTTCTGGATCTAAGAAGGTATTTTTAAAATTATGAGGCAAGTTAGTATGAAAGCTGAGTTAGATATAGAACTTTAAACTCATGGAGATGGTTAGATAGTAGAATGTTAAAGTCAGGTGCCAAATACATATGGACTGGACATTGGGAATGTATGCTAAGCCATATAACTCTTATAATTGTGGCCTATTTATTTCTGTTGTTTTGTATTGTATTTATAGTTATAAGAAAAAGAACCGTTTTTTTGGACTGAAAGGGAGAGCTGTTGGGGGGAAAAAAGAAATACCTTAAACTAAAAAAAAAAAAGAAAGAAGGGAAGGGGATGGGGGGGTTTAGGGGGAGGAGGGTGGAAGAGTGGGACTGGAGGGGGAAGTAGGGAGGGGATTGTGATTGAGATGTAACTTGAAGAAATAAAAAATAAATTATTAAAATAAAAAAAGAAATGCATGATTGCTGAACTGAAGGGGGCTGATATGTAGAGGCACCCCAGTTCAGAGGAGTAGGATAGTTGGGAGAAGGGGGAGAGAGTGGGAGGGAGGGACCGGGAGGGGTGGAGGGAGGGGTGATATGATGGAGATGTAACTTGAAGTAATAAATAAATATAAAAAAGAAATGCAACTAAGTCAATTCTAGTTCTTTCTCTCCTTCCCTGTCCATCCTTCCTAGTACAAACAATTCATCCTAAGAAGTCTTAGGTGTGTGACGTATATGGACCTTGTAGTATGATAAGGGGAAACAGGAGTGCAGTTTAAGACTTTAAAAGTGTAAATAAACATAAGCAAAATGATTTAATAAGAAATCCTATAAGAGGAATATAACAAATATAATACATGACTGAAGAAAAGAGACTTACAGAAAAATTGAATGCCATCAGAATGCCAAAAACTGATATGTCACTTATTTTAAACCAGTGCTGGAGTGCAACGCAATGCTGAGTGCATGTCAAACACCAATTTCTTATCATTATTCTCAGTTTTTGCTAGATTATTTGTTGAGTTCTGGTGACTTCTGCTGTGCATGAGGTAGTGGGCACTTCTGCTGGACTGAACAGTCTGGTTATCAATGCATGGGGCACTGTGAGGAGGCACAAAAACATATTGCAACACAGGCAATATCACATTATACTATACTGGACATTATGATAATGGTGTGTAGCTCTAATCTACTATCAAAAGGATATGGGATATGTTATGAATCTGACTTTCTGATTTACTTTAGTGATGAAAACTGCTTTTCTTTAAAACGTGAATGGATGTCATGAGAGCTCATGATTGTGGTAAATCACTCATCTTTGTCTCCACATACATAAAATACAGATTGTAAATGAAGAAGTTAAAGAAGATATTGAATGTAAGACATTTACCTTGGTCCCTTGTACATCTTAATAGCTCATGGGAAGGGTATCACAATCATTGTCATTGTGATAGTTGAGACCAATGACACATTTGAGTCATAGGCTATACTGGTATATTGTATTAAATGAAGAATTACATAACAATATTAATTTTATGTAATATTTCTTGAATGTGTATTTGTATGCATTCACACACATATGCATTCTTTCTTGGTAATCACTTTACCTACTGAACCACCTCCCAAACCTTTATGTCTTATCAAGATAATATTAACATGCTATAAAAGCTAATGTATTTCTATTTCCAGATTCATACATAAGAAAGTCAGAAAAGTGGGAGTTCTCACTCATTTGGTGATTAGTAATTAAGCAATTAGTAATTAATTAGATTAGTCAGCAGTAAAAAGCAGTCTGAGTTTTCTCTCTAGCTGGTTGCTTACTTTTAACACCTACTTATTTATTCTTTATCATAATCAAGTTTGATGTCTCTGTGTTTGTTAGTCACGAAAAGATGTTTAGCTGTTTCTTAATTTCCTTCCTTCCCTCTTTCCTTCCATTTTTCCTTCCTTTCTTCCTTCCTTCCTTCTTTCCTTCCTTCCTTTCTTCCTTCCTTCCTTTCCCCCTCCTCTCTCCCTCTTTCTTTCTTTTTTCCTTCGTTCCTTTGTTCCTTCCCTCCTTTCTTCCTTCCTTTCTTTTTTTGTTCCTGTCAAAACAATGTATTATTGCATATTCTAGGGTACCCTCAAGCTTGGCAGCTTTCTGTCTCAACCTCCTGAATGCTGGAATCTCAGTCAGACATTGCTACCCTTGTCTCTTTATTAACCATTTTGAGACTCGAGACTTTCATAAGTGTATTAAGTACTGAAATGTTGCATATCTTGTGATTTTGCTTTGAAACTGGGTTTCTTGAAGCCCTAGACAATCTTTTCTAAAAAGTTTATTTATTCATTTTACATCCGATCATAACTCCCTCCCTCCCCTCCTCTGGTTCCTGCCCTCCTGCTCCCTTCCTCCTATCCCCCATTCTCATCTCCTCAGAAAAGTGAAACTTTTTGCTCCATACCATCCCACCCTCGCATATCGAGTCTCACCAGGACTGAGCACATTCTCTTCCACTGAGGCCATACACGACAGCACTATTAGGGGAAAGTGGTCAAAAAGCAGGCATCAGAGTCCATGTCAAAGACAGCCCCTGCTCCACTTGTTAGGGAACCCACATGATGACCAAGTTGCCCATTGGTTACATATGTGTAGGGGGGCTTAGGTCCAATTTATGCCTTTTCTTTGATTGGTGCTTCAGTACTTGTGAACACCCAGGGTCCTAGATTAGTTGTCTCTGTTGGTCTCCTTGTAGAGTTCTTGTCCCCTCTAGGTTTTTCTATCTTTTTCCCCATTTTTCCATAAGACACCCCTTGCTCTGCCTAATGTTAGGCAGTGAGTCTCAGCCTCTGTTTGTATCCTTTGCTGCATGGAGGTTCTCAGAGGACGTTATGCTATGCTCCTGTCTGTAGGCATGATCGAGTATTGCTAATAGTTATAGGGGTTGACACTCTCCCTTGGGGTAGGTCTCAGGTTGGGCCCCTCAATTTATGGTATATCTTATTCCTGCACATGTTGTATACAGGGTAAATTTTGGGTTGAAGGTGGTGGGTTGGTGATCCTCTCTCTCCCCTAGAAATTCTATCTAGCTAGGAGGTGGCCTCTTCAGTCTCTATATTCCCCCACTGCTAGGATTCTCAACTAGAGTTACCCCCTTAGTCCCTGGGACCTCCCCGTTGGCTCTCCAGCTCTTGAACCTGGAACTTCTGGTTTTCTCATCCCCACTGGAGTTCTAGGATTGTAGGTATTTTTCCATCACTACACACCAGGCTATTTGTTTTGTTTTGTTTGTTTGTTTGTTTCTTCTGGTGGCATTTCCATTTATTTTAGTTTGAGGAATTTAGTTTAAGTGAAGTGTAGTCATTTTAGTTTGGAAGCTTTATTTCTAGTAGCTTCTTTTATGGCTCACAACCTTTATGTCCTATTTAGAAAGTCGTTTCCCAGTAAAAGACCATAAATTTACCTATCCAAAAAATCCTCATGTAATTCACTGCATTTAAATCTTTAATTTATTTGAAACTGATTTTGATTTGTACAGCATGCTTCCAGCTATTTTAAATGATTATTTTTTGTAGACTACAGGAGCTCAGTAGTGACTCACACATGTGGCAGGGAAGCTGCATCAGTTCAAATAAATACTAAGAGCCAGTGAGCAGCAGATCATGTGCACACTGGATGGCTGCTGGCTGGCACAAGTCCCTGCTCCCTCCTGGTGGCTGCTTCACATCACAAGAGGGAGCCTTAGTGCTTTAGTAAATACATCTTAGACATCCCCAGCCATTCTTTTCATTTACAGCTTTTTGTCCAGCCTAGATTTGTTTCTTTTGATCATGCAAAGCAGTATTTTGAGAAGTCCAGAAAACCTATATGAAAAAGAGTGTTCCACAAGGTAAAAACCCTAAATGTTCCTAAATCTTATTAAAATATATTCTAATGCACAAGAAAGGGGTTTAATGTTTATTTAATTATTCTTTCACTGCAGAACCAGTTAGTGTAATATATCTTCCTATGAATGGAGTTCAGATCTATATTGATAGTCGAGGAGTTAAGTGAAAAATCTAGGCAGTCAATTCTTCACCCCCTTTCTCCTGCATTTGCAATAGAATCCGGTGTGTGTCACAGATAGCATATGAATACTATCAAGAACCACTCCTCATTCCATCTTTGTTTATCAACTTGTCACATTATTTAAATAAGTAGATATATCTTACTCCCACTTCTTGGTATCATACAGTTGCAAAATTTTCTTACCTCCATGTTTGTGGATCTAAGGTAATTGCAGAGAATAATCTT
The DNA here is from genome assembly GCA_907164525.1 of Lophiomys imhausi. NCBI lineage: Eukaryota > Metazoa > Chordata > Mammalia > Rodentia > Muridae > Lophiomys > Lophiomys imhausi. The sequence goes on along the minus strand of CAJQZJ010032981.1, from coordinate 3,433,403 downwards.
ATTGTGGCTAATCAATAGTAAGTTGATACTTTTATAATTTCTTTTCTCTGTGCAGTCCAGAACTCTGTGGTTATTTTGAGTGTAAGCCACTTGGACTGTACCTATCATTTGCAGTTTACCTTCTAGAACATGCCATAAGAAATGAGCACTGTCAAACTGTCTCTTTCCCTGGCTGTGAAGCATATGCATTTATGAATGTTCAGATGATAAGTGCAGTGTAAATGTAAAGTCCTCTCAAAAGACGGAAAAGGGCTCCCAACGATTCTTCCAACACATATCCGAGGCTAAACATATGGCCCTGTCATCACAGTTTCCCACATCCCTTTTCTTGTGGTTTTAACCTTCTAGTTTATTTATTACAGGACGGCCTTATCTCTCCAGCCTGCTGCTTCAGACTGCTAGGCCAGGAGGCACTGAAAGCATAAAGCAAGGAAACCGCGGATGATCGTAAAATAGAAGGGAACCGGCCACAGCTTCCACTGCGCTGCAGCTGCCCAGGTTTTATAGCCTGAGCCAAGTCTTTGCACAGTACTGATCATGCTGAGCTCCCGTTTCACTCGGCCTCACCAGTGAACCTTAGACTTCTCGAATGTGAAGGTTGTTCTCCGAATTCTAGGAAAATTGTCAGTCCGAGGGAAAAAGGAAAGAATATAGCTGGAGAACCTCAAATGCCAGGATGCCATTTAAAGGGCAAACAGCCTCTCAGGTGAAAAATGTCATGCAAATGAAATATCTGGTAGGCTCGGGGCGGAGGAGCTTTAAGGGGTAGTCTTCTCCCCTTTCCCCCTTTCCATTGTATCCCCTTCAAGAAGTGACCCAGCCAGAGACTTGTGTCCCCTGCTGGGTGACTGGCAGTGGTTGACTAGAGCAAACTGCTTGACAACTCTCAGTAGTTTCCTGCAGCTCCTCAGGTCGGGGTAAACCCTAAGTTCTCCCTATGTGTTGTAGTAAGTGTCAAGGTCCTCAGGCAATGTGAAAAGAGAAGGAAGAAAAAAATTTACCTATCCCAGGTAGATGCCCTACACATCCTCAGGAAAATTACTCCTCCTTAATAATACAGTGTTAAGATTTTTGTAGGAATAATAACGAAAATGATGGCAGTTTTTGATAATCAAGTTAAAAAGCCTTTGAGAGATAATGTATAATTTTTCATAAATGAAAAGTAAGCAGTAGTTCCAATGCACAGCTGACTTATGTGTCAATCAACACTTTCAGTTTAGAGGAAAATAATTCAGTTTCTGTTGCAATGCAATATATTTAATTCTTCAGTATACCATTCCACAGGTAGAAATTTAATTGTGTAGAATACCAGCATAAGTAAATGAAATGCTATTTACTAGATTTGGGAGAGTTAAAAATTAAATCACTAAAGTTATTTCTCATATCTGTGAGACTACATACAAAATTTGCTCATATGACTATAATGGATAAAAATCAGCCAGATAAATGAGTATATCTGTCACACCAAACACCAGTTTTGGTAGTGATAATATTCAAAAATTCTCCCTTCTTCTTAGAAGAATATACTATATTCTTAATTAGAGTTACCCTCTATTGTTGTACCCATTTACCAGTTCTCCATAGCTTCCCTTTCCCAGCCTCTGGTAAACACCTTGCTTCTTTGAAGTTGAATCTTTGATTTCCAAATATGAATAAGGACATGTGGTAATCATCTTTCTGTGCCTACGTCATTTCACTTGAGCATAATGTTTCCCAGACCCATATGTATTCCTTCATCATATCTATTGATAAAGATAAAGATCCAAATATATATATTAAGAAGGAAGTTGTCTCCAGTTTCTATCAATTACAAATAAGGCTGCTATGAACATAGATATGTAGGAACACTCCACATCGGAGGAGAGGGTGGGAGGGTGGAACCAGGAGGGGTAGGGGTGGAAAGAGGGCACTGTGAGGGAGATGTAACTTGAAGTAATAAATAAACTTAAAAAAAAGAAGGAAGTTGTCAACATTTTAAACATGGAATACAAAACAGTTGTTTCAAAGGGATGAAAAGGAACTAAGCATTTTATTTCTGAAGTTGGTCACTTAAAAGCCAAATTTGATCAAATTATATTTTTGTGCCTCAGTCTTCTCATCTGTACAATGGTGTGATTACAGTCTCTTCTTTAGAGAGTGGGATGGGAAGAGAATGAATAAGCCATATGAGACTTTCAACGTCATGAGGAACACAATAGACAATAACTGCTACCTCCTCAAAGTCATCTTTTTCCTGTGTTTCTAAGAGAAATGCATATGCTAAGAAAAAAGGAAATGTAATGAGTAAACCTAATGCCATCCACAAAAACAGTGGTGTAACACTCATTATAATAATGATTCCTGCCATCCCTGAGGCTTGGGTTATAAGATTTCATATTTCACCCTATGTATTTCTAAAATATTTGAATTTTACTATTGAACTTTCAAGAATTTTTGCTGTATCCAGTTAGTTTTCAGTCTCATGCCCTCATGTGTCTTGGATTTGGTAAAGAGATTTCTTTGTACTTTACATGATCAGAGGATCTGGAGGACATGAGGAAGAGACACTGATATTGTATCAGTATCCTTCAAGCCAACTGCTTTTGGATCAATTGAAAAAAAGACAATCTTTTAAAGAGGATGTTTTAGGATTGCAGAAAGTTGAGTGGATGATAAGGCCATTACTCATACAGCCTCTGTTCACATATGCACGACTTTACCCACCATCATCCCACAGCTGAGAAAATATCACTGACATATCATTACAACCAAAACTCCATGACCCCATCTTCATAGCCACTCCTGAGTGTGCACATTCCATGTGTGTTGTCATATGTTTGCTGACACATACCTACCAATCTAGTACCATATAGTAGAGTTTCACTTCCCTAACAGATTTCCAGGTATCATCTATATACCCCTCCCTCCCTTTAGATTCTGGCAACTCTGATCTTTTTCCATTGTGTACCATTTTCTAGAATGCTATTAGACTGACTGACATAGAATGTATTGGTTTCTTTGCTTCTTGTGTTATTTCACTGAATAATTTGCATTTAAATTTCCCTTTTATCTTTGCATGGCTTGTTAGTTCATTTCTTTTTCTCACTGAATAACACTCTATTCTTGAGACATGTTTACTTATCTGTTCATCTACTGAAAAACATCTTTGTTGATTCCAAAATTTTGTAGTCTGAAGGTATAAGGTTATTTTGCAATCCAATGGCCGATTGTTGTATCCCCCACATCTGGTTGTAATCCTTGTTCCAAGAATCTCCTGTCTCAGTGTTGTATAAATACTGCTCCTCAATTGTCCCCTGATATGCCAATAAAGCAGCTTACAGCCAATTGCTGAACAGAGAAGAGAATAGGGCTGGACTTCTTGCCCTCCAGGGGGGGAGGAGTTAGAGGAGCAGAATTGGGGGATTCAGTCACAGGCAGAGGCTCAGGAGACATGAGGAAGATTCAGCTGGAGCAAAGAGAGCACTAAAAAACAAGCAACTCAGGAATTTTTCCAAAGAGGAAGTCAGACTAGCATAGAGGGTTAAGAATAGATTAAAATTGCTCAAGATTGTGCTGTAAAGCTTATAAAGAAATGAGTCCCAGTTATTTGGGTGATAGCCAGGATAAGAAAGAAACTGTGAAAAAACATGATTATATAAATTTCCATTAACAGTAGTCATAAATGAAGATACTGTCATCATCATGAACATATTTTTGTACAGACATGTACTTGAAGATCAGTTTTATTTACTTAGTTTTCAGTTTATTATAAACTAATACTTTAAAATGAAATAAGATAAATTATTAGCATAATGAAGTAGATGAGCGAATTCAAAATATGTCTTCACTGTTTATTACTTGATTCAACAGACCTATAATTATTCTACCAAATTGATACAGAAATTTCCAAATACTCAATACTCAATATATATATATATATATATATATATATATATATATATATATATATATATATTTGTCTTGAGCTCTGAACTAACCTCTGTCTACAAACTACATTTTTAGTAGCATTTACTCAGGGAATTTAGGAAACACAAAGAAGAGGGGTAAGAGTACCCCACCCTTCAGCAAGAAAACATCTCTTTTACCTTCATTGTCTGCTCTTAGATTTCTCTGATTCCTACATCCACTTTGGTTCCTTATTCTCTGGCTGTGAATGTTCCCATAGCTGCTAGCCTGCATCAGTCTGCTTTGGCAAAAGGACTGGTTCTGTAGTTGGATACCTACCACAGGGCTAGTTTTTGTTAGTTTAACTAAGTAACTAAGTAACTAACTAAGTAACTCACTCACCCACTCACTCACTCACTCACTTACTCACTAACTAATCCTGGAGTCTGCCGGTAAGACTTGGATACCTACCACAGGGCCAGTTTTTGTAAGTCTAACTAACTAACTAACTAACTAACTAACTAACTAACTAACTAACTAACTAGCTAACTCCTGGAGCCTGCCGGTGAGACTGTGGGTCATGGACCAGGGCCATGAAATACTAAGGAAAAATAAAGAAGTCAAAAGCTGTTGTTAGTAGAGCTGTCAATCACTTATTTAGCAGCAGCCCAACTTTATCTGCAGCTCCTTTATAAGTCAAGCGAACAGGTTATGTTCAGTACAGAGAAGTTTGATTCAGTTTCCAAAACAACAAAGTAATGTAGGCAGAGCAGTCTGATCATTTGTGTACAGGTAGCAATAGGTAGTTACATATCAACATTATAATATTATAATATCCCTCCCCCCTGCTACTAGAAAACTCTACAGCCTTGGATGCAATAGAAACATGGAACTTGGTAAGTAAATTGTACTAACAGCAAGGGTATCAGGGAGACATGCTGGCAGAACATAAAGTTATTGTACAGAGAATGTGAAGCCAGGGAAAAGTTCTCCCAGACATCTCTTCTAATATGCACTTGGCTCCTCTCCACACTAACTACTAACTAACCAGACTGAAATGTGGATTAATAGATGTAACCTTAAGAACAAGAACAGCCACCTTTATCATTGTAGATGGAAGATACTAATTTTCAAGTATGCACTGAACTCTTACTGTTCTTTTCTTGTACTATGATGTGAATGAAACTTTACATTTGTTCAGTTTATCTTGCAAGCAAAATGAAACAGCATAGAAACCTACTAATCTGCACATACATAGCTGTACAAACATTTGAATGTATCATCTTCACATGTAAACATATGTTAAATTTAAAAATTAACTTATTCTGCTCTTGTGTAATACTTTACTGCTGAAGTTCATTACTTTTGCTGAAGGTCATTTGCCATAATCAGTTTTAATTTACCTAGGATTTTATTTTCTGAAATATTCTGATGCTAGAATAGGTGTCTTTCTTATTGAATAGTCGTCTTTTTTAATAATTTATTTTTTATTTCTTCAAGTTACATCTCAATCACAATCCCCTCCCTACTCCCCCCTCCAGTCCCACCCTTCCACCCTCCTCCCCCTCAGCCCCACCATCCTCTTCCCTTCTTTTTTTTTTTTTTTTTAGTTTAAGGTATTTCTTTTTTCCCCCCAACAGCTCTCCCTTTCAGTCCAAAAAAACGGTTCTTTTTCTTATAACTATAAATACAATACAAAACAACAGAAATAAATAGGCCACGATTATAAGAGTTATATGGCTTAGCATACATTCCCAATGTCCAGTCCATATGTATTTGGCACCTGACTTTAACATTCTACTATCTAACCATCTCCATGAGTTTAAAGTTCTATATCTAACTCAGCTTTCATACTAACTTGCCTCAGTCGTCGTCTTTTTAAAGAACAATATAAATAGCCACCAAGGAAGTGAGAAAAGCAACACCTAATTACAAGCATGGGGAATCTACTTTTGTTACATCATATTCTGTGACAAACTATGTGTTAACAAGTCCACATTCTTCAGTGTCCTCAACAGTACAAAGTGAAAATAACAGAAGAGTTCTGGTGATTCTTTGTGTGTATTGATGTATGGATGGATATATTGATCATTTGGGAAGGAATCATGATGAAAATGATCACGTTTCTAGGTAGAAGTAGGTAAATACTCTAAATTCATTGGAAAGTTGTTTATTTCTGTTTTACATTATTTTGCATTCATCTTTCTTTGCAATAACTACTCAAACCTTTGCCTCCCTTTCATACCCTCCAGATCTTAGCAGAGTTTTCAGAGCTAATTTTCTGAAATCAAGGCTAAATGTCAGCTTCTCCTTTCTTTCCTCTGTGTGTCCTCAATTATACCTTAAATCTTGTCTTTACTTCTTAGGTATTGCAAGTCTTTTCTTCCCTGACTTCCCTGGAGATTTATATTGGTTATTGCTTCATACTAAAATCTCCCTCACTGATTTTGTGATAATACATTTTCTCTGGTTCTTTCCTCAAAATCTAATTCCCAACTTGTTTTTATGATTTTGCTGGTTCTTTCTCATTGGATAGAACTTTAGATGAAGGCAATAGTAATTGAGATGAAGAGATGGAAATAATTAGATCTGGACACATTATTTTAGTAGAGTTGGCAGAACTTGCTGATAAATTTAGTAAGGGATGGAATTCAAATAGAGGAATCAAATACAGATTCTGTGTTTTTAATTAGAACTATTGGTAAAATGGTTGTATAATTGTATAGTTTACTGAGAAATAGTGGAATGGCAGTGTGAGAGGAAGAGATAATTAAGAGTTCTATGTACATAAATTTAAGTCTGATCTGGTAATCAACTAAGTGGGAAGATCATTGTAACAGTTGGATATACCATCTGGAATCTAAGATGGCTATTAGATGAGGGATACAAGAGCTGGACTCACATAATTAATTTTCTGTATGTGTCTGAACGAGATAATCCATACCTGTGGTCCTCAAGTGTCTGTGTGCACCAGAATCATGCTGAGAGCTGGTTTGCCAAGACAGATTTCCAAGTACTAATTTCCAGGTATTTAATTAATTTGGGTTAGGATAAGCTTTGATAATTTTCATTTTTAATACCTGAAGATGATATCTCCTGCTGGTACCAGGGACACATTTGAGGACCACTGAAGAGGAAAAAGTGTAATTAAGTAAATACAGATAAAAGACTGAGAATTGGGGTCAGACATAACCAATAGAGTATTCACAGAGGAATTTGAGATGGGGGTTGGGTCATTGAAGTTGGAAGAAATTTGGAACACAGTGACACAGAGGCTGAGAGAAAAGTGTTGCAGGAAAAGTCTGATGAGTGAAAAAAGAAAAGGGAGTGGCCCAGTAAGGGATGACTCTGAAAACCATCTTGTCCAACACTGGAGAGCTGCTGACAAGTCCTGCTTGGGACCACAGGTGAACAGCTTTATTATTGCTTAGAACAATAGGGTATCCTTACGTAGCATGCAAATAAGTGGTATGTGTGACATACAAAGCCTGGTTATGCTGTTTCTTTTTTCTATACTTGTGAACCAGGATAGTTTGTAAGAGGAGAGAAACTTCAAGGAAGTGCTGTTGATAAAATTTTGGGTTGATCCACAATGACCCTGCCTCTAATCTAGTTTGTCTCCTGCTCTCTCATTGAGAGTACGTATTCTGCCTTATTTCTCAGGGTCCTATGATGATCCTATTAACTTATGATTCCTTTTCAGTTCATTTCTGAATCACAAGGGTGAGATATAATGAAGCCATTGCCTCTCACTTTTAATATGTGTGTTTCCATTCTAAGCTTTCTGATGTCTTTTGACTATCTCACTTCCTTGACTTATTCTTGGTAGAATTCTTAGTTTTAGGTTGCATGAAATTTCTTTGAGAGCATTAAGAATATGAGGCCACAGGATCATTAGCCCTTCATCAAATTACATTACTAGATGTCAGTTTTAGTTCTGTGGTTATTGAGTTGACATTATCTTCTTGCTTTCATACAGATTTCAACACTGATTAGCTTTGCATCTTTGTGTTTTACATTGGATTGTAAATTTAGGTAGTCTTTGTGAGTTATACAACTAAAGATGAAAAAACCTTTGCATTATTCCATTCACCTCAATTCTATTGGGTCCCCACTCACATTCCCCACTTTAGTTGCTTTTCCTCCCTCAGCATGCCATGCATGTTCTCATTCCAGTGCCCACACTCATAGCTATTCCTTAACCCCGAAGGGAATATTATAACACTTAAAGTTTCCTCTATCTTCTTCAATGCTCCAGTCAGAATCCTTTTTGGCTTGTTTAGTTCTTCAAGACAGGGTTTCTTTGTGTAACAGAGCCTTGGATGTTCTGCACTCTCTTTGTAGGCCAGACTGGCCTCGAACTCACAAAGACCCACCTGCTCCTGAGTTTTGGATTAAAGGCGTGCACCACCATGCTTGGCCAGAATCATTTTTTTTCTTTTTTGGTGTGTCTTCCTCACTTTCCTTTTTTTTCTTGCTATGTACCATCTATTGATATGTTACTATATATTTATATGTGCATATATTTATATTTTTATATGAATATGTGATGGTTATTCTTGATAGTCACCTGTTCCAGATTAAGAATCACTGAGGATACATACCTGTAGGTGTGTGGTTGCTTCCAGGGTGCTTTGAATGAGGGGGGGAAGATGAATCTTGAATGTCACTGGCATCATCTAATGGGTTAGGGTCCTAAACTGACAAGAATCCATAAGAAAGAGGCCACAGTGGATTATTAACTCAGAGGTACTGATAGAAAAATACTCAAATTATGGCAATAAGATCCATTGCCTATGTTTTTGTGGACTGTTGGCATATAATGAGGGCTGTAATCAGAACTGGGCTTCTTTTTTTTTTTAAGTTGAAAATAGCCCTTATGCTTTTATATTCTTATTTTTATTATAATTTTTATTTATTACATCAAGTTACATCTCCATCATAGTGCCCTCTTTCTACCCCTCCTGGTTCTACCCTCCCACCCTCTCCTAGCTCTCCCACCCTTCCCACTCCTCCAATGTGGAGTATTCCTAAAAATCATCCCCTCTCAGTTCAACAGTCATATGAAGGCTAAGAGCTTCCTCTTGCACTGGGGTCCTACATGGTAGTACCCCTAGGGTAAATTGTCCCATTGATAGGTAACAAAGTCTATGTTCCTGATATTTTTGGTGTGTTGGTTGTAGTATAGTTATCCTGTACCATATGGCTAAAATCCAATTATAAGTAAGTAGATGCCATGTGCATCTTTCTGGGTCTGGGTTAGCTCACTCAGGATGAGCTTCTCTAGTTCATCCATTTGACTGTGAATTGCATGATTTCCTTCTTTCTGATAGCTGAGTAGTATTCCATTGTGTAAATGTACCACAATTATTTTTTTTTAAATCCATTCGTTGGTTGAGGAGCATCTGGATTGTTTCCAGTTTCTAGCTATTACAAATAAGGCTGCTATGGACATAGATGAGGATATATCCTTGTGGTTTGGTGAGGAATCGTTTGTGTGGGTGCCCAGAAGTGGTAAGGCTGGGTCTAAAGGTAGGGCTATTCCAAGTTTTCTAAGATATTGCCAGACTGATTTCCATAGTGGTTGTACAAGTTTGCACTCCCACCAGCAATAGATGAGTGTTCCCCTTTCTCCACAACCTTGACAGCATATGCTGTCATTTGAGTTTTTGAAATCAGCCATTTTGACAGGTGTGAGATGAAAACTCAGAGTTGTCTTGGGTTGCATTTCTCTGATGATTAAGGATATTGAGCATTTCTTCAAATGTCTTACTGCCATTAGAGAGGCCTTCTCTGTGAATTCTCAGTCTAGCTCTGTTTCCCCATTTTTTAATTGGATTATTTGGTTTCTTGGTGTTTAGTTTCTTGAGTTCTTTATAAATTTGGATATAAGCCCTCTGTCAGAAATGGGGTTGGTAAAGATCTTTTCCCAATCTGTAGGTTGTCGTTTTGTTCTAATAACAGTGTGCTTTTCCTTACAGAAGATTTTTCAGTTTCACGAGATCCCATTTATTGATTGTTGGTCTTAGAGCCTGAGCTATTGGTGCTCTGTTCAGGAGGTTGTCACCTATGCCAGTGAGTTCAAGGCTTTCCCCCACTCTCTCTTCTATTAGATTTAGTGTGTTGGGCTTTATGTTAAGGACTTCGATCCACTTGGACTTAAGTTTTGTGCAAGATGATAAGTATGGGTCTATTTGCATTCTTTTACATGTTGACATCCAGTTAGACCAGCACCATTTGTTGAAGATGCTGTGCTTTTTCGATTGTACAGTTTGGCTCCCTTGAGGAGCCAATTTAAGTGACTGAATCTCTGAGTCATGATTGCCAAATGTTTCACACATGATCAGAGTTATATGTTTGAAGTATCTTTCAAGAAAAAACCTCCAACCAAACATACACAACATTTCATTGTATCAAAGTCATTACATGTCATCAAATGCCCTTTCTGCATGGATAACTACACTATTACATAGGAGAACCTTAGTTTAGTTGATCAGGTCAACCCTGAAGGAGCAGAGTCTGGGTGAATAATTATTTCTGTGGTGTGATCACTGATCTCAGAGAGCTGATCATGAGTTATTGAAATATGGGGCCCCAAATGCCAAGACAACTCCTTTTTAAGGTCACCATAATTTGTAAGGAAGGATAAAAGGACAAATGTAGGATTTAATGGCCTATTAACAATTTCATGAATGGCCAACTCAAATTGTAATGTTTGAATGGAGGTTATGGTGGGTGCACAGTTCTAAGTGTGACCTTAGCTTAAATTTTCTTTTAGGGCAATTACTTTTGCAAGAGGCCAATTTTGAATAAAACCTAAAAAAAAACAAAACAAAAAAAACCCAAAACATTTCAGCCTGATTTTTTTCCCTGTTAGTTCTATTGTATCTTTCTAGTGATGATAATTCTTGCTGACTTTTACTTTCTAAGAAAGTTTTACTGGAACCCATGGCCAGAGAGGTATATTTAGCTTAACCACTCATAAATTAAGGAATGAAACAGAGTGTTTGCTGTAAGTCAATGCTTGGAGGTCTTTGGGGGCTTACTTTTCCTTCAGCACATGGTCTGCCACTTGAAGGTTAAAGTGGCACAGAGACAAAGAAAGAAAGTACAAGGAAATCTAACAGGCTTTTGATGACACATCCTGGGATTAAACAAGACTAAGGAAGATAGTGCACAAGAACTGCACTTTGTAAACCACAAAGCATCATGCAAATATTTATTGTAAGAAAATATAAAAGGAAAATTCATTTTGTGGTCATTTATTACTTCTCTGAGACTGACAGAGTACCTCTCTTCCACTAAGAGAAGTGATGTTGCTGATGCTGAGGCCATAGATCCACAGTAAGTGGAAATTGACATGACTGTTAGGAATTTTATTGTTGTGTGAATACGAACCACGTTTTTGCCATATTGGTAAGCGAACTATTCCATCCAACAAGCAAGCCAAGGGCAGTGAACTGGTGTTGAAAATAGGTTAGACTCTATGGACAGACATGTTTTTTTTTGTTTTGTAATTACTTTGCAATTAAGAAGAAAATATGCAAAGCCCCACAAAAGGGGTATTAGTGTAAATACCAACAATCACATAAGTGAACTTTATGTACTCGTTGAAAGTGATGCATTTAATTGTAACAGTAATCATTTCATATCATATTGTTGTTCCTCTGGTCTCCCTTTCTTCTTCAAACTATCTAAGGGTCCCTGTATTTAGTACCAACCCTTTCTTGATGTCATATTTCCCTGCTAACTTCATTTTTGTCCATAAGTATTACAGTGTCTGCCCTGAGGATGCTGTCATTCAATATTAATGTTTTACTCCCGAGTACCTGTATTTGAATACTGCAGTGATTTCAGAAGTATCTGGGCATTAGGATTTGGAGGCAATAAAATGCCTCCTATATGAGCACAGTAGAGCTTGTGTGTGTTTGTTTTGCTGTGTGTTTCTGTCTGTATATATGTGTATGTATGTGTGTCTGTGTTTGTCTCTGTGGGTGTTTGCATGCATGTGTCTTTTTTGTTTGTATGTTTGTGTGCATCCATCTCTATCTGTGTATGGTTTGTGCCTGTGTCTGTATGTCTGCGTGTCTATGTGCATGCGTATTTCTATGTGTGAATGTGTGTGTGTCTGTGTGTGCTTGTGTGTCTGTGTGTGTTGATCTTGCTTTATTGCCATTATTACTAGTTCTTAATTTAAGGTTGTGGCATTGAAAGTATAGGCATTTCCTAATTTATTACTCATTCAACACACACACACACACACACACACACACACACACACACACACCACACACCATAAACAACATGTTGTTGATTTCAGAGATAAATTTTAAATGCTGATATTTCCCAATTTTGATCATTTTGCTTTACTTGTATGTTTCTTTGCTTTTTTCATATGCCCAGAATTGCACTGATTTGCTGAATTGGCTTCCCTTTTGCTGTTTGTTGAAGAGTATAGCAAATGAATTTTAAATCTTGTTAAAATTACAGAATTTTCTTTTTCCTAAGGCTTTTTATTTCAAAATAATCCAATTTTAAAGCTAATTCTTTTATGGTTGCTAGATAACTATTGTGCCAAACGAAAAGTGACTTTTGTTTTCCAGGTAAATGGGGGGAAATTTTCTAAATCATGTATGGCTGTGATGAACTAAGGTGTTCTTTTTAAAACATTTTTTAGGGGCTGAGACAAGTGTGTGTTGAATATTGAGAGCTGAGGGACATGCCAATTGAAGTCAGTTTGATTGATGTGTCTAAGACAAAAAACAACCCACATTTTCTGACAAAGTGTTAATAAACTCTTGCCCACAGTTGTAGGCTCCTTTCAAGATCTAACTGTTTTTTTTTGAAGTAATGAAATTTATAGAGAACTATTATAGGGTTCTAATTGAATTTCACAGACGTAGCCCTGATGTGACCCAAAATGGAGGAGCAAAATGAAATGTCCAGCCCACAAACCTCCATGCCATGAAGAGACACTCTGCAGAATCTCTGGTGAAACACATGAAGTGGAAAAGACAGGATAATAAAGACTTTTAAGATATGGTAAATGGATGCTGATAACTTCTGTGGGGCATGGGGAGATGATAAAAATGATTGGCAGCCATAAAAGAAAAGTGTTTATTAAAACACCTTTTAAATGGCTGTGGGGTATAGTAAAACATCATTTTAAAAGGAACTTATTAAAATTACCCAGATGAAATTGATAATTTTACCACCTGCAACTTTCACACTGTTCTTGGCTTCCTGAAAGCCTTTACACACTTTATGGAAGTGTTAAGTAGCTTCACTGTTCTCCTTTTTGGCTGCCATATTAGGCCTCATGATGACAGGAATGTTGCTGTATTGAGGCCAACTATGACATATTTAAAATGTTTTCCTCTTTACATGGAGCAGTGGCTGAAGAAGGATGCATCTGTTATCTTACAGATAATACAGATACAACTTAACCTATGAATTTATTGTTCACATAAAGGTTCCCATCTAGGTATCTACTGACTTTTTACAGTAATCATTGAGGTTAAAAAAGGTGATGGGTTCCTAATTTTTATGTAGATGATGTGAATCTAGGGGAGCAGAAGAGACTCACAGAATGCCAGATAAACTTTCATAATTCATAGTACCTATCAATGGGAAAGGAGACTTACTCTCAACATTTTCACTATAAGGCCAGTAGTATCTCTTTTACCCTACAAATGTCACATTAATCAGGTGAAACAATGTACCTAGGTCTTGACCTCTCTCTGTAGGGAGTTAGATTAATTAAATTAGATTTAGAAAATATATAGGGGTTTCTGATACACTCTCTTAATTCGGGGCATGAAGATCAACTTGCTGTGACCAATTAGCTTATCATCTTGTGGACTAAAAGCAGGAAACAAACAGGAGACTTAATGGACTGAAAAACAAGGTTGAAGCCAGGAAAAACAGGAAAGATTTAATGGACTAAGAAACAAAGTATCTGGCCTGGCATTGTTTTTAGCTGCTAAGTGGGCAGAGCTCAAATTAAGCTGAAACAGGTGGAACAAGGAGAGATCCTAGTTAAGGATGGAGCCAGATGCCCCTCATGGGAGAGAGCTCAGAGAGTCCTGCTGGAGAAAGTGCTGTTGAACTGATGGCAGGATTTCCTGAAGCAGAAACTGGTGAGCAAAGAAAACCTCAGCAAGACACCAAAAGGCCAAGGACTAAACCCTGTGGTTCAGCTTTTGCCTAGAGGGGTTTGACCTGTCCGAACACAGTGGCCTAACTGAAACTGTGGCCAGCTTTAAAGACAGAGGCAGAGCAGCTGAGTTCCTGATGCGAAAGAAGTTGGCCTACAGACGGCTGGGGTCTCCCAGAGAGAAGAAAGCCTCAAGCCTTATTTAAGGTGAGACTGTGATAGCCAATTTACCCTGATGAATCTACATCTGAGACATTCCAGAGAAAAGACTGCCAAGTGCTTTAAAGGGTCTACTACAGAGACTGTGTTCCTGATGACTGAGGACCTGCCCCAGAGTCTGTTTCCTTCTAAAAGGTTAGTAAAATAGTTATCAATAGGTTTAGTGATTAGGTTAAATGGGTTATAGGAATTTGTAGGGTTAATAGTTAAGAAATTGTTGGTATTTGTTATAGGTGAATATTGTTAGTAAATAAATGCTTAATAATTAAAAGTTCAGTATCATCTGTCTCATGGTAGCTGTTAGCCAACTTATTGTTGTGTGACACTAGCTCTTTGTATTCAAAAAAACAATACCCATATCTCTTTACATATAGATTGTAAGTTACAGCACAGATACTTCTTTTTAGGAAATAGAACTTCTATCAATTGCTTACATTCTTCAGAAAAGAACTGCAGTGAGTAACCAATTTTGTTTCCAGAAACCCTCTTTATGATACTTTTGTGACCCTGTCAACTCAAATTGACAAGCATAGAGATATCCCTTATATCCACAACAATGACATCTCAGAGTCCTTGAATATTTGATTTTCTTTTCTAAGTTCTTCTCATTTGGTTGTACAAGTTGTCAAGGGTTAATGTGGGCTTGAGGATTTTTGGTGGCACATAATTTAGTCCTCAGAGGGACAAAAACCTGTATTGAACATGTCCCAGCAAATCCCTGGGGCTGGTTGTTCACTTGTTACATATATGATTGTCAGGAGTTCTGAGTTCTTGGGGACTGTTGGTGGAAATGTTATTAATACAGCTGCATGGAAAACAGGATGGAAGACCCTAAAAAACTAAAATAGTGCTACTGCAATCCGGGAATCTTTTAAATGGGTGTATATACAAAGGATGTGAGAACCGCCTATGAAGAGCCACCTGCACTCTCTCATTGCAGCACTTACACAGCAGCCCAGGAGTGAAAAGAGTTTTGGTGTATGTTAGCTGAGGAGTGGATAAAAAAATGTATAAGATGCTGTTCAGACTTAAGTAAGAAATTATATTAAGTGTGACAACAGATGAAACTGGAGGCAACCATGTTGAAAAAATAAAATAGGCATAAAAAGATATTTATGGGATAATCTCACCCCTTGTGAAATCTAAAAATATGATTGTCACTGAGGATGAAAATGGAATGGTGGTTTCGCCATTAACTGGGACTGGGGAGGAGATGGAAAAAAGAAGGTTGATGAATGGTAACTAAATTTGAATTAGTGTAAGAAGAATTAAGTTCTTGGTATTGGATTATAGGATGATTTTAAATAACTTTGTACAGTATGTCTTTAAAAATAGGAGGAACTTTGCTATGCTTGTCATAACGATGTGATGATTGTTTGAGAGGTAGCTATATTCAATTTGACTTAAATGACATAATAAGTACCTGCATGGTGGCATCACTCTGTGTCCCTAAAGTAAGGACTATTTTAATGCAGCAGCAAATACACTAAAAGTGGGAAAGACAGAGTTATCACAACTCCGTACAAGGTAACAAACAAATTTCTGAAGTGTTCCATAGGTTTGTTTGTTTTGCTGCTGTTGGTTGCCTTTAAGCCCAGCAGTTGGTTGATAGCATCAGGCAGGTCTCTGAGTTTGAGGCTATTGTGGTTTACATACGAGCTCCAGGCCAACTGAAGCTGTACAGTGAGACCGTATCTCAAAAGAAAATCTCCTTAGTAAAGTATAGGAGCTTTTTATTAACTATCATGCTTTTTACGGACCACTTTGCAATAATATTAGCAGGTGCTGGAAAGCTCTACCTCTTATGTGAAGTGCATAAAGAGTGATGGGGGATTAACACACCGACACAAGTGGCACCACCCTGTGCAGGTCCAGCATTTAGCTTAGACTCAGAAGGAAAAGCACAGCCATGTGGTTTCTGATGTTTACACTTAAGAAAACAGCAACAGCAACAAACAACCCAATTTCCTACTTTTTCCCCCAGTGTCTGCCTTTAATGTGAACATGAGAATTCTCACCAAATCGTCAGGGTCCTCGGAACTCTTTGAAAGAAAGAGGAGGAAAAAACAAATGGGTCTTCTTTGGAAAGGACAACATAGATCCTAAAGAAGTAGAGATTAATGAAGATGGTGAGAGTCTAGCTTTTTATCTCCTTTCTTTTTGTAAAATTAAATTATCTCTAGTTTCATAAAATAAAATCCAAGCATTCCCTAGGGGATAGAGACAGGCCATAAAAAGGGGAATGAAAAAAAGGAAAAGGAAAAAACAAACTGCAGACTATTGCTATAAGCTAGCATAAAGGATAGAAATTGTGTAGTTCTTTATTTTTGCAGACCTCACCTGCCAATTACAAGAGCAGGCATTAACAAGGGCAATTGCTTAAATGCACTTTATTACTCAAGGTCTTGGCATGTTTTCTTGTTTTAAAGTAATGCAAATGTAATTTATTGGATCAGAAGTGAATAAGTCTAATTAACAAAACAAAACAAAGCAAAACAAAACATGATTCAGTGTGCAAACTTAGTAGTGAGCCCTGGCGGGGTTGTCTCCTTTGAATAAAATTGGTGTTTCTGTTTCCCAGGTGGAGACATTTTTAGCTCTTCTCAGACTTTAAAACACATTTTCTGACCCTATTAGTGAATTCAGGTTTCAGAGGCTTTCTGTAATTTAGAGAGCAGGCACAAACAGGAGGGATTTCCATATCTAGATGCTGTTGAAGAGGTTCAATCAGGACTCTGGCAAAATCAGCCTGGCTCAGAAGTGTTTTCATAAAGATTTTATCCCCATCAAATACCTTTAATGAAAATCTTTCCCAAATCATCACACATCATCAACGGGTATTTATTTAGTGTCCATTTGCAAATCAGTTGATGCTGGATAGTTTTCAAACAGATTGAACATCTGTGGTGCTTACTACTGGAAATTTACAGTAAATAAGAGCCTAGGCATAAAGAAAAACCACCTCCAAATGATTTTTATGCAGAGATAAATGATACCTTTTTTGGCAGACTTGTGATTGGAGCCAAAAATGCTGTGGCCTTTTAATTTTAAATGGCATATGCAGATTCAGGTAGTGCAGACACAAGGAGTACACATTCTCGCATTCATAGATAAATGCCTGGGAACCCATTGTCTGGTTGTCATTTTAAGGTGTAGGGAAAGGAGGGCAGGAGAATCAAAAGAAACCATGGAAGCTGTACATTTCCAGACCACACTCAGCACTGCTTTATTTTGGGATGGTGGGCATATGCACCATAAGCATTTCTAAATAGAGTTTTTGGTTGCAGGAATGAAGAATAGATGAGTGCAAGTCCTGCTTTTTCTTTCTGGTCTCCAAAGTTGTGTGTACTTCCTGTGGCTAGAGTACAACTCAGCTCATCAGCTCCTGACTTTACCCTTTAGGCAGAAATATATGGTTTTGGCAAAATGTAAACAAGACCATATCATCATTTGGAAATTTTTTATGTGCAAAGGGATCTGAAGTAAACTGCTCTTGAAAAATTTATGGAAATAGATGAGTATGTGAGTACATCCCAAGGCCCTCCCTTCCCAGGTGATGGTCAGAGTGGAAGTCAAGGAAAGATGCTAAAACTCAAGCTTTGCTGTCTGAGGGGACAAATTCTGTTTTCCATGCATTTCAGAAGGGGGGAGGCTTGAAGTCAGCTTTTCTGCTATCAGCAGATTAAGATAAAAGTCATACTGTTAATGAACACACTACCATCAGACCATCCTTGTTGCTTTATCTACAGTATAACGCCCAGGCATGGAAGACTGCAAGTTAGCTCACTTGTTTCAATCTTTTAGGTCTGATTGATTATGGTCTTGCTATCCTCCAAATATATTTTATGCTGCAAGATAAAAGAAGAACAATAGCAACAACAACAGCAGCAACAACACATTAATTGCATAGTAACAGGCAAGAAAATGACATCAGCAAAATTCTTTGTCATATACTGTATTTGTATTTGGTGCTGTAGTTCTGGGCGGGCTCCTTGAAGTAAACATTAATTTTACTGAATTGTAACTGGCAAGCTAAGTCACTATTTTTGTCATTACAGGTTATGAGTCTTGAAGGACAAGTTGCTTTCTAATTTGTCTTTTAAAAAATACCCCTTTGTAAAGGCAATAGCAGTAAAATGATCTCAAAGCAAAACAGCTGTAGCAGACATGTTGTTTCTCGGTTCCCCATGGGCCGTGGTCAGCTAGCTGCAATGTATCAGGTTGCCAGTTAATTGCATCTTCTTCAAATTCTCAATTTGTTGCTATTTTTATGACTCTGCAATAGGCTGGCCTACTTTAGAGTTGCCTTACTTGTATATTAGATAACTTACATGAAACAGCAATCATAGCAACCCCAGGATAATGGTGATTCCAAGACATTATGCATATATTTAAGTAGCCTGTGAAGTGGGTACAGTCTTTTGTGCTCTGGCCAAATATGCCTTTTCCTAGGTTGCAACCTCCAGCTTCTGCTGGAGCTATGTGCTGAGAGCTCACGACTTCAGGATTCTGGAGACAGGCTTGTAGACAGTCAGCTAGACTGGTGATGTTTGCGATTGCCCATAACTGACCACCGCCTGCTGATGTCTCAATCTTTTTGCTTTAGGCAGGCATCACCTTTGAGACTCAGCACATGCAGCCCAATTCCTTGTGTGGCCAGGCAGGAGTGAGACTTTGTAAATTCATCCTTGTCTCTCAGTAGATCACTGGCCAAAGAATACCATCTTAAGATCTGCTTTTAGAAAATGTTGACCTAACAGAAGTTGCAGAAAGGGCAAACTAGGTTTTTGCTGTTTTCATTAAAGTATTTGTTAGATGATGGAATCCAAAAGTAAGAGAAAGGATATAAGAAGGGAGTATAGTTTTATAATTTCAGTATTTATAATGTCTGGTTAGCAATCTATGAAGTGAACTTTTAAAATTAAGTATAGATTAATTTAGGGTTAGCATTAGACCAGTGCAAGTGTCCTTTTTGCTAAGAAATGAATTTTGCTAGTTACTTTGAAATGGAGCCATGTGTTCTGGCATGGTGTGACATTTGCCCCCTGGTCAGTGTCAGGCATTCTGTGACAGCAGACAGTCAATTTCAAGCATTACTGGACCCACAAAATGAGCCATTCCTACACTAACAGAAAAGGCAGGCGATGCAGCCTGCATAGTCTTCTGGCAATTCTGTAGCAGGCCAAAGCCAGGCACCAAGCTGTTTTTCCGTCTGCTGTTGAATACACTCCGAATTAGAGAAACAGGACTCTACACCTGTTGATTTAGAAACAGTTACAGCTTTGAAGTAAGCAGATGATCTTTCCAGAAACTAGGAAAAAAAACCCTTCAAAATAAAATTATTGATATTAATATTATATTGCTGCTGTTCAACACCTCCTCAGGATCTGCCGAAAAGCATGGCAGTTGTGATTTAGACTCTAAGAGACCATATTAGAAGCAAATATTGGAAGACCTTGTCTGGAGGTAGCAGATGATGTAAAACTGTAGTTAAATTGAACTCTCCCCTCTTTTCATGTGTGGAAATGAAGGAGTCTAGTGAAGTGAACGAGTGTGCCTGGAGCACTGAGTGACAGGAGGGCGGTGCAGGCATTGGGGATGGATACCACAGCAGTGGGTTCAAGAAAGACTCCGTGAGTGTTTGGGTCCTTCTTTTGAGCTATTTAAGGGTTTAAGGAAGGAAGCTGTGATTGCATTTGGATTTTAGTGAGCCAATCTTCAAATAATTATTATCTCATTGGAACCCAAAAACTCTCCAAAAGGTTTGATATCATTCCATCCTTAAAAAGGGAGAGACTTGGAGATATCAGGATGTTATCCAAGGTCACAAAGCCTTTGAGTGATGGAACAAAGACTGGCCTCCAGTTCAGATGTCAAATTCTGGCATTCTGCTTTCTGGATGATCACAATACAGATTTGACAAAAGCAAAGTTCCAGTGCCAGATAGAAGACACAGCACAAATGACACCTGATGTGATGACATAACATCATAGAAGAATAGGAACATGTCAGGAGAGAGGCAAAATTTGGGATAGTGATGCTTCATATTGCATCACATTCATATGCGAAAGTCTCAGTCCCTTCCTGGGAAAGGAGCTGTGTTAATTGCCTTGGCTGCTATCACACACAGGCCGTAGAGAACATGGACTGTTTTTGAAGTACTAGTGAGAAGCCAACATCAACTCGAAATGAAGAGAAAGATGATAATCAACTTCACTTGTATATTACTTTTCAAATCAAGACTCTCTTTAGTAGAAAATACATGAAATATAAAAGTGTCCACACGTGAAATGTTTTCTTTTCAAATGACTGGATTCCTGGTGCTTTGTATAACTTTTTTTTAAGACTTACACTGCAGAATGCATTTTGCTGCTGTGATGTAGTAGAGACAGGTAATCTTATTGAAAGTGAGTCTCTGCACTGACATAGCTAGCCCTATTGGCCAAGATACCTGGTAGTGGGTTACATACTCAGGGTCAATGCTAAGTGTGTGGGATGGAAGGCATTTCACTGGGTTATAACAGTAGAGTATTTTCTTTATAAAGGGAAAGCTATAGAATGTCCCAATAATTGTCCTTTCTATACTATGATAATATGGAGTTACACAGCACCAGAAGACCATGAATCTATTCCTAATGCCCTAATGTGTCCTCTACATTTATACTGGGGGGTTGCATTGTCTGTTCTACAGAGAAACATTTGATACAGATATATTAAAGAACTTTATTTGGTTTGTTACTCTGACATAATGTTCAGTTTGTCACTTGTCACTTTAGTATAAATTGTTATGTTATTGATTGAAAGCAAACCGCATCATATGAAGTGTCAAAGGGAATGTAGAGGGTTTAATCTGATTTTACCCCATTTTAAAACATAAATATAGAGAGAGCTTAGTCTACAAAATGCTTATCCGTATGAAATAGCTTTCTTTTTTTAAAGTTTTTACTATCTGCTTTTTTATTTATGAGTAATCAAAAAAATAACTGTACAAATATTAATGTGACCAAATTATAGACAATGTAAATAGAGGAACAAACTGTAGGAAATCCTCTCTGTACCCTGAAATAGCACAAAACATAGAGCTTTAGTGTGATCTCAAAACAATGTATTCCTGCTTACTATTACATTGTGTATATTCAATAGAATTCTTCCTTTACAGTCTAAATTTTCTAATTGTTCTTTTCACAGATTATACACAATAGTAGAAAAACATGCAGTATGTCTTATTCTAACAGGAAAGTACAGCTACACGTTTCCTAATAGTTTATATAATAGAAATCAGAAAAATGAAAATGATGAGTTTGTACAATATATGAAATTTGGGTGCATTTAAAGCTACACAAATAAGTCAAGGTAGAGTTTCATTACATTCTATCCAGACAGTGGAACAAGGGTTGTACTGTGGCATGTCCTAACATGAATGACTTCTTTACAAAAAAATTTAAAGTATAGCATCTTGACATTTAAAAAGGGAACAAGGAAAGAGAAAGAAAGTTTTAAAAAATTAAGGCTAGGAAATTTAATTACTGGATAATTAGAAACTGAGTTTATAGTTCTTTTTCTCTTTTCTATTAGCCAGCAATTAATCTAACTCTTTCATTTCATGGCTGAATCACTGTATTATCTCTTTTTCAACTCATATTTTATTTATTTTTTTAAATCTTCAACTCCAAACTAATCTAGTTGGAAGACCCATATTATGATGTTATATAGGATATAGGTATATTTTATATTATCTTATTGATATTAAAAATTAGTTATTAAGGACCTACCTTACATCAAAAACAGATATTGGGAGCATTTTAGGAAATGGTACCACTTTGGTGCGTAAACTGAGTTCTTTTTCTAGATGTATCTTAGATATAAAAGAATGTATCATTACAGATCACCAGTTACAATTATTAAGCAACAAAGAAAGCTCTCAGATCTGAGCCTTGTCAAATACAACAGAACTATGCAGAGACATACAATTCAAAATATAAAGACTCCATTTCACTGATATAAGTAACTTGCCTAATTTTAATTATGACACCTGCATTGAAACTTCAAAATACAAGTTCTTTGGTGAATAATGCCTATACTAGGGTACATGCATATGTGATGGGGTTCAAAACTCTGTTCAGGGGCTGAACAAATAGTTTAGCATGTTCTTGCAGAAGACTAAAGTTTGTTTCCTAGCATTCATGTCAGGTGGCTCACAACTACCTATAAATCCAGTTCTAGGAAGATCTGACACCCCAGATATTTATGAAGTAAGTGCTGATAAGTTGAATAATGAGAAGGAACAGCAAAACAATCCTATAAAGAGTGTGTTAATAAGTGGCTACCATTGAGGAAAGATGGGGTTCAATATTCTTGAAGGCTTCTGGCAAGCTGAATAGTATGTGTCATAGCGTTAACTTTCTTGAAAAACAAGGGAAACAGCATTTATCTACTAATTTTGGCTCAGCATTGGTTACCCTTATGACTAATGAAAATTCCCTAGAGCTCCAAATTGTCTTAGGTGAACAAACAACATGACCAAAAGCCCTTTGGACAAAGGAGTTCATTTCATCGTTTAACTTGTGGTTCATCATCAATGGAAGTCAGAGCAGGAACTGATACTAAAGTCATGTAGGAGTATTTCTTACTGGCTTCCTCACTATGGCTTACTCAGCTTGTTTTCTCGTAGCTCCAAGGACCACCAGATGAGGGGTGGCAACCCACACAGTGATTTAAGCCCACATAAATAATCAGTCAAGAAAATGCAATGCACCACTGGCTTGACCTCAGGCCAATCTGGGGGGTGGGTGGGGGGTGGAGAGTTTTCTGAGATGAAGTTCCCTGTTTCCAAATGACTCTAGCTTGTGTCAAGTTGACATAAAACTATCAGCACCCTAACCAATCTTGTGCTCTGGCCAACCACATTTCCATGGGGAAAAAAAAATCCCCAAAGCTAATTGTCAGCACAGAAATGGTGAATTTTAAAGAGATATGAGAAGTTACAGTTTTTTAAGATTTATTTTATCATCTTTTAAATTATATGTAGGTATAGGGTCTGTGTGTAAGATTGTATGAAATAGCTTTCTTGAGGATGTTTCTTGAAGTCGTTTTCCAGCATTCATGCCCATACACACACACATGTATACCCCCATAATATGAATACACATGTACATATTTATAAGTACATCATTAAATAAAAACATTAAAAGTCACTTCTGAATTGGAGTATCACCATTATATTATATTATATTATTACATTTTTTCTTAAAAACATATACAATAAGCCTATAATATTTTTATAATGAGACAAGTATGTATTTCAAGAACAGTAAAATGTTAGTCTACTTAATCTTATCTCTAATCACTGGGGAGGGCAGTGATTGCTTTTCCATGTTATACTCTGGCAGCATACATATTTATGGACCTATTGGCAATTGGTAGCTGCTGGGAGAAGAAGAATCAAGGGTCAGCATCCTCAAAGGACACAGCCCCTGAGAAGTGACCATGCTCTAGTTGAAGGCCACATTTCTAAGAGTATCTGTGGAGCACAAATTGGCCTTGATGTGAGTAAAAAGAACACAAAAGTGGGTGGGAAGGAAAGTGAGTATCAGTTTGGAAGAACTGCAGGTTATGGTGGAACTAGGGTGTTAAGCTTTGCCCACCATCAGAGTTTACCCGCTGAGCCATCTCAC
Source organism: Lophiomys imhausi (assembly GCA_907164525.1). NCBI lineage: Eukaryota > Metazoa > Chordata > Mammalia > Rodentia > Muridae > Lophiomys > Lophiomys imhausi. Next base: position 3,409,469 of record CAJQZJ010032981.1, on the reverse strand, counting down.
CAACACTTAAAGCTTTCTATTGTAAAAGGGCAGGAGATCTGCAACCTCACTTCATCCCACAAATTTGCTCTCCTATTGCGAAGTAGTTATAAGTATAATAACTACTATTGATTGTTAGGAAAATGATATAAAATCTATTTACTGTAATTGAGATATTATCTCAAGTCTCTATTGTGCATTTTTCATCACCAGAATAGAAATTAAAAGAACTGAAATATTTTCTTCTTCTGTGAGTCATAATTTATCCCTAATTTACAATAAAATATGGTGTGTCTCTACAATTTGAAAAAAATCAGCAGAATTGCTTATGTTGTTAGAAAAATAAGAGAATAGTTCCTGCCTCATCTGGGAAATGAAAGAAAATCTAGGTTCCTTAAAAGTCCTAAAGCACAGAAGAGCCCAGGCACTTAGCTTTGGTGATTATTTTTCTTGATGTGAGAAATGGACTGAAGGAGTTTAGAATTTAGAAACATCATCTATTCCTCCAGAGCAACATTCTCTGATTACTGCGTCATTGATTTCTATCGGTGGGCAATAGAATTGATCTTTTTGTGGTTTTGGATGATCATGGTTGTTACTTTTCCTTAGGAAAAATCCATTAAAAAGTCCACACACTACCTAAGAATTATAATTCCAAGAATCAGTGCACTCTACTTGGTGAACATAAACTGTCACAACATTTGAGATGCTAGAGACAAAGAAATGTGCGTATCCTGTGTTGTCTTAAGCAGACAATGCCTGATTTTGTCACTTTGCATGTTAAGTCTCTGACACCAAATCAGTAAGATAGACATCTGTTACCACTTAACATCTAAAGTGATTGTTTTCTCCTAAAAATTAAGGTTATGGCAAACAATAAGAGAACTGGAAGGACAATAAACTATGTACAGTTGCTAAGGAAGCCACTTGTAGTCCAGCATGTCTTATGGGGCAGTGTAGTGGAACTGAGTTTGTTCACTTAAGGTAACAGCGCTAAAGTTGGCTGTTGTATTTGTTAGTTAAGTGGGGAACCATTTATCCAGGACTTTTAGCATAGAGATAGATTAGAGAATATCAAGGTATTGAAATCCCAAGACCAGATATTTCTTTAACAAGGAGATCAGAGCATCGCCAGCAGGGGTGTATGTAGAGATTTGACAAGTGGAAAGCTTATATCTCCTGTTTGATTTATTTACTTAATATAACATTTTCTTAATTTTTCAGCTTGTGTGTGTGTGTGTGTGTGTGTGTGTGTGTGTGTGTGTGTGTAGTACATGTCATGGTGTACTACTTTCAGGATTTGCTTCTCTCCTCTCACCATATTTGTTCTAGAGTGGATATTAGGCTTGGTGATAAGTGTTAAGCAGCGCTTTCTTGTATCCATTATTTCCAGGACTGTTACTTATTTTCCTATATTTTTTCTATCACTTGATTATGGGGTTTGCTCTAAGTTTGGTAGGTAAATAATAGAGCAAGAAGACTGTAGAGTTAGCGGGACTTTAGAAACCTGGAACTATGTTAGTCTTGAGAATTGTACAACTGTGCCGTTGACAATAGAATTGTCATTCTTCCTGGGAATGACAGAGATGTGATGAAAGACACTCTTTGCAGGGACTGCTGGACTAGCACAAAAAGGAGTAGACTTTTCTGAATTTACTAGGAAAATGCTTGGTCAAGAAAAGTCACCAACCTGACACTTTAAATGGGATATGAAATAATTTAATATACTGTAGAGAGAGAATAATGAAAACATGAGGGTTATAAGGAGATTGGTGTAAAATTTCTTTAGATTTACCCCTTCCAAGATACATATTTTTCACATTTCTAAAAAAAAAATGAGGTGTCTTAGAGAGAAAGTTGTGCCATCATTAACTGAAAGTGCCTTTACATTCTTAGTATGCCATAGAAAACAATGTATGTAATAGCAACTAGCACCTTAGAAAAGTGGTAATTACCCTTTGAACTAAGTTTGGAGTAATATAAACTCTACATGAATGATAGTCTGTCATCATCATTATCATCATCATCATTTCCATTTCAGAATTTATAATATTATACTTGTATTTTTTTATTTTTTAAATTAAAATAGATTTATTTCATACAATGTATTCTGATTATGGCTTCCCCTCCTGCAACTCCTCCCAGATCTTCCCTACTTCCCCTTCATACATAAACCAGAATAGGATGAAAGAAAAAAGAGCCAAAGAAGAAGCATAAGACACACATATAGACACACACACACACACACACACACATATTAGAGCACTCAGAAATCTTATGACAACAAAAAACCAAAAATTATAACACATAAGCATAAGACCTACAACATTAAAAAACAAACAGCCCTGACAAAGCATTATGAGACAAACACTTTCCAAAAATGAGCTCATTGAATTTATTTTATGCTGGCCATCCACAATTGTACAGTGTGTAGAGAGCTGGCTACCTTGGAGCATTTAGTCCTATATGGGATGTCTCCATCTAATATCTCCCCTCATATTTCAAGTAACTCTGCTGAAGAGGATGTGAAAAAATTGTGAGAGCCAGGGGTGATGGGAGGCACCAAGGAAACAGTGGGTTCCAGACACAACAAAACTGATGTCCATATTAACTCACTGGGACTATGGTTGTATGCACAAGGTCTGCACAGTTAGGGGCCAGATGAGGTCCAGTGCTGAAAGGGGTAGTGGACACATGCCTTTATGCCTAACCCAGAAGCTATGCACAATTTAAAAAAATGCTTGTAAAGGAAAATTAGTTTTTTTCCAACGAAGTTTCACTGGGTATTCAAAACACACTTAGGATGATTTTCTTAGGAACTGTATTCTATTTTTTTGTCCTTTTTTATTTTTTTAAAATATTTTTTCCCTTTATTTTTTATTTCTTCAAGTTACATCTCAATCACTGTCCCCTCCCTATTCCCCCTCCAGTCCCACCCTCCCACCCTCAACCCCCCATCCTCTTCCCTTTTTTTTTCTTTTAAGTTTAAGGTATATCTTATTTCCCCCTACAGTTTCCCCTTTCAGTCCAACAAATGGCTCTTTCTCTTATAATAATAAATACAATACAGTACAACAGAGGTAATTAGGCCACAGTTATGAGGGTTATATGGCTTAACGTACATTCCCAATGACCAGTCCATATGTATTTGGTACCTGACTTTAACATTCTACTATCTAACCATCTTCATGAGTTTAAAGTTCTATATCTGACTCAACATTCATACTAATTGCAACATAATTTTAAAATTATCTTCTTAGATGTATAACACTCTCTTGACTCCTAAACAACTCAAAATTTAATTATGAGACTCTATCTGTTCTTCAATCACCTCAGAGACCTGAGAGGGATAAATATATCTGATTTTATAGGAAGTACAGGGCCTGCAGCTTCCCAAACTAAGAAATGACATACCAGTGGCTGCCTGGACAGTTCCCATTTTTTCTCCATACATTACAGCATCAATCTTCAGTCATTTGGCCCCAATTCTCTGACAGACATTGATTGTAGAGCAGGGGTTATGAAGGACTTACCTACCCTGTCTTGGCAGAGCTAGGCTGTTGACTTACCTGCTTCCAGGTTTTGTCCTTTTTGGACAGCATTCTGTCTACAGTTGTATTCTATTTAAGGACAAAATAGTCTTTCCTAATCTATATTTGAGATCTCAACTTGATTGCCATATATTTATTAAAACTTTGAGAATTTAGCCTGTGTGACTGTCAAACACTGTACTGGGGAGACTGTTTAATGGGTAAAGTGCTTCCTGTGCATGCATGAAATCTTACGTTTGGATCCCTAGAGCCTACATAGAAAACACTTGCTGTGTATGGCAGCATAAGCTGCAAACTAAGTATGGAAAGGCAGATACAGGGCTTTACTTGCCTGCCCATCTAGTTGAACCTGTAGTCACCACTTTAATTGGAATTGCTTCTCAAAAATGTAAGGTGGGAAAAAATAAGAAAAGAAGCAATTGAGGAAGACATTCAGACATCAATTTATGACCTCCTCACACACATTCTGTGCAGACAAGACATCTGAATATATTCACATAACACATATCATTACATATACATACACTCACACATGCTCTAAAACAAGGCAAAACTGTATCCCTCCCAGCTGGGAAACTGCTAGTTTGTAACACCATTAGTGAATCTCTAGCTTTGAGACATGACTTCATAGGTAGGGAATGATGAAGCTTGCTCACTTCAAGCTAGAAAAATACAAAAGAAACATCAAAGCAACGTAATCTGGTTCATTATGCTTATTTCATAACCTTACATTTAATAAAATAATTGTGCTGTAGTGATAATAATAAAAAACAACAAAATAAACATTATTTAAAATTATAAATACTATTTGATCCTGTTTTTAAAAAAAGTCCCAAAGTAGTTCTTATTTTAGGTCTACGCCAGATTCAAATTTCACTGAGTCATTACATCATTATGGGTGTTTGTCACATGGTGGGAGAGCAGAAGGATGACATGGTGTTAGTCAACAGATATTTTATCTTAAAGTTGCCTAATATTATGCTTAATCTTTATGAATCACTTAATCTCATCTTAAGTGATGTATGCCTCTTGGCCCAATGAGATTGTTTTTTTTTTTTTTTCAGGAGAATGAAGAATGACAGACAGTGGTGACATGACCAGGTGAAGTAGAAAAAAAGATGGTCAACAAGGAGGGGTAGTGAGATAACAGAACAGGCTTGAGAATGAGAAAGAGGAAATGACCCCAGAAGGCTCCTGAATGCCCAGCACTGCCTGTCATTAATCTGTGAATGCCCTTCTTGTAACTTTCTCATAATATCATACCCTTTTCCTTATTAGAGTAGTTTTTACCCAGATCCCAACTTCTTATTCTTAGATTAATATTTATAGTTTCTAAGGCAAATAGTAAGTTCCCATATTTCATTATATTATCTTTCTTTTTCATTAAAATGAACATGCTACAGAGCTCAAGATCTAACATTGAGGTGATAAAAAGTGAAAACTGTAAATGTCAGTTTTTTAAAAATGTGGCTATAATCATTTAATGACTGACACTCAATAAAATGTATATAATAATGCTACATAAAAATTCATATATATAGATATATGCATATGTATCAATGTCATGTCAACCTTATGGCATTTTACAAAATTACTCTAAATAAGAATTAACAAAATTAATTTTGTGTAATATTAAAATGGTTTTTCAAAAATCAATGGATTTTTAGTAGTCATCTATACAATATGTATAGTGTACATGTGTCGTATGCCATCTATAAAAGAGTGAAAAATCATTGTCTTCCAAAAAGGTCATGCATGTACATATTAATCATATCCACCATCCCATTTCCCACCCTCCAAATCCCTCTGGGTTTCTCCCAACACATCTTCCTCACAACTTAATGTTTGTACTTTTAAAAACACAATGAACACAGTGTGTGTGTCCTAATTTGAGCATTGGTTCCATAAGTGTTCACTACCTTAAGTGATGTGATTTTTCTTAGCTCAGCAGCCATCACTGTTATTAGTTCCTCAACTCTTGAATAGGATATACATATATGCATATAGAAACTACAAGATACTTGGTGGGAGAAACAAGTCAGAAGGACAAATTTTTTTGGCAGGACATTTTTTTTTCTAGTTTCCTTCAGTTTCACAACCTGCTTCTGGTATTACTACAGACTAGTGAGTAAACTTGGAAACACCCAGGAGGCTTTCTAATTCCATTCAGTTTTTTGTTGAGGGAACTTTCTGTGCCTTATACTTTTCATTTTTCAGAGTAACAACAACTATACTCTGTTATTGTTAAGGAACTAAACTAAAGCCTTCCCATCAAAGACACATTAAATGCTTAGCTAGTCATACCTAGAACATAAACTTTAGTGATTCTTAGCTATCTACCAGGACCACCATGGCCCACACCATCATTTTTACTATTTCCTAAATCTTTCCCACTGGATGTTGTATAGTTTTCACAAAAATAAATATAATTCCTTAAAATTGAATCATCCTTACCTGCTTCCAAGAAGCAGATAAGTTGACAGACAGCCTAGATCTGCCTACAGGGTAGGCAAGTCCTTCATAATTCCCGCTTTACAATCAATGTCTGTCAGAGAAACAGGGCCAAATAGCTGAAGATTGATGCTGTAATGTATGGAGAGAAATTGGGAACTGTCCAGGCAGCCACTGGTGTGTCATTTCTTAGTTTTGGAAGCTGTGGGACCTGCACTTCCTGTATAATCAGATACATTTATCCCTCTCAGGTCTCTGAGGTGGTTGAAGAATAGATAGCTAGAGTCTCAAGTTAAACTTTGAGTTGTTTAGGAATTTAAGAGGGTGTTCTGGAACTAAGAAGATTTTTTTTTTAAATTGTGATGCAAGTTAGGATGGAAGCTGAGCTGGATTTAAACTCATGGAGATGGTTGGATAGTAGAATGTTAAAGTCAGGTGCCAAATACGTATGGACTGGACATTGGGAATGTATACTAAGCCTTATAATTCTCATAATTGTGGCCTAATTATTTCTGTTGTTTTGTATTGTATTTGTGATTATAAGAGAAAGAGCCATTTGTTGGACTGAAAGGGGGAGCTGTTAGGGGGAAAAAGATATATCTTAAAGTTTAAAAAAAAAAGGAAGTGGATGGGAAGGTTAAGGGGAAAGAGGGTGGGAGGGTGAGACCAGAGGGGGGAGTAGGGAGGGGATTGCGATTGAGATGTAACTTGAAGAAATAAAAAAAAAGTAAATAAAAAACCAAAAACCTGAATCATCCTGTTTTATTTCTTTTATTTATAAAATTAATATTCTAGATGATGCATTTGTTTATGTTGGAAGATCAATTTTGTCTAAATGAGATGCATTTGATTTAATATTCATGAATGAAAGTGATTTAAGTTTCCAATTGCTCATTGTAGCCAGGAAATGCTCCTGAACAATTAACCTAGTTTCATGTAATTTGCAGTTTTTGGCTTACTTAATGTTGATGTTTTTGCTGAACTCACCAAAATATTCTTACATATCTTCATTCCATTTTCTTTGCTTTTACTCTCAGATGGAGATCAATTGAAAGCCAAGCCTTTATACTGTGATAATACTTTACATATGTCCAAGGAAAGATAGAAAATTAACATTGATTCTAACTTTACCTATATTCTTATTTAACAGCTGCTTGAGGCATGTACTGTCTTCATTTTACAAGAAACTATAAGAGGTGCTGAGGGCACACAAATAATAAATGGTAGAGCTGGGTTGGAATTGAGGTCATCTGACTCCCAGGGAATGCTCATTTCTCCAAGTCACAGTACACAGTTCTCAGGTATGGAGAAAAATATATCTGAGGGAACTTCTTGGGTCAGCAATAAATTGTGAAAGCTTACTTTCTTGGATATTGTCTGTGTAGAAATAGCCAATCAATCATTTTAAGTGATTTGCATCTTGGAAACATGTGCTGATATGTACTCTTGTGTATTGGAAAGAGAAAAGTATTGTCTGTCATGTATTTTGGTGATAGCAAACATTTGGATCTTACTTCCGTCTTTCCTGACTTTGGCAAAATGGAATCTGCCATCCTGTGTTCTGATGATGTCACCATCTAGAGTTATTTCCCCTTACCCTGGCAGAGGCAGCCTGATCTACACAGGTAAATGTACTGGAAGATTAATTATCTTCAGAATTTGATTAATGTGGAAAATCAACATGAAAATCTTTAGTATTTTAAGCTATTTCCCCACTCAATTGTATATGTTTAAACCTTAATCAAACATTTTCTTAGCTCTCTCTGATTTTGACTCTCAGAAAAGGATGTCACCATTGAAAGGGGTGAATGAAAATGTTCTAAAGAGGATGTTCAAAGCTCCTGAAATAAAAGAAGTGGGTATAGTCCATCAATCACAGAGGCCTGTATCCTTGTTGGATAAAGTATACAGACACAGACTTCAGGGTCATGCCATCTTGTCCTCTGCCTCTCAGGTTCATTTCCATCACTGGGCACGGAAAGCTTTTGTTTCTGTTAAGGTTTTGTAATGGCTCGCAGGCTTTCCATGTGTCTGTCTACACAGATGACTCTTTCATGTCTTAGTCACTGTGAGCCACTCAATCGCGCCAGTTGTGGTCCTTGTCCGCAAGACTATTTACCTTATGAAGTGGTTTGACATGATCTCCACTGAATGAAGCCTTTATAGTCCTACACTGGATGTATTCCACTGGGCATCTCCTTCATGTTCAATAACCTGGCTTCTACTCCCTTAGATCTTCCACTCTCTGCTACTTCCTCTAGCTAATGTGTGGCTCAATCTAGGGTAGTAATATCATGAAAACCACAGGCAATTTTTTTGTGGAATAATTTAAGGCCTACACTCTTAGATTTTTTTGCAAGATGAAACCCTTTGTTCTAGCAAAGTATGTCTCTGTGGAGCTGATGGAGGAGTCAGGGAAGTTAGGTAAGCGCTGATACAAGCAAAGGAAAGCGAGGGAGTTTGTATGTGTGCCCTCTGACAATAATTTCTTTCTTCTATTTATTTTTCTATTTTGGAGATAGGATGGCATCATGGGACCTCAAGAAAGTTCCTCTTAGTTTCAAGACTGTAGTCATTCCTTATGTGTGTGCTGGTTATTATTTTGCCATGACACAAGCTAGGTAGTTTGGAAAAAAGGAACCTTCAGTTGAGGAAATCTTACATTTTTCTTTCTTCTTCAGCTTGCATTCCAGATTCTGCAGAGAATTTTATCCTGATGTAATGCATTTTATGCTTGACAAAGTTTTATTGATCACCCTAACAAACCTTCCTAATAATAACAATAATAATGATAATTTCAAAATTGAATTTTATATAACCACAGGCTTTAAATATTAGACTTTACTCCTGTCACAAATAATTGTTATTACATTACATGTATTTGATCAAAACAATATAAACATATTGCAAGATTTCACACATAAGCATTGAATTTAAAATGTTAAGTGGTATGGATGAGTTATTATGACTTGATTAAAGAAATAAGAAAGTTGTTCTTTTGCTGCTTTATAAAATTTACCTTGGGAAAGCAATTCTAAGTGAAATCTATTACTCTTCCATTGTAATGAAGGCTGATGAGTACCAGAGGGAAGCTGGGGGAAGGAGAATGGTACTTCAGTCATTCCATAGGAAGACTGTAGACTATATATTCTATACGAGATAGAATATATAAAGTTGAGGATATATATGAATTTTAAAGCTCTACATTTTCCAAATAGTATTCTTAATCTTGCAGGATTTAAAAAAAAACATTAATTTATTAATTCAAGTTACATGTTCATCAGAGTCCCTTCCCAGTCCCACCCTCCCTGCCTAACCCTTTTCCCACCTATCCCTCTTGTCAAGTGTGGGGGGCCCTCACATTAATCACATGAGGGCTAAGAGCTTCCTCTTGCTCTGGGGCCTGACCTGGCAGCTCAGCTAAGGTGAAGTGTCCCACTAACAGGTAACAAATTCCATGATTGAGACTGTGTTACCCCTCTCACTTGCTAAGGGATCTGTATGAAGACTAAGTTGCCTATCCTTTATATTTGTATAGGAAGGCCTAGGTGATCTAGTTTGTTTCTTTCTTTCTTTCTTTCTTTCTTTCTTTCTTTCTTTCTTTCTTTCCCTTTCTCTTTCTTCTTCTTCCTCTTCTTCTTTTTTTGGTTAGTGTTTCAGTCTCTGTAAGCCTCTAGGGGCCTAGGTTGGTTGGTTCTGTTGATCTTCATGTGTTGTTCTTGTCCCCTCCGGGTTTCTCTATTCCTCCTCCTTCCCTTATATAGGACTCCTAGAGCTCCAACTAATGTTTGACTGTGAGTCTCAGCATCTGTTTTGGGAGCTGAAGCTCTTGCATTGACTTTCTCTTCTTTATATGTTGTAAGAAATGAAGTTTCATTTGGTTCTAATTGTATTGGACATGATAAATCAATGTTTTCCTTACCTTATAAAGAAAACTTCTACCATCATCAGTTGTAATATCGTGTCCATTCCTCATACATTCCTGAGCTCCTCTGTCCTCCATGAGGGCATTTTTCATATATGTTATGACCATGTATTTCATAAGTTTGCAAAATTTAAAATTTCTGCTGTAAAACATTCTGAAGGATTTATGAAATCACATAGATGTGATTTTTCTCTTCCAAAAGCTTATTATAGAATAAGAAGTAAGAGGGCTGAAGAGATGGCTCAGTGTGTAAATGCTTGCTGTGCAACTAACAGTTAGGCATGGCAGTATGTGTCTGCAGTTCCCTTGTTAGGGGAGAGATGGGCACAGGAAGATCCCAGGAGCTCACTGGCCAGTTGGTCTACTCAATCAGTGAGCTACAGTTAATGTAGTCAATTACTGAGCAACAGGCTCAGTGAAAGGCACTGTATTAAAAATAATGTGGACATCAATAGAGGAAGACAACTGACATCAAATTCTGGCCTCCACATATGAACATATACTGTCGTGCATACATTAATACATACATGTGACACCTACAAATGCATATACACACATGTTCACACAAAATTATATATATATACAAATGAATTATATATATATATATATATATATATATATATATATATATATACACACACACAAGTCAGTGGATGGAGATGGAAACTAAGGTGTTGTGGGAGAAAGCCCAGGGTGTCAAAGCCTATAGCAAGCTTTTTAAAGGTTTGACCAAAAGATATCTGATTAGCAAATTTTGATAGGTTCTTTTGAAAGAATTAGCAATTTGTTTTAGTGGTTTTTTTTTTAGTGTATTTGTTAAGCATGTAAACAATATGCTATAATGTTAGATTAAAAAAAAAACACTTCTTTTACTACAGAATATGTTAATTTCTTCAGAGACTAGTAAATTAGAGAAAGCCAGGAAAAGAATTACCATGAATTCACCCCCTCCAAATCCATTTTATCTCTTATCTTTTTAAAAGATAGCTAGCAAGTCAAGTATTTGAGGAACAAGTTTCAGAAAGAACTGTTTTAGGATAAATATTGAAAAAAGTTAAGGAGTAGAGATAATTCTAGTGTCAAATTGCCACATTAAAGCAGTAGTTAAGCAAAGGGAAAACAGGAAAACACCAGGCACTATAGACTCAACATAATAACAGGAAGTAATACACACCATCTATACATTTAACTATTAATGGTCTCAATTCACCAATGAAAACACCATAGAGTAGCAGATTGGACAAAAACAAGACAGACCCAATTTGTTGTTGAGACCAAGAAATACACATCAGCATCAAAAAACCCACAACTATAGCATGTAATGGATGGGAAAATATATTTGAAGGAAATGAAACAGGGTGCTAAGTATATAACATCTCTAACATCATTGAAAATGTATTAAAAGTGAAAGTGAATCAGGAAATACAATTATTTCATACTGATTAAGAGAATAAAGCACGAGGAGCATATTACAACTTTAAACAGATAAAAACTAAGTTGAAGCAGCAACTTTTATAATAAAACACTACTGAATTTAAATACAGATTAGTTCTAATATAATGATAATGAGGGACTTCAATACACTATATCAATCATTAGATACTTCACTAAAATAACCCAAATATGCAAGCAAAAAATAAATATCAGAACAAAATATCAACAGAGATCAAGGATACCTAACCGACATCTATAGCACATTCTATCCAAACACTACTGAATAAGCATTTTACTCAGAAATCCATTGAACTTTGTCTAAATTAGACTGTATGATAGGATAGAAGCAAGTTCTTTCAACTACAGAAATGTTGAAATAATTTTTTGTATCTGATCAAAATAGCATAGAATGAGAAACTAAGAACAGGGAAAGAAAGTCTCTACTCCACTTGCTAGGGTATCTATTTGAAGACCAAGTTACCTATCACCTACATATGTGTAGGGGGCCTAGGTCTAGACCATACATGCTTTTGGTTGGTGCTTCATTCTCTGTAAGCCCCAAGGAGCCTAGGCTAGTTGACTCTGTTGATCTTCTTGTTCCCACCAGATCCTTGTATTCTTTCTCCCTCTCTTCTATAAGATGCCCCAAGCTCCACCTAATGCTTGGCTGTTTGTGTTAGGATCTGCTGCAATCCATTGTTGGGTGGGGTATCTCAGAGGGTATTTATGCTAGATTCTTTTCTGAAAGCATAGCAGAGTATCATTAATAGTGTCAGAAGTTGACTTTCTTTCATGAAGTGGGTCTCGAGTACTGTCAGTCATTGGTTGGCCATGCTATTAATCACTGCTCCATCATTATCTGGTACATCATGGAGGCAAGGTAAATCATGGGTCAAAGGTTTTGTGGGTGGGTTGGTGTCCCCCCCCTCGACTGGAAGTCTTGCCAGGCTAGGAGGTGGCCAATTCCGCCTCTGCCTCCATGTCCTCTGCTGCTAGGAGTCTCAGTTAGGATCACCTCCATATTCTCCCAGGAGCATACCCTTTCACTGGTCTCCCTCTTGTTTCAGAGATGCTCCTCCCATTTGTTTTCCTTTTCTGTCCCAGCGCTTCCACTTCTCACCCCCATTCTTAGTGCACCTTATTCCCATCCACATTCCCCTCCCCACACTCCCTCTTCCTCAGTTTCATCTCTTCATCCACTTCCTATGTATTTTATTTCCTTTCTGAGTGAGATTCAAGCCACCTCTTTGTGCCTTCCTTATTATTTAGCTTCTTTGTTTCTGTGGATTAGAGGATGGTTATCCTGTATTATATGGCTAACATATATAAAATATATGTTAGTTATATTGTATATGTTATATATTATATATCATGATATATAATTATATCATAAAAGTGCTATCATGTGTATCTTTCTTGGTCTGTGTTACCTCACTTAGCATGATCTTTTCTAGTTCCATCCATTTACCTTCAAATTGCATGATTTTCTTGTTTTTCATAGCTGAGTAGTATTCCATTGTGTAAATAATTATACTACAATTTCTTTATACATTCCTTGATTGAGGGACATCTGGCTTAGTTTACATTTATTGTTATTGCAAATAAAGCTGCTATTAACATAGTAATAACATAGTTGAGCCAATACCCTTGCAGTTTAGCTTCTTTTTTTTTTTTAGAGGTTTTTTGTTTTTTTTTAATAATTTATTTTATTTTTTTTTATATAATTTATTTTTTATTTCTTCAGGTTACATCTCAATCACAATCCCCTCCCTACTCCCCCCTCCAGTCCCACCCTTCCACCCTCCTCCCCCTCAGCCCCACCATCCTCTTCCCTTCTTTTTTTTTTTTTTTTTTTTAGTTTAAGGTATTTATTTTTCCCCCCAACAGCTCTCCCTTTCAGTCCAAATAATGGTTCTTTTTCTTATAACTATAAATACAATACAAAACAACAGAAATATATAGGCCACAATTATAAGAGTTATATGGCTTAGCATACATTCCCATTGTCCAGTCCATATGTATTTGGCACCTGACTTTAACATTCTACTATCTAACCATCTCCATGAGTTTAAAGTTCTATATCTAACTCAGCTTTCATACTAACTTGCCTCATAATTTTAAAAATATCTTCTTAGATCCAGAACACCCTCTTGATTCCTAAACAACTCAAAATTTAACTATGAGACTCTAGCTATCTATTCTTCAACCACCTCAGAGACCTGAGAGGGATGAATATATCTGATTATATAGGAAGTGCAGGGCCTGCAGCTTCCAAAACTAAGAAATGACATACCAGTGGCTGCCTGGACAGTTCCCATTTTCTCTCCAT
>CAJQZJ010032981.1:3381761-3395400 GCA_907164525.1 Lophiomys imhausi | reverse complement strand
TGGACTGGACATTGGGAATGTATGCTAAGCCATATAACTCTTATAATCGTGGCCTATTTATTTCTGTTGTTTTGTATTGTATTTACAGTTTAGCTTCTTTTAGGCATATGCTCAGGAGTAGTATAGCTGGGTCTTAAGACAGAATTATTCTTAATTTTCTGAGATACTACCAGATTGATTTCCAAAGTGGTTGTACATGTTTGTACTCCCACCAGCAATGGGGGCACTTTCTTCACCTTCTTGCCAACATGTGATATCACTTGCGTTTTTGCTCTTAGTCATTCTGATGGGTTTAAGTTGGAATCTCAGAGTCATTTTGACTTGCATTTCCTTATAATTAAGGATGTTGAACATTTCCTTTTTTAAAAATTTATTCAAGTTAATTCAAATTATATCTTTATCAAAACCCTCCCTCCTCCCCACATGATCTACCCTTCCACCCTCTTCCCACTCTCCCCCCTTTGTTTTCCTCAGATGAGGAGAGCCCCCCACATGTTGACCCACTTTGGTTCACCAAGTTGCATGAGGGCTAAGAGCTTTCTCTTGTCCTGAAGTGAGACAGGCTGCCCAGAGAGGGTAATGTGTTCCAGTAACACACAATAGAGTCCAAGTAGGAGGTAGTCTCCTCCTTACCCCACTCCAGCTCCATTTGATAAGGGTTCTACATGAAGACCATAATGCCTATCATCTATATATGAGTAGGGGCCTAGGTCCAGTCTATGTAACCCCCCTTTTGGTTGGTGTTTCAGTCTCTATATGCCTCTAGGGGCCTAGGTTGGTTGGTTCTGCTGGTCTTCATATGATGCTCTTGTTTTTTTTCAGATTCCTCTATTCCTCTTCTCTCTCTTATTCACAACCCCCAGAGTTCCACCTAATGTTTTGTCAGAAGCCAAGACCCTCGCCTCTCACCCTCACCCCCCTACCTCTCCCCACCTGCACAATGTTCCCTTGCAGCTTCATACTGCCTGGCAACCTCAAAGTTCCAGGTTGGCAGTTACAGATTGATTCAAAGCAGTGTACCCTGTCTTCTGAAGAAAAATGGGTTGGCAGTTACAGATTGATTCAAAGCAGTGTACCATGTCTTCTGAGAAAAATGGGTAGATCATACAATGTCCAGGGCACAGGCCAAGAAGATTCTGTATTTTCCCACCACCTGGCCCCTCTCATCTCCTCCCCTTGTAAAACATATTATAAAAAGGCGCTTTGCGCTCAAATACATGGCTCTTGACAAGCAATTGCTTCCTTGAGTCCTTTCCCTCTCTCACCCGTTCTTTTTTCAGGTTGTGGTCCTCCTCGCCCCCACGAATTACTAGGACCCGCGGGTCGGGTCAATGTTTGGCTGTGTGTCTCAGCAACTGTTTCAATCTGCTGCTGGGTAGGGTCTCTCATAGAATAGTTATACTAGGTTCCTGTCTTTTTGGATCTGTGGGATGTAGGATGGTTATCCTGTATTATATTGCTAACATCCACTATAAATGAGTCCATATCATGTGTAACTGTATATCTTTTTGGAACTGGGTTAGCTCATTCAGGATGAGCTTTTCTAGTTCCACCCATTTTGTTGCAAACTGCATGATATCTGGCAGCTGAATAGTATTCCATCATGTAATGTACCACAGTTTTTTCTTTTCTTTTCTTTTCTTTTTTTTTTGAATCCATTCTTCTATTGAAGGACATTTGGGCTGTTCCCATTTTCTGGCTGTTATCAATATTGCAGGTATGAATGCAGTTGAATCAATACACTTGTGGTTTGGGGGAGAATCTTCTTTTGGGTATATGACCAGGAGTAGTATTGCTGAGTGTTGAGGTAGACTATTACTAATTTTCTGAGATATCACCAGATTGATTTCCAAACTGGCTGTACATGTTTGCACTTCCACCAACTGTGGAGGAGTGTTCCCCTTTCTCTGCATCCTGACCAGTATGTGCTGTCATCTGAGTTTTTGATCTTAGCCATTCTGAATGGTGTAAGATGGAATCTCAGAATCATTTTGATTTTCATTTATCTGATAACTAAAGATGTTGAGCATTTCTTCCAGTGCTTCTTGGTCATTAAAGATTTGTCTGTTTTGAGTTCTTGGTTTTTCTAACCCATGTTTTGATTGGATTATTTGGTTTGTTGGTGTTTAATTTCTTGAGGGTTTTGTTTGTTTTTGTTTTTGATATTAGCTTTCTGTCAGATTTGGTGTTGGCAGAGATCCTTTCCCAGTCTGCAGGATGTCATTTTGTTCTATTGACAGTGCCCTTTGCTTTAAAGAAGCTTTTCAGTTTCATGAGGTCCCATTTATTGATTGTTGGTCTTAGAGCCTGAGGTATTGGTGCTCTATTCAGGAAGTTGTCACCTATGCCAATGAGTTTGGGGCTTTTCCTCACTTTCTCTTCTATTAGATTTAATGTGCCCAGCTTTATGTTGAGGTCTTTGATCCACTTGGATTTGAGTTTTGAGCATGGTCATAAATATGGGTCTATTTGTATTCTTCTACATGTTGACATCCAATTAAACTAGCACCATTTGATGAAGATTCTTTTCTTTTTCCATTGTACTGTTTTGGCTTGTTTGTCAAAAATCAAGTAGCTGTAGGTGTTTGCTTTAATTTCTGAGTCTGATTTGATTCCATTGTTCAGCTGCTCTGTTTCTAAGCCAGTACCATGCTGTTTTTATTATTATTGCTCAGTAATACAAAATCAGGGATAATGATACTTTTAAATGTTCTTCTATTGTACAGGATTATTTTAGCTATTCTGTGTTGGTTAGTTGGTTACTGGCTTGCTGTATATTGCCTTTATTATTATTTAGGTATGACCCTAATCATAATATGACTGCTTCTATTTCCTTAGGGGTTATAAGATTGTTTAATTGGTTTACTTGACCTTTATTCAACCTTGGTACTTGGAATCTATCAAGAAAATTGTCCACTTCGTTAAGGTTTTCCAATTTTGTGGAGTACAGGATTTTGAAGTAAGACCCAATGATTATTTGGATTTTCTCAGTGTCTGTTGTTATTTTCCCCCATTCATTTCTGATTTTGTTTATTTGGATATTTCCTCTCTGTCTTTTAGTTAGTTTCATGAAAGGTTTGTCTATTGTGTTAATTTTCTCAAAGAACCAGCTCTTGGTTTTGTTGATTCTTTGTATTGTTCTCTTTGCTTATAATTTACTGATTTCAGCCCTGAGTATGATGATTTCCTGCTGTCTGTTCCTCTTGGGAGTATTTGCTTCTTTTTTTTTTTTTTCTAGAGCTTTTAGTTGTGGTATTAAGTTGCTAATATGAGCTGTCTCCAATTCTTTTGAAAGTACTTAGTGCTATGAACTTTCCTCTTAGCACTGCTTTCATTTTGTCCATTAAGTTTGGAAATGTTTTTCCTTTGTTTTCATTGAATTTTAGGAAGTCTTAGATTTCCTTCTTTGTTTTCTGACCCAGTGGTCATTGGGAAAAAATGGTTCAGTTTCCACGAACGTGTAGATTTTTTGTTATTTCTGTTGCTGTTGAAATCTAGCTTTAATCTGTGGTGATCTGATAAGATACAAGGGGTTATTTCAATTTTCTTTTATCAATTGAGGCTTTGTGATTGACAATATGGTCTGTTTGGGAGAAGGTTCTGTGAGGTGCTAAGAAGAAAGTATATCCTTTTGTATTTGGGTGCAAAGATATCTATCGATTAGATCCATTTGGTTCATGAACTCTGTTCATTTCATTATTTCTTTGTTTAGTTTCTGTCTCAAGTACTTGCCCATAGGTGATACTGGAGTGTTAAAGTCTCCCACTTTGAATGTGTGGGGATCAATATGTTTAAGCCTTAGTATGTTCGTTTAAATATGTGGATGCCCTTGTATTAGGGGCATAAATATTCAGAATTGAGATGTCCTCTTGGTGGACTTTTCCTTTGATGAGTATGGAGTGTCTTTTTTCATCTCTTTTGGCTAATTTACCTTTTTAATAATTACCCCCATTGCATGAGGAGGCTCTTGGCCCTCATATGACCTCTGAACTGGTATAAGGGACTATTATATAGGGACACTCCACTCCAGAGAAGTGGGATGGAAGGATCAGGGGATAAAGAAAAAAAAAGAAATGTGAAGTTTTGGCCTTTTGCTACTAATTGTCATAAACTGTTTAGGATAATTAAGAAATGCAAACTAATAGTCATGGAAGCCTGTCATTTTGTTAGGTGCTATGACAGTCTACTATAGTTATTTTCTAAGCTAATCAGAAATCAAGTTGCTAAGAGACAAGCAACATTTGCTTATCCTAATATAAGAGATAGATAGGGCCTCTTCAAAAACCTCAAGAGATCTGCAGAATATGGCATTTAAAGATGTTCTCTTAACTTTAGATTTTTTTGATATCGAGACATGTCAACTCCTGACAGCACCCCCTATTCTACTCCAAGTAGAAGATGAGCATCAAAGAATCTCCAGTGGGAGATGGTTGAATTAGTGGCAAGCCTATCTCTTGGCAGGAAAAACCCCTTGCTCCAACTGTAGACAGAATGCTGTCCAAAAAGGACAAAACTTGGAAGCAGGTAAGTCGACAACCTAGCTCTGCCAAGACAGGGTAGGCAAGTCATTCCTGCTCTACAATCAATGTCTGCCAGAAAAATGGGGCCAAATGGCTGAAGATCGATGCTGTAATGTATGGAGAGAAAATGGGAACTGTCCAGGCAGCCACTGGTATGTCATTTCTTAGTTTTGGAAGCTGCAGGCCCTGCACCTCTTATATAATCAGATATATTTATCCCTCTCAGGTCTCTGAGGTGGTTGAAGAATAGATAGCTAGAGTCTCATAATTAAATTTTGAGTTGTTTAGAATCAAGAGAGTATTATGGATCTAAGAAGATGTTTTTAAAATTGTGATGCAAGTTAGTGTGAAAGCTGAGTTAGATATAGAACTTTAAACTCATGGAGATGGTTAGATAGTAGAATGTTAAAGTCATGTGCCATATACATATGGACTGGACATTGGGAATGTATGCTAAGCCATATAACTCTCATAATTGTGGCCTAATTACCTCTCTTGTTTTGTATTGTATTTATTATTATAAGAGAAAGAACCATTTGTTGGACTGAAAGGGGGAGCTGTTTGGGGTAAAAAGATATACCTTAAACTTAAAAAAAAAAAAAGGAAGGGGATGGGTGGGTTGAGCCAGAAGAGGGTGGGAGGATGGGACTGGAGTGGGGAGTAGGGAGGGAATTGCGATTGAGATGTAACTTGAAGAAATAAAAAAAAAATATTTTATTTTATTTTTTATTTCTTCAAGTTAAATCTCAATCACAGTCCCATTCCTACTTCCCTCTCTGGTCCCACCCTCCTCCATCTTATGGCCCCTCATCTGCTTCCTTTTATTTTAAGTTTAAGGTATATCTTTCCCCCCCAACAGTTCCCCATTTCAGTCCAGCAAATGGCTCTGTTGACCCTGGGGATCCTCCGAGGTCCTGATGCCCAGAAACCACCAGAGACCGAGGTTCACTGAAAAATGCAAGAGGATTTTTATTAAGCCGGCGCACCAGGGTTCAACAGCCTTTGGGAAGGGCTGAATCCCAATAACCATTGTCAGGTAGCTTTTAAGCACAAAAGTCGCAAACAGGTGGACACATAAAGGGTACAATGTTTAGTTAACTTTTAGCCCGCTAGATAACAACTGCAGGTGGGGATAGGGAAGTGGGGATAAGGGAAACAAAAGGGAATCAACCCAGTCAGCTATGTAAACTCCACCTTTAGCTTGCCAGGATGGGACCATTATCTTTTAGTTAGATAGTTCCAGGGACCAAGTTCTGTGGAATGTCCCCAGGGGTCATGAGGTCAGGTTCTCATGAATGGAGGAGAAAGCCTTCCTAGGGAGGGGCTACAGCCTTACAGCTCTTTCTCTTATAACAACAAATACAATACAAAACAACAAGAATAATTAGGCCACAATTATGAAAATTATAAGGGCATTGACAGTCTATTTTATTAGATATTAGGATGGCTACTCCAGCTTGCTTCTTGGGTGCATTTGCTTGAAAAACCTTTATCCAGCCCTTTACTCTGAGATAATGTCTGTCTTTGTTGCATACATGAATTTCTTGTATACAGCAGAATGATGGGTCTTCCCATCCATTCTATTAGTCTGTGTCTTTTTATTGAGGAAATGAGTCCATTGATGTTGAGAGATATGAATGACCAATTATTGTTATTTCCTGTTATTTAGCAGTTGGTGGTGTGTAGGAGGAATAAATCTGCCCTTGTGCACAAGGCCTGCTGTTAAATAGCTCATGCATGGCTGGGCTTCCACTTGCAGCTGACCTGAGAGACCTGCCCCAGCATGCTGGGATCTGCCCAGGCATGCCTAAACATGCCTGGCCTTAGACCTGCCTAGAGATTGATGACACCACACTGGGTAATAAGACAGGAGCCAATGAGGAAAAGCAACAGCCGCCTGCAGTTTGGGAGGCCAATGGGACTCTGGATGGAGGTTATAAATGGAACCTCCTCTTTTTGAAATAAACAAGTCTGCTTTTGCCTTTTACTGGACTACTGGGATCTGGGTCTTGATTCCGTGCCAGCTCATTCCCACCCCCAAGAGTTTTGGGCATGTATCCCCAACATCAGTGGTGTTAGCATGTGTTTGTATGCTTTCTTCTTGGTTTTGCTGCAGAAGTGTTATTGGCTACCTATTCTTTCTTGGGTGAAGTTAACCTCCTTGTGTTGGATTTGTCGTTATAGTTTCTTCTGTAAGACTGGATTTGTGGGTATATATTGTTTAAATTTGGTTTTGTCTTAGAATATTTTGTTTTCTCCATCTATGGTGATTGAGATTTACTGCTGGGTAAAGCAGTCTGGGGTAACATCTCTGGTCTCTTAAGGTCCACAAGATATTTGCCCAGGGCCTTCTGGCTTTTAGAATTTCTAACTTTGGTAACTGGAATATAACAAGTAAATTGTTCATTTAGTTTAGATTTTCCAATTTTGTGGAGCACAGGCTTTTGAAGTAAGACTAATGATTCTTTGGATTTCTTCAGTGTCTCTCGTTATTTCCCTCTTTTCATTTCTGATTTTGTTAATTTGGATACTGTCTTTTAGCTAGCTTGGCTAGGGATTTCTTTATCTTGTTGATTTTCTCAAGGAAACAGTTCTTGGTTTAGTTGTTCTTTGTATTGTTTTTTGTCTGTTTGTTTGTTTCTAAGTTTCAGCCCTGAGTTAGATTATTTTCTTGTTTTTGTTATAAAGTTTTTAGGCATGCTGCTAACTTGTTAGTATGAGATCTCTCAAATTTCCTTATGAAGGCAGTTAAGTGCTATGAATTTTCCTCTTAGTATTGCTTTCATTGTGTCCCATAAGTTTAGGTATGTTGTGCCTTCATTTTCATTGAATTTTACAAAGTCTTTAATTTCTGTTTTTATTTCTTCCTTGAGCTATTGGTCATGGTTTAGAGAGTTGTACAGTTTCCATAAGTGTGTAAGCTTTCTTTTGTTTCTGCTATTGAAGTTCAGCTTTAATCCATGGTGATCTGATAAAATACAAGGAGTTGCTTCAATTGTCAATGCATCAGTTGAAGTTTGCTTTGTGACTGAGTATATGGCCAAGTTTAGAGAAGGTTCCATGAGGTGCTGATAAGAAGGTATTATAGAAAAAAATTAATTAAATTATTAACCAGTATTTACATTATATTTAATGGGTGGATGGTTGTTAATACTTAACCAGCCATAATAAATGAGCACACAGACACCACATGGATTTAAGAGGACTTGGCTGGATTGAGCAATCTTGGCCCGTCTAAGCTAGCTCTTAATTCTATTCCATTCCCCAAATATGACCACATATATACAAACATCCCTTGAACTACTGTTCTCCATGCTAGGCTGATGTTCCAGGCCACATGGAATGACGTTCTTTCCTCTAATCCACGGAATATGTCCTCCTTCCTGATCTTTGCTGCTTGTCTTGGAAGCTTCTTTTTCCCAAGGTGTTCTCTCTCTCATAAGCCCGAGCACCTTAGTCCCATCTACCTCTGTCTTTGCCCAATCTCAAGCCTCAGTATTTATTTAATCAATCAGAGACAATGGTAAACAGGAAAGTTAACATAGCTTAACATAACATACAACAAGCAGGCTTCTAGGAGATTAATTAACATTTAGAAAGCCAAGCGTCACCCCATTAATTCTCTTCTTTTGTCTAACAAAAAGGCTAATATATAAATTTACACACATAATGTTTAGCCTATTTGTGTCTGGCAATCTTGAAGAAGAAAAAAATCATCTAAGTGCGTCTAAAGTTCTGAACCTAAATAGTTTCTATTACAACCTATATTTATAAACCTAAAGATTTTATTTAGATTTGAAAATACCATTTTAAATTCTGAACAACTCATGTTCGATTAAAATTTAATATCTATTACGTTTTCATGCCTATCAAATACATAAGAAGGGATAAAGTTATTATTTGCATTAGTAGGAAGTACAGGAGAGCAGCTTTCAGAATGGAAAAATGACAGTTTGCTGCCAAGATGGTCCCAAATATCTCTTGATTTCATTGGAGCATCATCTTCAACCTTCTGGCCAAGCATATCTCATAGAGTAAATTGTGCAGAAGTAAATAATAAGGATTTTCCCACTCTGTCTCTGCAGAATCAGGCCATTGACTTATCTGCATTTATGTTCTGGTCCATCTTTGGATTGTATAAAGTCTGTTGAGAGAGCAGGGGCGTTTCTGCCCAGTAGGAATTATCTCCTGATTGAGATTTTTGATGCTCATTGTCTCCTTCCAAGCCAAATGGAGCTGTTAGGAGCTGACTATCTTAAGTCAAACAATTCTGAAAATAATAAAAACATCTTTAAATACCATTTTCTGTATGGCTCTAAGGGTTTTGAAGACATCTACTGATCGATCTATCTATCTATCTATCTATCTATCTATCTATCTATCTATCATCTATCTATCTATCTATCATCTATCTATTTATCATCTGTCATCTATCAAAACAGGCAAACTGTATATTTGTAACCATTTGCTAACTGTTTAACCTGGTAAGCCTATATTGTGATAAATTAAGATTAGTATTTGACATGACCAGGAGCTTGACTGGCCAACCATCAACCTGTATTATTCAGACTCCTAAATAGATTGCAAGAGCAACCCATAAAAGGATTGGAAGTAAACCTGTATTTTTAAATGAGTTGTATAGACACAATACATTATATAAGAGTTGAAATATACATATATATGTATAAAAATATAAAATTCTATACCAATGAATCATTATTTAACCTTATTTTTGTATCAATATACAAAATTCTATACCATTGTATCAAAAGATAACCTTATTTTGAGAATAGCAACAGCTTCAAGTTTCAGAGCAGATTCAATAATCTACCCTTATCTCTTATTATTTCTATCTTATATACACATATTTCCTGGCTTTTTTTCTTTTCAAGTTTTTCCCCCCTATATAAGAGAGAAAGAAGGACAGAGAAAAGAAAGAGAGAGAAAAATCTTTGAGTCTAACCTCCTATAATTTGTTTAAAAAGACCTTTTAACAACTAGTAACCAATCCCCTAAACAACATCTATAACCTATTAAATGACCAAAGAATCATGTACCCCACCTTTTGGGAATGGGGCATAACTCTCTTAAAATTGCTTCCTGCTGATTTGGAACACAGAAAACCTGTTTGGGGGCCCAAATAAAATGGGAAAAATTGTTAAGCAAGTTAATAATAACATTTGTTGTCCAGTATCTATGTGCTCAGCAATTTGAATGTCCTGAGCCATTTGTAGTCCAATGCTGAACTTTGGGTGGGAAAGTTCAGGGCTTTATTGAAGTCCTGGCTCGAACAGCCTGTGAGGCTGGGCAATCTTAGCAAGCCATTTTGAAATTGTTCTGGATGCTGATTTTTGAGGAAACAGCTATTGAGGCAATCTGTGAGGCTGGATCATCTGGGCTATTTGTCTTGTCTTTTTGGTATCTTGTCACTTTGTTCTGAAAATATATAATTCCTCACAAGTAACATAAAGTTCTGTAATTTAAAAAAATGCCTTGGATGTGCAGGATGCACAAATCAATTAAAGAAGATTTTTTGTTCTTTGTTTGAACAGAAGAAAGACATTTGTAAGTCTCTATTTATGTCATATGAAAGAATGGCATGTAATAATATTGCATATATATGTTATATATAATCAGTTTTAATTGAAATACAGCAAAAGACTGTATGGAGTTTAAGTATTCTCCTCTACAGTTGATATACATTTATTAATTGATTGAAACAGGTTTATTTTTCTATGTAGTTCTGGCTGTTCATAGATCAGGTTGGCCTCAAAATCAAAAGAAACCTATCTGTCTCTGCCTTTGTATCCCATGTTTTGGGATCAAAGGTATGCATTTGTATTATTTCTTTTCTTTTCTCCTTTCTTTGGATATTTAATTTCTATGTAGATATATCTATCCTTATTGAGAAAGAGTTTCTCTTTGCAGCTTAGCTTTCTTGATTTGCTTGGTGCTTCACTGTGACCTACAGCCAGGTAACTCAAAACCTGCCTACCTCTATTCCCTCCAGTAATTGGCTGCAGTCAATTTTATTTATTTTTATTTAATCAATAGTTTTAAATTACAGAACAGGGATTATACAACAAGGGCCAGTATACCTGATAATCTTGCTAGTAACACAGCAAGTAGATCTGGGGGGTGAGCGGAGGCCTTGATTTGCTCTGTAGATTAGATTGGCCCTGAACACACAAGGAACTTATTTTTCCTTGTCTCCCAAGGTTTGGGATCAATATGTGAATTTAAATCATTGAATTACATTTATTAAACAATAATATTAATTAAACAAATTTTTACGTTTATTTATTACTTCAAGTTACATCTCCATCACAGTGCTCTCTTTCCACCCCTCTAAGTCCCACCTTCCCACCCTCCCTCCTATCCTACTCCTCCAGAGTGGGGTGTCCCTACATATCAGTCCCCTATCCCAGATGAAATTTACAAAGGATGGCACAACACACTTTATTCACTAACCATTGCCTTTCACATAGAAACTAAAGTACTTCCTGTACCTGATATGGTCCTGCCTTTTCACCAGCTTCATCCCTATCACTTTCTCCCTCACTGACCTCTATGGCCCTGTTCTAGTTCTTTGGAGCAGAGGTTACTCTCCTCTTGGATGATCATCAGGTTCCTGGTTTTCTTCCTCAGTTCTTCTTCCTGCTGGGCGTTCTTAACCACACTTCAAAGCTCACTTCTGTTTCACTTCCTCAGGAGTCTAGATCAGAGGGGTCATGACTCCATGTTAGTGTTTTTCTTTTAGAGTCACCAGTGTGGTAATTAAACTTGTATCTGTATAATTAGCTGACTAATATTTATTTCCAAAGATACAAAATAGATCCCAGGAGGTTCCTGGGAGGTTTCTGGTTTTCTCCCTCTGAGTTCTTCTCCCTGCTGGGCATTCTTTTTTTTTAATTTATTTTTTATTTCTTCAAGTTACATCTCAATCACAATCCCCTCCCTACTCCCCCCTCCAGTCCCACCCTCCACCCTCCTCCCCCTCAACCCCCCATCCTCTTCCCTTCCTTTTTTTTTCTTTTTAGTTTAAGGTATTTCTTTTTCCCCCCCAACAGCTGTCCCTTTCAGTTCAAAAAATGGTTCTTTTTCTTATAACTATAAATACAATACAAAACAACAGAAATAAATAGGCCACAATTATAAGAGTTATATGGCTTAGCATACATTCCCAATGTCCAGGCCATATGTATTTGGCACCTGACTTTAACATTCTACTATCTAACCATCTCCATGAGTTTAAAGTTCTATATCTAACTCAGCTTTCATACTAACGTGATAGCACATGCTGGTGAGGATGTGGAGAAAGGGGAACACTCCCCCATTGCTGGTGAGACTGCAAACTTGTGCAACCACTTTGGAAATCAATCTGGAGATATCTTAGAAAATTGGGAATAAATCTACCTCAAGACCCAGCCATACCCCTCTTGGGCATATATCCAAGTTAGTATGAAACCTGCTGGGCATTCTTAACCACACCTCAAAGCTCACTACTGCTTTCACTTCCTCAGGAGTCTAGATCAGAGGGGTCATGACTCCATGTTAGTGTTTTTCTTTCAGAGTCACCAGTGTGGTAATTAAACTTGTATCTGTATAATTAGCTGACTAATATTTATTTCCCAAGATATAAAATAGATCCCAGGAGGTCAGGGGACAGATGTTTTACACATATTGAATCTTTCTTTGCACAGCACTTTGCCTAAGCAGTAGTTTGTTAGCTATTTCGCTGAATGGATGAATAAATAAATGACGTGATATTTTTTTAGTGAAGAAATTAAAATTTACATGGGTAACTGAAGGAGAGAGGATGTAATTCCAGGTTAAATTTACTCTAAACTCAGAACTCTTTCTATTTAAGTTTACAAATCACATCTTACTTTTAAAACTTTTTACACAGTAAGTGTTCCAATAATATTATATATGTTATATTAGTGTCATACAGCTAAAATACTAGATGAAAATATCACCTTGAGCTAAATTAAAAAGTAATAAATGGCACTTGAATTCTTGAGTTCTTTGTAAATTTTGGATATTAGCCTTTTGTCAGATGTGGGGTTGGTGATGATTTTTTCCCAATCTGTAGGCTGCCATTTTGTTCGAATGACAGTGTCTTTTGCCTTACAGAAGCTTTTCAGTTTCATGAGGTCCCAGTTATTGATTGTTGGTCTTAGATCCTGAGCTGTTGGTGTTCTATTCAGGAAGTTGTCACCTGTGCCAATGAGTTCAAGGGTTTTCCCCACTTTTTTTTTTTTTCTAATTTATGTAGTGTGTCCAGCCTTATGTTAAGGTCTTTGATCCACTTGGACTTAAGTTTTGTACAAGGTGATAAGTATGGGTCTAATTTCATTCTTTTACATGTGGAAATCTAGTTGAACCAGCACCATTTGCTGAAGATGCTGTCCCTTTTCCATTGTGTGGTTTAGGCTTCTTTTTCAAAAATTAAGTGACCATAGGTGTGTGGGTTCATTTCTTGGTCTTTAATTTGATTCCATTGATCTACTGGTCTGTTTCTATACCAGTACCATGCTGTTTTTATTACTATTGCTCTGTAGTACAGCATGAAATAAAGGATGGAGATACCTGCAGATGTTTTTTTATTGGACAGGATTGATTTAGCTACTCTGGTTTTTTTTTTTTTTTTATTCCATATGAAGTTGAGAATTGCTTTTCGAAGGTCTGTAAAGATTTGTGGTGGTATTTTGAGAAGCATTGCATTGAATCTGTATATTGCTTTTGGTAGGATGGCCATTTTTATTATGTTGATCTTACTTATCCATGAGCATGGATCTTTCCATCTATTGATGGCCTCTTCAATTTCTTTCTTCAAGGACTTGAAGTTCTTGTCATACAGGTCTTTTACTTGCTTGGTTAAAGTTACCCCCCAGGTATTTTATATTGTTTTGGCTATTGTGAAGGGTGTTGTATCTTTAATTTCTCAGCCCATTTATTTGTTGCATAAAGAAGGGCTTCTGATTTTTTTGAATGAATTTTGTATCCATCCACCTTGCTGAAGGTGTTTATCAGCTGTAAGAGTTTTCTGGTGGAATTTTTGGGGTCGCTTATATATATATATATATATATATATATATATATATATATATATATAT
>CAJQZJ010032981.1:3296670-3381751 GCA_907164525.1 Lophiomys imhausi | reverse complement strand
ATATATATATATATATATATATATATATATATATATATATATATATACATACTATCCTATAGTCTGCAAATAGGGATAATTTGACTTCTTCGTTTCCAATTTGTATCCCCTTGATATCCTTTAGCTGTCTTATTGTTCCAGCAAGAAACCAAATAATCCAATCAAAAAATCTGAAATGGAGCAAAACAGAATTCACAAAGGAGGAATCCCTAATGGCTGAGAGCCACTTGAAGAAATGCTCAGTATCCTTAATCATTAGAGAAATGCAACTCAAGACGACTCTGAGATTCCATCTCATACCTGTCAGAATGGCTAAGATCAAAAGCTCAAATGACAGCACATTCTGGCGAGGTTGTGGAGAAAGGGGACCTCTCCTCCATTGGTGGTTGGAGTGCAGTCTTGTGCAACCACTATGGAGGTCTGACTGGCGATATCTTAGAAAGCTTGAAATAGCTCTGCCTCAGGACCCAGCCATACCACTTCTGGGTATACATCCAAATGATTTCTCACCAAATCACAAGGAAGTTTCCTCATCTATGTTCATAGCAGCCTTATTTGTAATAGCTAGAAACTGGAAACAACTCAGATGTCCCTCAACCGAAAAATGGCTTAAAAACTGTGGTACATCTACACAATGGAATACTACTCAGCTATCAGAAACAACAAAATCACGCAATTTGCATCCAAATGGATGGAACTAGAGAAGTTCATCCTGAGTGAGGTAACAAAGACTCAAAAGGATGCACATGGCATCTATTCACTTATAGTCAGAATTTAGCCATATTGTAAAGGTTAACGATACTACAACCAATGCACCAAAGGGAACATGGATATAGACTTTTTTTTTTCCTTCAATGAGATAATTTCCCCTAGTGGTGCTACCTTGTAGGCCCCCCAGTGTATGAGGAGGCTCTTAGCCCTCATATAACTGCTGAACTGGGGTGGGGGACCATTATGTAGGGAAACTCCACTCCAGAGGAGTGGGATGGAAAGGATAGGGGGTAGAGGGTGGGAGGGGAGACTGGGCAGGGTGGAAAGAGGACACTGTGATTGAGATATAACCTGAAGTAATAAATAAACATTAAAAAAGTAATACATATGTTTGTGTTTGTATCCCATTGAAAAGCTTTGTGTCTACACACACAGAGACACACACAAGCACACACAAACAACATAACATACACATAGGGAGAATCTGAGAGTGTGTCAATCTTATCAATGTACCACTTGAAGTCTTAGAGCAATAAAGCAAAAGGATTATATAAAGGGACTCAAAGTTGGGAAAGAAGGATAATTATTTCTATTTGTAGACAACTTGAAAGTCACTGTACACTCTACCAAAAGCTTTTAATTATGACACACACTTTTAATAAATTTATAGGATATACAATCAATGTACAGAAAGCAGTAGTTTTTATACTAATCAATAATGAAAAAAGGAAAATATTCCATTCATAAGACTTAAAAAATAGGAATAAACATAATAAATAAAGTGAAACAATTCCACAATGAAAGCTTTAATTCACTGCAGAAAGAAATTGAAGACATGAAACACTGAAAAGTCTTGTTTGACAGAATTAAAATTGTGAAAATAGCTATAAGACCAAAGTACTCTACAACTAGGAACTATTCTGTATAAAAATTACAATGACATTCTTCACTGAACTAGGAGCTATCCTTCTAGGAATGGAGGTCTCTGCTTCTGTTTGGGGATTTCTTTGTAGATGAACAATTGCATAATACATTCACATGGTTTGGAATAAGATACACATTGTCCTCTGATTTTCTCTTTTCTCATCTGGATTTGTATCTTGGATATTTGGAACTTTTCTATGTACTTTTCTGAAGAGGAATTATTTAATGGTTTCTGATCCCAAAACCCACTAAAGGACAAGAAAATAAGATGATAAACTGAATTTGTTATTGAGAAAGACATGTAAGTAATTGTGTACTTTAAAATTGATCCGAAATGTATGTCAAGTGTAGTGGTTAAGTGTCTTAAATAAAAGCTAGAATGTAGGGACCAACAAAACCCCCAAATAGAAATTATTTATTTCTATATTTAACAAGTAATTGGTTGACTATTTTTGTTCACTTAATGTTACATTCTTTAAATATTAAAACAAAATTAATTTTTTAAATGCTTGAAGATTGTCTTCAGAAAAAAAAAAAAAACACACCTTAGGTATTTTTGGAATCCTGGCCTAGATTTTTATTTGTAAGCTTATTTCATCTTGAATGTGTCTACTATGTTAAATATAAGTAAATTATATACATAAATTAATTAACAAGTTTGGAAATTGAATTACACAATTTATCATTGACTTTACACTATAGAATTCTACCCTGGGCTGAATTAAAAAGTGACCACATGGTGTTTTAGTATCTGCTAGTAAAATTTTGACTACACTAACAGCTTGGCTAAATTTAAGAATAGCAATTTATGAAAAAGTCTTTGTTAGATGAGTGAGAATATAAATGCTACTTTGGCAAGACATTGAGTTGGAAATTAGCACTTTAAAATATTATATAGAGAGGGAATCCAAGATGGCATCAGAGAGCATGAACACATTTTGAGCACAGGGAATATATCTATAACATCACAGAAATATAAAAAGCTGAGCAACAACCCAAGAAGAGAAAACCTAATGGGTTAAACCTGGAGAACACAGGGACTAGCAGGGTCCCTGGGTAGGACTCCCAGACACTGAGAGAAACAGACCTTCCATCTGAAAAGCACAGACCTGGGGCCTATAGCAGAGGCCAGCGACATGGAGCAGAGGACTGGGGCCTGGAGCATAAGCCAGCGGCCTGGGGCAGAGTGTGGCACAGAGCCCAGCACAGAAGCAGGCACGAGACACTCAAATACCCAATGAGTAGCTCCAAATCCTCCAGAGCTTCCATGCTGGCATTCCATACAAGAGAACTGTAAGATCACCAAGATTTATCTCCAGCAGAGTGGCTGTCTGGGAGGTGCAATCATATCTGGGCTTACTCAGAAAGATGTTGGACATACAGATCCCTCTACTGCATATACAATCACGTGGAAGAACATTGCACCCAGACAGGGCAGAGGGCTACTCTTCTTGCACCGGTATAGTGTCCTGCAGGTCTGATCACTGCAGGGCCTTGGGAGGCAGACTCAACTGCCAGATAGAGGTACCACCCAGCTTCCTGAGCACCCAGCATTCACACGGTCACTCCAACACCCTAAAGAGGACTGGCAGTGACACAGAACTGGTAAGATCAGAGTGGGCTGAAAGGCGGGTGGTCAAGTTATAAGGCTGCAGAACTCCACTGAGGCCAAGCCCAGCAGTCAGGTTGTAGTGTTCATATCAGAGCCAGTATACATTGCCTCTTCTCAGCTGGCAACCCTGTCTTCAGGATCTACAGCTCCTGCATGAGAGCATTGAGTTCTTGGCCTTTGTGCATTGCCTGAGTGATAAAGACTACAAGGGCTTACTGCTTAGGGCCGAGAGGCACAGAGGTGCCCTAGGGATCACCTAGAAGAAGCCGCCTTTGGAGACCACGACCACAGACCTGACCCTCGGATCAGACACATAAGCGGCAGGAGATCTGCGGTTCTAGCCTATAATCCGTGGTCCTCTGAGATCCACTGACATCACTAGAAAGAACTGCTAGAACCGAAGATCCTGAAAACTGGAATAACTCATCTCACCCAATCCCCGACCTGAGTCCCCAACTGGAACACAACAGGAAGGGGAGAACTTTGGGAGGCCCACTGAGACCAAGCCCCCATTTCAAGACCCCACCTAGCTTGTGTTAAGCTACAGACCACCAAGATTATACAGACTCTACACCAAAGCTCTCTCCTTGGCACCAGGTTCAAGAAGACATCAGGAACAATCAACTTTGGGGAAACAGATGGTTAAAGGTCAGCAAAAGAATAAACTGACAAAAATCAGGGAAATATGACTCAACAAAATTCCCTGAACAACCAACCATAGCTGAAACACATGAAAATGATGAAAAAAATCTATCCTTAGGAAAATGACATAGTCTTTACAAGAAGAAATTGAATCCCTGAAAGAATTTAAAGAATCCTCAATTTTACAAATGAAAGCAGTAGAGAATATACCATTAGAGACCTCCAAGCCAACATAGCCCAACATGACTGGGAAAGAAGCAAGGCAATGAAAGATTTGTAAGATTTACAGACAAAGAGATGCAAATTGGAGCAGAAAACATATAAAACAAATAAAAATTTTTAAG
Organism: Lophiomys imhausi; assembly: GCA_907164525.1. NCBI lineage: Eukaryota > Metazoa > Chordata > Mammalia > Rodentia > Muridae > Lophiomys > Lophiomys imhausi. The sequence continues at coordinate 3,377,518 of CAJQZJ010032981.1, read as the reverse complement.
ATTTGAAATTGGAAGTGGAAGCAATAAAGAAAACACAGAGACAATCCTTGAGGTGGAAAAATCAAAGTTAGAGAACAGGAACTACAGACATGAGTATTAAAAATAGGATGCAAGAGATGGAAGACAGAATCTCAGGCATGGAAGGTTTTATTGAAGAAATCAGTACAACAACCAAAAAAAAAAAAATGAGAAATCTAAAAAAGTTCTCTCATACAACATCCAAGAAATCAAGGACTCAATGAAAAGAGGGAACCTAAGAATTATAGGCATAAAGAAAAGAGAAGATTTCCCGACTCTAAGGTCCAGGAAACATCTTTATCAAAATCATAGAACAAAACTTCCCAAACCTAAAGAAAGAGATGTTGGTAAAATTCTAAGAGGCATACAGAACACCAAACAGGTTAGACCAGAAAAGAAACTCCTCTTGCCACATAATAATTGAAACTCCAAATGTATAGAACAAAGAAATAATATCAAAAGCAGTAAGAGAAAAAGGTCAAATAACATATAATGGCAGACCCATTAGGATTACACCCGACTGCTCCTCAGAAACTTTAAAAGCAAGAAGGTCCTGGGCAGACATACTACAAGCCTTAAGAGAACATAAGTGCCTAGCCAGACTACTATACCCAGAAAAACTCTCTATCAATATAGATGGAGAAAACAAGATATTCCAAGATAAAACCAAATTTAAACAATATCTACCCACAAATCCAGCCCTACAGAAGATCCTAGAAGGAAAATTCCAACCCAGAGAAGATAACTACACCCAAGAAAACAGAGGAAGCAGAGAAAAAAAAAACTTCACTGTAACTAAATGAAAAGAAACACACAACCACCACTTACATCAAAATAACAGAAAATGACAACCTTTGGTCATTAATGGACTCAACCCCACAATAAAAGACACAGGCTTACAGAATGGATTTGTAAACAAGACCCATCATTTTACTGCATACAGGAAACACATCTCACTAACAAAAATAGATGCTACCTCAGAGTAAAGGGCTGGGAAAAGATTTTACAAGCAAATGGACCCAGGAAGCAAGCTGGAGTAGCCATCCTAATATCAAATAAAATTGAATTTCAATTGAAGTTAATAAAAAAATATAGGGAAGGGCACTACATACTCATTAGAGGGAAAATTCATCAAGATGACATCTCAATACTGAATATCTATGACCCACATATGTAAATGAAACTTCTCAAGCTTAAACCACACATTAATTCCCACATATTAGTAGTGGGAGATTTCTACACCCCACTCACAAAAATGGACAGGTCATAGAAACAGAAACCAAACAGACAAATGATGAGTCTAACAGAGGTCAGGAACCAAATGGACTGAACAGATAACTACAGAATGTTTCACCCAAACAAAAAAGAATACACCTTCTTTTCAGCACCTCACAGAACCTTCTCCAAAATTGACCATAGAGTTGAACACAAAGGAAGCCTCAACAGATACGAGAAAATTTGAATAATCCCTGTTGTCTTATCAGACTACCATGGAGTAAAGCTGGACTTCCAACAACAACAGAAATAACAGAAAGCCTACACATTCATGGAAACTGAACAACTCTCTACTGAATGGCTACTGGGTCAGGGAAGAAATAAAGAAGGAAATAAAAAACTTCTTAAAATCCAACAAAAATGAAGGCACAACTTACCCAAACCTATGGAACACAATGAAAACAGTGCTATGAGGAAAGTTCTTAGTACTAAGTGCCTTTTAAAAGAAAATTGTGACAGCTCATATTAGCAAATTAACAACAGAAATAGAATAACTGGAGACTGTTGGGGTACTATTAAGCATTCTAAATGTTAATTGGTCCTGTTTGCTGTCTGTTACTTACATTGACTCTGATTGGTTAAATAAAATGCCGAGGCCTGAGAATGGGCAAAGACAGAAAAGGTGGGACTTCCTGAGATTAGAGCAGGAAGCCTGCACTTTAGACAGATGATTCAAACATTCCAGCCAGCAGCAGGAAGAAGGCATTCCAGCCCGGAGCAGCAGGAAGGAGGCACACACCATGGGTTAGAAAAAGGAACCTCATTCCACATGGCCAGGAACATTGGCATACTGTAGAGAATGGCAGTCCAAGGGGACATATGCATATATGGGGTCATATTTGGGTAATAGAATTAAGAGCTAGCTTAGATGGGCCAGGGACGCACAACTCAGGCCAAGGCTTGTTAAAATCCACATGGTGTCTGTGTACTCATTTGTAATGGCTGCTTAAAGATTAATAACTGCCAAGCCAATTAACAATAACATAAATACTGGGTAAATACTTTAATTAGCCATATTTATTTTTACAGGAAACAAAAGAAGCAAGCACTCCCAAGAGGAGCAGAAGGCAGGAAATCATCAAATTTAGGGCTGAAACTAACAACTTAGAAACAAAAAGTGATACAAAGAATCAATGAAAGCAAGAGTTGGTTCTTTGAGAAAATCAAAAAATAGACAAACCCTTAGCCAAATTAACTCAAAGACACAGTGAAAAATTCCAAATCAACAAAATCAGAAATGAAAAGGGAAAAATAACTACAGACATTGAGGAAATCCAGAGAACCATTAGATCCTACTTTAAAAATCTGTACTCCACCAAATTTGAAAAGCTAAGCCAAATGGACTACTTTCTTGATAGATTCCACCTACCAAATTTAAATCAATATCAGCTCAACAGATTAAACATTCCTATAACTTTTAAATAAGTAGAAAAAGTCATTAAAAATATCTCAACCAAAAAAAGCTCAGGGCCAGATGATTTCAGCACATAATTCTACCAGACCTTCAAAGAAGAGCTAATATCAATAGTCTTCAAACTCTTCCGCAAAATAGAAACAGAAGGAAAACTGCCAAACTCATTCTATGAGCTGACAGTCACCTTCATTCCTAAACCATACAAAGACCCAAAAAAGAAAGAGTACTTCAGAACAATCTCCCTCATTATCACAGATGCAAAAATACTTAGTAAAATACTGGTAAACTGAATCCAAGAACACATAAAAGTATCATTCACCATGATCAAGTAGGCTTCATCTCAGGAATGCAGGGATGGTTCAACATACGAAAATCCATCAATGTAATTCACCATATAAACAAGTTGAAAGTAAAAAACACATGATGTTCTCACTAGATGCTGAAAATCATTTGACAAATCCAACACCCTTCATGCTAAAAGTCCTGGGGACAATGGGCATACAAGGACTATACCTACAAATAATAAAGGTGATATACAGCAAGCCAGTAACCAACATGAAATTAAATGGACAGATACTTAAAGCATTTACTCTAAACTCAGGGACAAGGGAAGGATGCCCACTTTCACCATATCTCTTCAACATAGTACTTGAAGTTCTTGCTAGAGCAATAAGACAACTAAAGGAGATCAAGGGGATACAAATTGGAAATGAAGAAGTCAAATTATCCCTATTTGCAGACAATATGATGGTATACATAAGTGACCCCCAAAATTCAACCAAAGAGCTCCTGCAACTGATAAATACCTTCAGCAAGGTGGCAGGATACAAAATTAATTCAAAAAAATCAGAAGCCCTTCTTTATACACAAGATAAATGGGTTGAGAAAGAAATTAAGGAAAACAACACCCTTCACAATACCTACGAACAATATAAAATACCTGGGTGTAACCTAAACAAGGAAGTGAAAGACCTGTAGGACCAGAATTTCAAGTCCTTGAAGAAAGAAATTGAGTAGGACCTCAGAAGATGGAGAGATCTCCCATGCTCATCGATAGGTAGGATCAACATAATAAAAATGGCCATCCTACCAAAAGCAATGTACAGATTCAATGCAATACCTATCAAAATACCATCATAATTCTTTATAGACCTGGAAAAAACAATTCTAAACTTCACATGGAATAACAAAAAACCCCAAATAGCTAAATCAATCCTGTACAAAACAAAACAAAATAAAAAACCAAAACCATCTGGAGGTAACACCTTCCCAGATTTTAAGCTATATTACAGAGCAATAGTAACAAAAACATCATGGTACTGGTGGAGAAACAGACCACTGGATCAAAGGAATTGAATTGAAGACCAAGAAAGAACCCTACACCTATCGTCACTTAATTTTTGACAAAGAAGCCAAAATCGTACAATGGAAAAAGGACAGCATCTTCAACAAATGGTGCTGGTCTAACTTGATGTCAATATGTAAAAGAATGAAATTATATCCATACTTATCACCCTGTACAAACTTAAGTCTAAGTGGATTGAAGACTTTAACATAAAGCCCTACCCACTAAATCTAATAGAAGATAAAGTAGGGAAAAGCCTCGAACTCATTGACACAGATGACAACTTCCTGAACAGAACACCAATAGCTTAGGCTCTAAGACCAACAAACAATAAATGGAACCTCATGAAACTGAAAACTTTTGTAAGGCAAAGGACCCTGTCATTAGAACAAAATGGCAACCTACAGATTGGGAAAAGATATTTACCAACCCCACTTCCAACAGATGGTTAATATCCATAATTTATAAAGAACTCAAGAAATTAAACACAAGGAAAACAAATAATCCAATAAAAAAGTGGGGAAGAGAGCTACACTGAGAATTCACAAAAGAAGAATCTCTAATGGTAGTAAGACATTTGAAGAAATGCTCAACTTCCTTAATATCAGAGAAATGCAGCTCAAGATAACTCTGAGATTTCATCTCACCCCTCTCAGAATGACAAAACCTCAAATAACAGCACATGTTGAGGAGGTTGTTGAGAAAGGAGAACACTCCTCCATTGCTGGTGGGAATGCAAGCTTGGACAATGACTATGGAAATCAGTGTGGTGATATCTTAGAAAACTTAGAAAAGCCCTACCTTAAGGTATACCATGCCATACCACTTCTGAGTATCCACCCAAATGATTCCTCACAAGGACATATCCTCATCTATGTTCATAGCAACCTGTTTGTAATAGCTAGAAACTGGAAACAACTCAGATGTCCCTCAACTGACAAATGATTAAAAAAAAATTGTGACTGCAGACAGACTGCTGTCCAAAAAGGACAAAACTTGGTAGCAGGGAAGTCGACAGCCTAACTCTGCCAAGACAGGGTAGGTAAGTCCTTCATAATCCCTGCTCTACAACAAATGTCTGTCAGAGAAACAGGACCCAAAGGCTGAAGACTGTTGCAGGAATGTGTGGAGAGAAAATGGGAACTGTCCAGGCAGTCACTGGTATGTCTTTTCTTAATTTTGGAAGCTGCAGGCCCTGCACTTCCTATATAAGCAGATATATTTATCCATCTCAGGTCTCTGAGGTGGTTGAAGAATAGACAGCTAGAGTCTCATAGTTAAATTTTGAGCTGTTTAGGAATCAAGAGGGTGTTATAGATCTAAGAAGATACTCTTAAAAGTGTGTTGCAAGTTAGTATGAATGTTGAATCAGATATAGACCTTTAAACTCATGGAGATGGATAGATAGTAGAATGTTAAAGTCAGGGGCCAAATATGTATAAACTTGACATTGGGAAGGTATACTGGGCCATTTAACTCTCATAAATGTGGCATATTTATATCTGTTGTTTTGTATAGTATTCACTGTTATAAGAGAAGGAACCATCTGTTGGACTGAAAGGGGAAACTTCTGGGGGGAAGGGGGTGGAAGGGTGGGATAGGAAGGGGGAATAGGGAGGGGTTTGTGATTGAGATGTAACTTGAAGAAAAAAAATAAAGTATTTAAAAAAATTGTGGTACATTTATACAATGGAATACTACTCAGCTATCAGAAACAAGGAAATCATGGAATTTGCAGCCAAATGTATGGAACTAGAAAAGCTCATCCTGGGTGAGCTAACCCAGACTCAGAAAGATGCTCATGGCATCAACTCACTTTTAATTGGATTTTAGCCATATAATATAGGATAACTATGCTACAACCTACACACCAAAAGCATCAGGAATATCAGGCTTTGTTAGCTATTAATGGGATAATTTGCCCTAGGAGTGCCACCATGTTGGCCCTCAGTGAAAGAGGAAGCTCTTAGCTCTCATATGACTGTTGAACTGTGAGAGGTTGATATGTAGAGATACTCTACATCATAGGAATGGAATGTGTGGGAGAGGGAGGAACCAGGAGGGATGGAAAGAGGGCACTATGATGGAGATGTAACTTGAAGTAATAAATAAACATAAAAAAATCTTATAGAACTTGTTATAGCTGTTAGTTAATCTTAAGACCTTTTTTGGGTATTCTGATTTGTTTAGACATTTCCCTTTAAATAATTTGTTCTTAGCCCAGATTGGTTATGACCAAGTACAGGTCTGTTAGTGAGAACATGAGGGATAGGACAAGACCATGGTCAATCTCAAGAATGATTCTGGAATGTCTGCTGTGGTGTTCCCTTCTGTCACTACTTCCATAGCCTTAGTTCTATATGCTAAAAATCATCAATACAAAGATTTATTTATTTTTTGTTTTTGTTTTTTGAGAGGGGATTTCTTTCTGTAACAGAGTCCTGACTGTCCTGGACTTGTTTTATAGTTGAGGCTGGCCTTGAACTCATGGAGATCTGCCTGCCTTTACATCCTGAATGCTGAAATTAAAGATGTCTGCCATTATGTCTTACAACATAAGGAATTCTTTTTTTTCCCCAATGCCTCTAATCATTCATTTTACATAAGGAATTCTTAATGGCTTGTTATAGACTACATAGTTCAGAAATGACATCATATTCAAAGTGTAGAAAGGGGAATTCACATAATTACAATTTTTATAAAGGAATAAAACAAAAATAATTGAAGACATTGGGTGTACCCTGATTTCCTAAATTACTAGGATCAGAGAGAAGATTTTTTCAATTCCCATTTTTAATAGAAATTTCAACAGTGATTAAATCCCCCAAAATATTAAAATAACATTTGAAATTTAAATTTAAAAGTACAATACTCAAAGTGTTTTTTCAAACTAGATCATTGAGAGCTTAATATAAATTAAAGTTAAGATTGGAGTGGCAATAGGACAATATAGATAATACAGGAAACTAAATTTCATAGGTAGAGCAAATTACAAGTTCCTTAGGTAAGAGATGGTAGAGTCAGCCACTATGAGTAAAGTATCAAGACTCAATAAAACACACTTAAACATATAAATATTGAGTCATACCTATGACATAAATGTAAAGTAGAAGCTAGAAGCGATCTTCCTAAGGAGAAGAAAATGCAACCATTCATAACTAAAATCAGTCACTCATTTCTGCCCATGTTAGTTATCTAGTTTAAATGCAGTGGAGCCTAAGCTTTTCTGAGTCATCCAGGCCAAATTAATCAGTAGTTAATATTTTTATGTTTCTTAATCACATATTTATTTGTAACTACTTCATTCACAACAATACCTTCCCACACTCTGGGAGTGCTGAATACATAAATCTAGAACATGATAAAAATAAGTGATCTATAAATTAGGACACAGAAGCAACACAGGTTCAAAAAAGCATTGGTAGTGGACATAAACCTCAAGTGAAGATGTTCCCATGGGGCATTCTAGGACTAATGAAAGCTATCTTATAGTCTAATGTGGTAATTCCAGTTTCTTGTCTTCTGAAGACCCATAGAAAGCAACTAACATAGAATCCCTTTGGACTGGAAGATATTCATGGCAAAAGTGCAATTCATTGTGCAGAACACACACTCCTAATAGCAGACAATAGCCTTCACCCAAAAAAGTCAGGCTTGAGTTTTTCTTTTAATGTTTATTTATGATAACAAATTACATCTCTATCACAGTCCTCTCACTCCACCCCTCCTTTCCCAACCCTCCCACCCTCTCCCCCTTCTCCAAGAACTCATAATTCTTTTTTTGAATAATTAGTCCACAATTATGAAAATTATAAAGTATAACATACATTCCCAATGTCCAGTCCATACATATTTGGCAACTGATATTAGTATTTTATTATCTATCTATCTCCATGAGTTTAAAGTTCTATATCTGACTCAATTTCCATCCTAACTTGCATTCCCAAAATAAAAATATCTTCTTAGACCTAGAACATCCTTTTAATTCCTAAACAACTTAAAATTTAGCTATAAGACTACAACTATCTAGTCTTCAACCACATCAGAGACCTGAAAAGGATAAATATATCTGATTATACAGGAAGTGCAGAATCAGCAGCTTCCAAAACTAAGAAATGAGAACTCGCTGCCTGGAGTCTTCAAATTCTTTTCATACATTAGAACATCTATCTTAAGCTTGCTTGTCTCTTAGGAACTTGATTTCCTTTTAACTTAGAAAACATCTGTGACAAACTATGCTAGTACCTAACCAAATGACATGTTTGAATGACTATTAGTTTGCATCTCCTAATTCTCCTAAACAGTTTGTGACAATTGCTATCAATGGGCCAAAACTTCACATTGCATTTTAAGCATTATCTAGGTACAATACCTTTAAAGGGGTTTGAGTTTTACATAACAAATCCTCATAAGGCATGCTTAGAAAAATATAACGTTAGACATAAAGTAGTTTATTATTTTCTTTTTTGTTCTTTGTTAAAGACAAGCTCTTGTTTTGTAACCCAAACAAGGCTCTATCCTGTCCTCCTGCCTCAGCCCCTGAGTACTCTGATTATAGACACCATACCTGGTCATAACCATTTTTTATTACATTTTTTATTTTTCAGGTAGATGATATTGAAAGGACAGTTTTTCAGGTAGATGATTTTAAAAGGACAGCATTTATATTATATAATTGATATGAACAGTGCAAAAAAGAGACTCTTTTCTCAAGTAACTCTGGGCTGCCAAGTGAAAAGTTAAAGCTAAAAACAACAAATAACAATATTGGTTTGTATTACCCCATAGTTAGTCATTTTGGACATACTTTGAGATATGTGTACTGACTTTGGAGACCACTGCTCTGTTCTATAGGGAAACAGATAAATTGATAAAATGTTCCTCAGTGTAACTACAAGAAATATTTGATGTTTTTAAAAGAAATAAAATTACAAATTGCACGATTTCCTTGTTTCTGAGAGCTCAGTAGTATTCTATTGAGTAAATGTACCAGTTTTTTTTTGTTTTGTTTTTTTTTTTTTTTTGTAAATCCATTCTTAGGTTGAAGAACACTTGGGTTGTTTACAATTTCTCACTGTTACTAATAAAGCTGCTTTTAACATTGTTGTGTCAATATCTCTGATTTGGTGAAATATCTTTTGCATATAAGTCAAGGAGAAGTATGGCTGGGTCTTGAGGTAGAACTATTCCCAATTTTCTTAAATAACACCAGATTGATTTCCAGAGTGGTTGTACAAGTTTGCATTCCTACCAGCATTGGAGGAGTGTTCCTCTTTCTGCACATCCTTTCCAGCATGTGCTATCTCTTGAATGTTTAATCTTAGCCATCCTTGATGGGTGTGAGATGGTATCTCACAGTCGTTTTGAGTTGAATTTTCCTGATGACCAATGATCCTGAACATTTCTTCAAGTACCTCTTGGCCATTAGATATTTATCTTTTGTGCATTCTCAGTTTAGTTCTGTAACCCATTTATTGAGCTAACTCAGACCCAGAAAGATGCACATGGTATGTACTTATAAAACACAAGGTTTTTAAAGTGGATATTAACCATATAGCACAGGATAACCATCCTACAACCCACAGATCCAAACAGACAGGAACCTATCATAACTATCAAATGAAAAAACTCCACCCAGCAATGAATCATGGACCCTATTGCTTGTTAGTGGAACACCTTACCCTTGCTGGGCAGCCATATTAAACCCCAGTACAAGAGGAAGCTCTTAACCCTCATATTACTGATGAACTGAGGGCTTGATATGTGGGGGCTCCCCTCATCTGAGGAGAAGAAGACAGAGGTAGGGAAGAGGAATGGTGGGACATGGAGGGAGGAAGGAAGGGACTTTGATCAAGATATAACTTGAAAAAATAAATTAATTAGAAAAATGAAATAAAATTATATATTTATCTCAATAGAAAGCATAGTGATAAGGGGTAATTTTTAAAATATTATTTATTTATTTTTGTTTTCAATACATGCTGACCTCAGTTTCCCCTTCCTCCACCCCTTCCAGTCTCCCTAACTCCTCCCAGCATAATCCTACATACCCTCTCCCCCAGATCTAATCCTTCTCAGTTACCCTTCAGAAAAAAGCATTCCTCCCAAGGATATTTACTGAACACAGCATAACAAAATAAAATAATCTGGGCACAAACCTTCATGTCAAGTCTGAATGAGGTAACCATGTAGGAGTAAAAGGGTCCTAAGAGCAGAGGAAAGAACTAGAGATACACCCCACTCCCACTGTTAGGAGTCCACAAAAATACCAAGATTCACCATAACATATATGTAGGAGACCTAGCATGGACTCATGCTGGCTGTGTGATTGCCTGTTCAGTCCCTCTTAACCCCTATGAATCCTACTTAGTTGATATCTGTGGCCTGTATTCACTTGGTGTTATCAATCTGACTGGCTCATACAATTCTTCCTCCCCTTTTCTTCTGGGGTTCCAAGCTCCAAGAGGAGGGTTCTGATGGAGATCTGTAACTGTCTAATCTGGATATGGATCCCTGCATCCTCTCCCACAGCTGCTGGGGAAGCCCCTCTGATGACAATTAGAGTAGGCTTCAATCTACGTGTATGAAGAATATCATTAGGAATCATTTTATTGATTTTTTTTCTATTATATAATCTCTTGGCTATCCACCCTCCAGTTTTTGGTCATCCAGGAAAAGTCACACATGGATTAAGGCGTAAGTTTTTAACATGCATCTCTTTGCACAATGATTGCATTAATGGATGTATTAGTGAGGATTTGTGCCTACTTGAGAAAAGAAAACATCACTTCTTAGCATGATTTTAAAAATCTCAATTATTTAGTTTTACTAGTAAAGACTCAGGAACCAGATGCTGGGATGAAAGCCTACTAGCTTACAGCCTGTCTTTGAGCCATCAGTAAACACATTTGGTGACCCTTGAAGTGGTACTGCTGAAGTAACCTTAGGGAATATCACTGGGTGCTCCTTAAAAAATGATAGCAATGGATGCTTAGGATAATGGTTATCAATCACTCCTTCAAAACTACATTGCAATATTGCCCAGTCATCTACAGTGCCACACAAAATCTTAATTTGATGACTGGAATAGGGCACTATTATACTGGCAGGAGCAACTCCAAAAGACTGCAAGCATTGTTGGATACCATTCAAGGCTAAAGTAGCAACTGCAGTGGGATAATGTTCTATGGATTTTTTTGGAGAAATCTTTGAATAGGTCCATAATAATGGTCCGTCCTGCCATAACAATCCTGTAGGTTGACCATAGGTGGCAAATATGCACAATGCAATGGGCTGTCCTTCCTGTCATCTCTTTAGGAAGGCACTCTGTAACCTTTCTTCCACTTTACATAAAGCTTTTCTTGCTTCTTCTGTAAATTGTCTAGGAGAATTAAGTGCTGAATCACCTTTCAAAATATCATATAGGGATCTTATTTCATAATTTGGTAGCTTCAAATAGCCTCTTATCCAATTGATATCTCCTAACAACCTTTGAAAATCATTTAGAGTCTTTAAATTATCTTTTCTTATCTCAATCTTTTGAGGTATTATCTTTTTAGGTCCAACCTTTGCTCCTAAATAATCAACCACATTTTCCTTTTGAACCTTATCAGGAGCAATAAACAACCTTTTCTTTTTTAATAATTGAACTAATTCTTCATAGGCCTGATCTAACGTTTGTTCACTCTTAGCTGCCAGTAAGATATCATCCATAAAATGAACACATCTCACATCTGGAAAATTTTTTCTCAAGGGAGCAATGGCTTCCCCCACATACAGTTGGCACATAATGGGGCTGTTTGCCATGCCCTGGGGTAATACAACCCATTCAAACCGCTGATCAGGTTCCTCATGGTTACAGGATGGAACAGTAAATGCAAATCTCTCACTATCTTTGGCACACAAAGGGATGGAGAAAAAACAATCCCTTATATCTATAACTATAATGGGCCATGAGGCTGGCAAAGATGATAAAAGCGGCAAGCCGCATTGCACTGGGCCCATGATCTGCATTTGTTGATTTATGGCACGCAGGTCATGCAATAACGACTAAGAGCTTCCACTTGAGCCATTGTAAAAGAAGCAGTAGTACCATAGGTACGAACCGACTCTGCAAGGGATTTAACTACCTTAAAATCAAGCGGTTCCTCGTACCTGTTCCCTTGTGGGTCTTGGTATACCAGATAGACAAACTGTAATTCTGTTCTTACTTGTGTCCACATCCCCGGGAAGAAAGATCTCCCTACTTTCAGGGACTGAACAGGCTGATCTATCTGAATGGCTTCTGGATATGGAGGGGGAGTTGAAGGTGCCGCGGCAACGGCTTTACTTACACCGACCGCCGCCAACGTGGCTGAAGGCGCTGCGGCAATGGCTTCACTTACACCAACTGCCGCCAACGTGTCTTTCTCTTTTACCCTTTTCTTTTCCCTTTTTCTAATAGTACTCCTCTCCAACTGTTCTATTAGAGCGTGTAGCTCCCCTTCAGAATCCGTGCCCTCTGAGTCTTCAAAATCTCTAAAATCTCTAAAATCTCTAAGATCGGGATAGAGAGGAACCTTCTTTTTGCCTCCCTTTTCACTGTCTGCCTGCTCAAATCTTTCGCCTTTGTTACTTTCCTTTTCACTGTCTACCTGCTCAGATCTTTCCCCTTGCAGCAGTTCCAAGGCTGATTCTCCCTCCTTGATTGCGTTACAGCATCTCTGATCTTCTAAACAACTCCTCACCATCTTCCAAATCGGTCTTACTCCATGCTTTAGAGTCCCTTGCTCCCAAGCAAAATCCAAGTCCCTGCCTAATTTGTCCCAGCAGGATAAAGTAAGATTCCCGGACACCGCAAACCACAGAGCCACGGAATCGCATTCATTCAAAAATCTCTTTAGGGTAGACTTCTTAATTTTCAAATTCCTAGCTAAAAGTAGCTCCTGAAGAGCCAGAAAAATTGGATGTGACTCAGACAATCCCATGATTAAAAATTTACTTTCGGTTCGCAGTTTCCCCGCGAAACTTTACCTTTTGTTCGCAATCTCCGCGAAACTTTACCGTATGTTCACTATCTCCGCGAATCTTTACCGTATGTTCGCTATTATCCGCGAATCTTTACCGTATGTTCGCTATCTCCGCGAATCTTTATGGTATGTTCGCTATTTCCGTGAAACTTTATTGTCCCAAATTATCCCAGGAACTTACCAGCGCGCTGCCCCTGACTACAGGAGTTCTGAGTCTTTTTTGGTCCCCGTACGGGCCACCACTTGTCGCGTCCCCCTCGACCAGCAAGGATGACGCAACTCACAAAAGCTCTTCTCCAGCAGTTTATTCAGGTCCCTTGAAAACAGTCTTCTGAATGCCCAGGCAGACCCAACCCACAGGCTAAATACTAAATGAACAGCCAATCAAGTAAAGCCATGTGGTGCTATCTTAGAGGCCCATGTATGCGGAAGCAAGCCAGATCAGCCGTCTTAGCCAAATATGGACTTGTTTATCATCGAGAGCGCTCACCGTCGGGCTGGTGGAAGGCGGAAACCGGCGCCATCTTTAGGGCGTGGCACATCGCAGCTCTCTACAAGGGAGTACTCAAGTTTGGTTTCAAAACCTGATTAGTGTAAACTGTGAATATTTATTCCAAGAGTTCATAACTCTTTACAATAAGCAAGACAGCCAGTGAATACCCTTCATTCTTTGATAGCAGAATTGTTATGCCCTCATGCAGTTCAAAACAATCACCCCAGGTTATACAATGGATAAAAGGGGTGGGTTGTGTTAAAAAAAAATCACTTGATTAGTAAATTCTCTGGAATATATGAAACTGTGGGAGATTTGTATGTCACAAATATGACATATGATTAGTCCATTTTAAATTAAAGGCTGAACAACTAGAAAGAATGTATACACCCATTTTTATAGACTGGAAGTGTTCTTGAATATTATGCACATTCATTAAACTGTTTCTTAAAGTTTTCTTGAAGAGTATCTTCAGTTTTGCTAATTTTTAGTTAGATGAGAAGTGTGTTTTTGCTAGAATTAGAGATAAAAGAGGCAGGAGATAGCTAATTGTCATGGCTTTATCTTCTACCATAGTCACCATCAAGTAATCTCAAGCATCTCTGGGAGTACTGAGGTGATATGAGATTTTTTTATAAATTAAATTTTTAAAACTAGTTTCATTAGTATGTACACTGGCTCATCTGTCCATCAAGCATTCATACTTTATCTAGTTGCAATTCATCTGTCCAGAATTTAGTGTGAGTCTTTTATGTTGTAGATATTGCCTTAGATATCACAGAAGTTAAAATGTTTGTGTAGAGTACCTAAAGGACCTATAATGTTATGGATGATTGATAAAAGGTGGGATTAACTAAAGAATCTATGTTGTGTATCATGGATTTGATCTCATTATAATCTCACTAAACTTTCTATAGCTTGTCAAGCACAAAAATGATGTATAGCTAGATAAAAATTGAAACTGCAAATTAATTAATTATTGTAGTTATTAGTAAGTATAAACTGTAGCTGGTGGCTTGGCAGAGGAGTGGGCAGCCTGGCCTGTGTGCCTTAACCAGTTGCTTGACTTATCCTGGGGAAAGAGACCTTGGACCAATGGTGGTCTATACCACCTGTAACCTAAACTCTGTTAATTAATATAAGTTGTTATATTAGGTCAGTAGAATTACCAGTAGCTTGGCGGGAGGGAGCTTTTCCTGGGTTCCAAGGAGAGTCTGGGAGTCTGTAGTCTAGAAGTCCAATGGCCTGGGATTGCTTGGAATGACGGTCTAGAAGCTGCCACAGTCTTTTCCCCAATAATTAAATAATCAAGACCTTTTAATGTTTTAACGCTTATCCCTTAGCTGGGCAGACTCTCATTTAGCTACTCTAAATTAACATGGATCACCTATCCCAAACTACCATGTGCCTGCAATTACCTTCCAGAGTTCTCAAGATGTCTCTCTCCTTCTGTGTCCTGGCCAGAAAGAGAGCGATTCTCTGTGTATCCTCAGGGTTCCTGTCTAATCTCAGGAAGTCCTGCCTTCCTATACCCTTTCTGCCCAGCTAATTGGCCATAAGTGACTTTTATTAACCAATCAAGAGAATGCCTCAAAAGGGGCGGTAACCAGATCTCAGCATTGAATTCAACCTATCAGAAGCAATGATATTAGACCTTCCCTCAACAAAGAATATTTCTTTTTATATTCCCCTCTCCCTGTCCACTCCCTTTACTTTCTCTGTATGTCTAATGTATATGTGTGAATGTTATGTGTAGGTGTGAATGTTTATTTATTTATTTTTTTGAGGCAGTTGCCTATTTTTTTTTATTAAATACTTTATTTCTTTTTTCTTCAAGTTACATCTCAGTCACAAACCCTTTCCTATTCCCCCTTCCTGTTCCACCTTTCCACCCTCTTCCCCCCAACAGCTTCCCCTTTCAGTCCAACAAATGGTTCCTTCTCTTATAACAGCAAATACTATACAAAACAGCAGAAATAAATATGCCACATTTATGAGAGTTAAATGGCCCAGTATACCTTCCCAATGTCCAGTTCATACATATTTGGCCCCTGACTTTAACATTCTACCATCTAACCATCTCCATGAGTTTAAAGTTCTATAACTGACTTAGCTTTCATACTAACTTGCATCACTATTATAACCATCTTCCTAGATCTAGAATGCCCTCTTGATTCCTTAACAACTCAAAATTTAACTATGATACACTAGCTGTCTTTTCTTCAACCGCCTCAGAGACCTGAGAGGGATAAATATATCTGATTATATAGGAAGTGCAGGGCCTGCAGCTTCCAATACTAAGAAATGACAAACCAGTGACTGCCTGGACAGTTCCCATTTTCTCTCCATACATTCCAGCATCAGTCTTCAGCCTTTTGGTCCTGTTTCTCTGACAGACATTTATTGTAGAGCAGGGATTATGAAGGACTTGCCTACCCTGTCTTGGCAGAGCTAGACTGTCGACTTCCCTCCTACCAAGTTTAGTTCCTTTTTGGACAGCAGTCTGTCTGCAATTGAAGCAAGGAGTTTTTTCATGCCAAGAGATAGGCTTGCCACTAATTCATCCATCTCACACTGGAGATTCTTCAATGCTTATCTTCTACTTGGAGTAGAATAGGGAGTGCTGTCAGGAGCTGATATGTCTTGATATCAAAAAAAATCTTAATTTAAGACCACATCTTTGAATGCCATGTTCTGCAGATCTCTTGGGGTTTTTGAAGATGCCCTATCCATCTCTTGTATTTAGATAAGCAAATGTTGCTTGTCTCTTAACAACTTGATTACTGAGTAGCATAGAGAATATCTGCGATAGACTGTCATAGTAGCTAACAAAGTGACACGCTTGCATGACTAGGAGTTTGTTTTTCCTAACTATGCTAAACAGTTTAAGACGGTTGGTATCAAGAGGCCAGAGCTTCACATTTCATTTTTAAGTATCTCTAGGTACGATACCATTAGGAAGCGTTACTTTTAATTTTGTATCAATATGCAAAGATCTATTCAAATGTGGCTAAATATACTCTTAATTTTGTATCAATATACAAAGATCGATGCCTATGTAGCCCAATACAATCTTAATATTACATCCATATACAAGGGTCAATACCATTGTGGCCAACTATAATCTTAATTTTGTATCAATATACAAAGATCAATACCGACGTAGTCCAATACAATCTTATTTTTGCACAATAAACAATGGTCAATACCACTTTAATCAAATATACTACTAATTTTGTATCAATATACAAAGGTATAAGGGCATATTCAATAATCTGTCCTTTCTTCTTGGTCCTTCCTGTGCTATGTCTATGTCTCATTTTTCTCAAGTCCGTGCACTCCTACATAGGAGAGAAAGAAGGATACAGAAAAGGGAAAGAAGGAATACCCTGGGTCTAACCTCCAAAACCCATTAAACAGGACCATTTAACAACTTGTAATCTCTTCCCCTAAATAACACAGTTTTCAGTTATCATTCAAATAACCAAAAGGGGGGGGGTGGAGAAACACCCCCCCACCCTCTGGGCATGGAATGTCGCTCTCTTAAAATGACTTCCTGCTGATTTGGGTCGTAGTAAACCTGTTTGGGGCCCGAACCAAAATGGAAGAATGGTTAAAAATGTTAGTACACTCCTTTTATGTTCAGTCCTTCTGTTCTCAGCTGTTTAGATGTCCTAAGGAGTTTGTAGGCAGAAGCTGATCTTCCAGCCTTTACTGAAGTTCTGGCTGGGTCATTGTGTAGAGCTGAACGGTCTTAGTGATATTGAGTTGTTGTGGTTGTAGGCTTTTGATGGAGACAGCGATTGAGGGAGTCTGTCAGGCTGAATCAACTGGGTCACTCGTCTTCTTTGGTGTCTGATTCTGTTTTCTGCTGAGGTTTCCGTTGTCCAGTTGTCCCTGGGTTCTTTGAATGGATGCTTTGACTCTCCTGGAAAGATAAGAACAGAGCCCTGCCCTAATCCTAAGTCTGGGACAATTACCCTCTTTTTTTTGGTGGGGGGGCTAGGTAATATTTCTCCTGAAGCAAATTTGGTTTTTTGACAGTATATAAAGTGTTATCTTTCAATCTGGGTTAAAGAAGAAATTATTTTGTTATTTTGGAGCTAAACCAGCTTTAGTGGATATATTTTGAGATCTCAAAGGACAATTTGTTTGTACTGAGTAGGCCTTTTGTAAGTAGCTTTTAAACTTAGGTCCTTCCAAATCCTTTGTGTGTGTCTCTGCATTCTAATTATTGGGATCAGAGACCTGTGGTTCCCTTCTGAAGGGATTAAAGATGTGTTCCACCACTCCTGGATCGAAGTTTTTCTCTATTTAAAGTTTGTTTTGTATCAGGCTGACCTTGAGCTCTGAGATCTGCCTGTTTCTGTCTCTAGTGTATTGGGATTAAGGGTGTACTCTTCTTGAATGATGGGATTAAGTGTGTGTACCCTCACCACTCTGTTCCGTGTAACTCTAGAATTTATAAGACCACTAACTCTATGTTGCTCCTCCCATCTCTGCTGAAGTTAAAGGCATGGGTTAACACCACATTTCTCATGTATTTTACCTTAGGTCTACGTTTTTTCGACACTTGGAGGTTTATAAAACCAGGTTGAACGGCTGTATCCTTTATTTTATTTACAATGTTTTAACATTGTTACCTGCTTTTTTTAATTAATAAATTTATTTGTTTGGTGCTTCAGGTTACATCCTTATCATATTGTCCTCTTTTCCTGATTCCCAGCCCTCCCAAGCTCTACCCCCTGCCCCTTCCGTCTTGTTCCTCTGGGGTGAAGTGTCCCTTCATAACAGTCTCTCAACACAGATCAGGAGTCATATGAGGGCCAAGAGCCTCTTCATATACTGGGGACCTATGAGGCAGTAGTGCCAGTGAAAGGTGTCTCCTTGCTATGGGGGGAAAACTAAAAAAAGACCAACAAACACACAAACCCACAAAAACAAAGAACAACAACAAAAAAGAGAGAAAAGAGAAAAAGGAAAAGGAAAAAGAAAAAGAAAAAAAAGTTTATGTCCATGTTCCTTTTGGTGTGTTGGTTGTAGTACAGATATCCTGTACGATATAGCTAAAATCCTACTATAAGTGAAAAGATGCCATGTGCATCCTTCTGAGTCTGGGTTAGCTCACTCAGGATGAGCTTCTCTAGATCCATCCATTTGGTTGCAAATTGCATGATTTCATTGTTTCTGATAGGTGAGTAATATTCCATTGTATAGATGTACCACAGTTTTTTAATCCATTCTTCAGTTGAGGGACACCTGGGTTGTTTCAAGTTTCTAGCTATTACAAATAAGGCTGCTATGAACATAGATGAGGAGACTTTCTTATGATTCCATGAGGAGTCATTTGAATGTATACCCAGAAGTGGTATGGCTGGGTCCTGAGGCAAAGTTATTCCAAGATTTCTAAGATATTGCCAGACAGACCTCCATAGTGGTTGCACAAGCCTGCACTCCCACCAGCAATGGAGTTGGGTTCCCCTTTCTCCACACCCTCGCCAGCATGTGCTGTCATTTGAGCTCTTTATCCTAGCCATTCTGACAGGTGTGAGATGGAATCTCAGGGTCGTCTTGAGTTGCATTTCTCTGATGATTAAGGATGTTGAGCATTTCTTCAGGTGTCTCTCAGCCATTAGGGATTCCTCCTTTGTGAATTCTCTATTTCGCTCCGTCTCCCATTTTTTGATTGGATTATTTTGTGTTTTGGCGTTTAGTTTCTTGAGTTCTTTGTAGATTTTAGATAATAGCCCTCTATCATATGTGGGGTTGGTGAAGATTTTCTCCCAGTCTGTTGGTTGCCGTTTTGTTCGAATGACAGTGTCTTTTGCCTTACAGAAGCTTTTCAGTTTCATGAGGTCCCATTAATTGATTGTTGATCTCAGGCCCTGAGCTGTTGATGTTCTGTTCAGGAAGTTGTCACCTGTGCCAATGAGTTCGAGGGTTTCTCCTACTTTTTATTCTAGTATATTTAGTGTGTTCGGCCTTATGTTAAGGTCTTTGATCCACTTGGATTTAAGTTTTGTACAAGGTGGTAGATATGGGTCTAATTTCATTCTTTTGCAAGTGGACATCCAGTTGGACCAGCACCATTTGTTGAAGATGCTGTCCTTCTTCCATTGTGCGGTTTTGGTTTCTTTGTCAAAGATTAGTTGGCCATAGGTGTGTGGGTCCATATTTGGTTCTTCAATTCGTTTCCATTGATCCACTGGTCTGGTTATCTACCAGTACCATGCTGTTTTTATTACTATTGCTCTGTAGTAGAGCTTGAAATCTGGGATTGTGATACCTCCAGATGCTTTTTATTGTACAGGATTGATTTAGCTATTCTGGGCTTTTTGTTGTTCTATATGATGTTGAGAATAGCTTTTTCCAGGTCTATAAAGAATTGTGTTGGTATTTTGATAGGAATTGCGTTGAATCTATATATTGCTTTGTAGGATAGCCATTTTTATTATGTTGATCCTACCTATCCATGAGCATGGGAGATCTTTCCATCTTCTAAAGGCCTCTTCCATTTCTTTCTTCAGGGGCTTGAAGTTCTTGTTGTATAGGTCCTTTACTTGCTTGGTTAGAGTTACCCCCAGGTATTTTATATTGTTTGTGGCTATTGTGAAGAGGGTTGTTTCCCTTATTTCTTTCTCGGTATATTTGCTTGTTGTATAAAGAAGGGCTTCTGATTTTTTTGAGTTAATTTTGTATCCAGCCACCTTGCTGAGGTTGTTTATCAGCTGTAAGAGTTCTTTGGTGGAGTTTTTGGGGTCGCTTTTGTATACTAACATATCATTTGTGAATAGGGATAATTTGACTTCTTCATTTCCAATTTTTATCCCTTTGATCTCCTTTAGTGGTCTTATTGCTCTAGCAAGGACTTCAAATACTATATTGAAGAGATATGGTGAAAGTCGACATCCTTGTCTTGTCCCTGAGTTTAGAGGAAATGCTTCAAGTTTCTCTCCATTTAATTTGATGTTGGCCACTTGCTTGCTGTATATTGCCTTTATTATTTCTAGGTATGGTCCTTATATGCCCGTTGTCTCCAGAACTTTTAGCATGAAAGGGTGTTGAATTTTGTCAAATGCTTTTTCTGCATCTAGCGAGATTATCATGTGGTTTTTTTCTTTCATCTTGTTTATATGGTGAATTACTTGATAGACTTTCGTATATTGAACCATCCCTGCATTCCTGGGATGAAGCCTACTTGATCATGGTGTATGATACTTTTGATGTGTTCTTGAATTCGGTTTGGTAGTATTTTATTAAGTATTTTTGCATCTATATTCATGAGGGAGATTGGTCTGAAGTTCTCTTTCTTTGTTGGGTCTTTGTGTGGTTTAGGAATCAGAATGACAGTGGCCTCATAGAATGAGTTTGGCAGTGATCTTTCTGTTTCTATGTGGTGGAAGAGTTTGAAGAGTAATGGTGTTAGTTCCTCTTTGAAGGTCTGGTAGAATTCCGTGCTAAAGCCATCTGGCCCTGGGCTTTTTTTGGTTGGGAGATTATTAATGACTGTTTCTATTTCCTTAGGGGTTATTGGGCTGTTTAAGATGTTAATCTGATTTTGATTTAGTTTTGGTAGGTGGAATTTATTGAGGAAATTGTCCATTTCGCTTATGTTTTCAAATTTGGTGGAATATAGATTTTTAAAGTAGAACCCGAATATTTTCTGGATCTCCTCAATGTCTGTTTTTATTTCTCCCTTTTCATTTCTGATTTTCTTGATTTAGGTTCTTTCCCTGTGCCTTTTAGTAAATTTGGCTAAGGGTTTGTCTATTTTGTTGATTTTCTGAAAGAACCAACTCTTGGTTTCATTGATTCTTTGTATAGTTCTTTTTGATTCTAAGTTGTTGATTTCAGCCTAAGTTTGATGATTTCCTGCCTTCTGCTCCTCTTGGGAGTGTTTGCTTCTTTTTTTTTCCAATTCACCCAGCTTAGCTGTTAATTCACTAATATGAGCTGTCACAATTTTCTTTTGAAAGCACTTAGTGCTATGAACTTTCCTCGTAGCACAGCTTTCATTGTATCCCATAGGTTTGGGTATGTTGTGTCTTCATTATCATTGGAGTTTAAGAAGTCTTTGATTTCCTTCTTTATTTCTTCCCTGACCCAGTGGTCATCCAGTAAGGAGCTGTTCAATTTCCATGTGTGTGTAGACTTTCTGTTGATTCTTTTGCTGTTGAAGACCAGCTTTATTCCGTGGTTGTCTGATAAGATACAAGGTGTTATTTCAATTTTCTCGTATCTATTGAGACTATCTTTGTATCCAAATATTTGGTCGATTTTGGAGAAGGTTCCGTGAGGTGCTGAGAAAAAGGTTTATTCCTTTGTGTTTGGGTGAAACGTTCTGTAGATATCTGTTATGTCCATTTTTTTCATGATCTCTGTTAGACTCAATATTTCTCTGTTTGGCCTCAGTGTTGATGATCTGTCCATTGTTGTGAGTGGGGTGTTGAAGTCTCCCACTACTAATGTGTTGTTATCGATGTGCGATTTAAGTTTTAAAAGCGTTTCTTTTACAAAAGTAGGTGCCTTTGTATTTGCGGCATAGATGTTCAGTATTGAGATGTCCTCTTGATGAATATTCCCTTTAATGAGTATATAATGCCCTTCTTTGTCTTTTTTCATTAACTTCAGTTGGAAGTCTGTTTTGTTTGATATTAGGATGGCTACTCCAGCCTGCTTTCTGCTTCCATTTGCTTGAAAAACCTTTTCCCAGCCCTTTACTCTGAGGTAGTGTCTATCTTTGATAGTGAGATGTGTTTCTTGTATGCAGCAAAAGGACAGGTCTTGCTGGGCGGATACTCTGTAAACCTGTGTCTTTTTATTGGGGAGTTGAGGACATTGATGTTGATGGATGTT
This sequence comes from Lophiomys imhausi, assembly GCA_907164525.1. Taxonomy (NCBI): domain Eukaryota; kingdom Metazoa; phylum Chordata; class Mammalia; order Rodentia; family Muridae; genus Lophiomys; species Lophiomys imhausi. Next base: position 3,355,109 of record CAJQZJ010032981.1, on the reverse strand, counting down.
AGTGACCTGGGGTTGTTATTTCCCATTAGTTTGGTATATAAGTGATGGTCCTGTGCCTCTTTTGGTTTAGTTGCTGAGTGGTTTTCTATTCCCTTTGTTTTCTTGGGTGAAGTTTTCTTCTCTGGGATGGAATTTTCCTTCTAGGATTTTCCGTAGGGCTGGGTTTGTGGGTAGATATTGTTTAAATTTGATTTTGTCATGGAATATCTTGTTTTCTCCATCTATGTTGATAGAGACTTTTCCTGGGTATAGTAGTCTGGCTGGGCACCTATGATCTATCAGGACTTGTTGGGTATCTGTCCAGGTCCTTCTAGCTTTTATAGTTTCTGAGGAGAAGTCAGGTGTAATTCTGATGGGTCTGCCATTATATGTTCCTTGACCTTTTTCTCTTACAGCTTTTAATATCCTTTCTTTGTTCTCTACATTTGGAGTTTCTATTATTATGTGGCGAGAGTAGTTTCTTTTCTGATCTAATCTGTTGGGTGTTCTGTAAGCCTCTTGGATTTTTACTGGCATCTCTTTCTTTAGGTTTGGGAAGTTTTCTTCTATGATTTTGTTGAAGATATTTCCTGGACCATGGAGTTGGGAGTCTTCTCTTTCCTCTATGCCTATAATTCTTAGGTTCCATCTTTTCATTGAGTCCTTGATTTCTTGGATATTGTGGGTGAGAGATTTTGTTTTAGCCTTCTCATTTTCTTTGGATGTTGTATTGATTTCTTCCATCAAATCTTCCATGCCTGAGATCCTGTCTTCCATCTCTTGCATCCTATTTTTGATACTCACATCCGTAGTTCCTGTTCTCTTCCCTTGATTCTCCACTTCCTCTTTTAACTCTGACTGTGTTTTGTTTATTGTTTCTATTTCTATTTTCATGTCTTGTACGGTTTTGTTCTTTTTGTACATTTCCTTCTCCAGATTGCTTGTTTTTGTCTGAAAATCTTTCATTGCTTTGTCCTTTTCTTGTTCAAGCTCTGTCACCTTGGCTTGGAGCTCTTTAATGGTGTTGTTCATTGTTTTGGCTTGTAAAATTGTCGCTTCTTTGAATACCTTCATAGATTTAAATTCTTCTTGAAGGGACTCTATCACTTTCCATAATGCAGAATTGTCATCGTTTTCATGTGTTTCTGTTGGTGTGAGGTCATCTCAATTGGATGAGCTAGAATAATTCTGCGTTGTTGGAGTCATATTTCCTTGATTTCTATTTTTTTCTTGGACCTTTGGCCATATCGATGTGTTTAGCTGTCTGTTCTTGTCGTTTTCTGTGCTTGGATCCACAGGGGATGCTTTGGTGAAGGAGTCGAATTGCTTGGCTATCTGTTGTTGCTTACAGGGGGATCTCAGGGTCACTGTGGTTTTAATAGCCTGAAGCACTGTGAGCTGGTGCAGCCTATTCCCAGTTAGTGAGTAATAGTCTGGGATTGTTTCACTGCTCCCCATTCAGACTTCTCTATGTTGCACACTGAGTGATCAGCCTGTAATGGTTCTGATGGTATGGACCTGTTTGTCCAGGCACAGATTCTGTGGGCTTTGTTTGTCATCACGGAGGCTGACAGGGCCCGGCTCCACACCTAATATATCTGGGTTTTCCAGAATACTGCTATGGTCCCCTGGCTTCTGGTTTCTCACTAGGCTTCTCCGCAACAGGCCTGGCCCCTCAGCCCCACCTGCCTGTGCCGGCTTCCCTCCCTGTCTGCTCAGCTGCCAGTGCGTGGAGCCCCGGCCCCTCCCGCCGCTTATGCCTGCCTCCCTCCCCAGCCACTCTGCCATGGGTGTGCGGAGCCCCGGCCCCTCCCACTGCCTGTGCCTGTCTCCCTCCCCAGCCCCTCTGCCGTGGGTGCACAGAGCCTCAGCCCCTCCTGCCGCCTGTGCCTGCCTCCCTCCCCAGCCGCTCTGCCGTGGGTGCGCGGAACTTCGGCCCCTCCCGCTGCCTGTGCCAGCTTCCCTCCCTAGGTGCTACGCCGTGGGTGCACTGGGCTTTGGCCCCGCCCGCCTGTGCCTGCTTCCCACCCTGACTGCTCTGCCTGCCGGCTTCCCGCTGTCTCGAATCCTCCGCGGCTCGAGTGGCTGCGAACCACCCGCCAAGCACCCTGTTTCTTCCTTGCTAAGACTTCAACTATCTCGCAAAGTTTCCTAAGTAGCTATAAGGTCCTCCTGAGGTGTGGGGAGCCCAGGAGGCCAGTGGGCGCTCACCATGTGGCCTCTGATTCTGCCTGCTGTGTGTTGGGGTTGATCTTACCAGGTGCCTCTCCAAATGGGGGTTCCCGAATCCCGGATTTAGTGGCTTCCATGTCTGAGAGAGATGGGGGGAGAGCCTTACCCTGGGACTTTTAACAGTCCTTTGGGAGCTGTGAGTGTTCCCGGAGGGTCTAGCCCCTCTGGTTTTTGCACAGTGTCCAATAACTCTGTGTTTTTTATGGCTCTTTTCTCCCACGTTCAAAATGCATCAGAGCAGGTCGCCACCATCTTGGCCTCCGTGTGAATGTTTATATGTGTGCAGGTTTATGTGAAAATGTGTAGGTGTGTGAAGGCCATTGGACAACTGCTTGTGTTGTTGTTAAGTACTCTTCTACCTTAGCTTGTATATTGTTGAGCAGGCTAGGCTGGTGGGTGAATCTCCAGAATTTATATGTGTCTGCCTTATTAATCCTGGGTGTATCTCTACTATTGATATTTTTTTAAAAAGTGAGTTCTTGGTATGAAACTCAAGTTCCCACGATTGCAAAGTAAACAGTTTAATTGACTAAGCTATCAAACTCTTTTCCTTTTCTTCCCCTCCCCTTCTTTCCCCTCTCCCCTCCCCTCCCTTCCTTTCTCCTCCTCTTCCCTTCCTTCTCCTCCTCTCCCCTCTGCTTTCTTTCCCTTCCCTCTCTTCTCCATTTTCTTCCCTTCTCTGTTCTTTCTTCCTTCCAAGACTATGTTTGACTATGCAAGATAGGCTGAAATGAAACTTCATATGTAACCTCAAATGGCATTGAATGTAGAGATTTCCTGCCTCAGTCTTCCAAGTGCCTGGATTATAGGTGTGTGCTCTCTATTTAGCTGGTTTGTAAATTTTATTACAAATCAACAATATGTAAGGCTCTGGCATATTCAGTGGTACCTTTGGCCCTGGTGACTTTCAAGCTTAGTTTCTGTATTATTTATTCGTATGACTCATGAAAATATATTTTATGTTAACAGACATACGGACAATGGCTTGTGTACTTTTGTCTGTTAAATCCTCATGAAAGAGTTTGTGTGTGAAGTTTTGTTTGTTGAGTTATTTCTTGTTTCAGCTAGAGTTTCTTAAATTTCTCAATTCTCATAAAAATACAGTTTAAGCCATTGTGAATTATGCATGATTCTTTATGATGGGTAACTCACTCCTCTTCTACCTTAGGGTATAACTATAAATACTCATAACATTTAGCCCTAGCTATTGAGCAAGTATGAAGAAAATTTAGAACCAAATGGGAGCCATTGCTTCATATTTCATGATTCTGTATTCAATCTGTATTTTAAAATGCCTCTTTTACTATTATAAATATATCCCTTCCTGCCTAATTGTAAAATCCTGAAGAGCAATTATTGCCAATTGAGTTCATGACACTTTAAAATAAGTAACTCTTATGATATAAAATGAGTGAAACTGTAATTCTACTGTAGATAAAATCTTACAAATCTTTTTCTTTAAATCTCAGCTCCACTAGTATATATGGTCTTCTGGAGCTTGTTGTGGATTTATTATGAATGCTGATTCATAAAAGTTCATATTGCAGTACAAATTTACAAAAAGACACAATATTTTTAGCATTCTAAAGTCATCAGTAACAGAAAATTAAAAGTAATTTTGGAAAGAAACCTCAAACCTTACCATTCATGCAGCAGAGCTATGTCCATGTCTGTGTCCTGTCATTGTGTGCTGAATTCTTAAGATGGATTGGAAACTATGACATATGAAATTTTTCCTCCTATCCTGGAAAAACTCTCCCAATAAAAAGAGAGCTACTATGAGGATTAAGTGAAAAAAAAAAAAAACGTATGAAAAGCACACAGATTTCAAAAAATGTTGATGGAGTAATTTGTTACATGACAAAAAATAAGGTAAACTTTATAAACTATGCTCTGTGTTCTTAATTAATAGTGGTCCATCAAGGGTCTGAATCAGTGATAATAGCAATGACAGAGAAGACTTGGCTCCAACACTTCATTACACTTCTATTTTTATGGAGGATTTCTTCATTTCCACCGGAATGAACAAGTCAATATGCATGACTTACTCTGCAATGAACTTTGATGAATTTTTCTAAGTACATTAAAAATGAGTTGCATCCTTCTCTTAATGCGAGAAGGCTCCTATACCTACACTGATAAACCTTCTGATGCACATGTAAGAAGGCCGGATAATAGGCATGAAGGACAATCATCTATATGTATATATAAAATAGATTTCTGCTTGTCAGTAATAACTCTGAACTGCCTACAGCATTCACCGTGCCTCTTAAAAGTCAGGTATTGTACTGAATTCAAAAATTCTCTTATGCTGAGCAGGGAAGGGGAAAAAAAAATCAAACACTTTCTGAATTGGGCCCAAATATCCAAGGTTAATTTTCTGAGAAAGCTGCAGCAGCTAGATAAGGCCATCCCCTGCAAATTAGTTTTGCCTGCCTGGATTACAGCTAAATTTATGCAGCTTGCCTTATCCTTTCGAAAGCGCCTCTGAAGTGTCGTAATTAACTGGCACACATAAAGTGAGCGCATTTTCTGCTTGGTGGCGGCCATTCCTCATTTCTTCTCCATTCTAACCCAAATGGAAAGGTAGTTTCTTATTTTTACTGATAAAAACACCCATGAATGAACATATGTGTGTGTGTGTGTGTGTGTGTGTGTGTGTGTGTGTGTTTGTGTGTGTGTGAGACACTCTCCAATATTATACCACCACAAGTCTTTGAAACAATCATAAAACAGCTTCAGAATGCAGTTTGGAAGTTTAAAGTGGCAAAGAATACTGCTGAGAGAGCAGAGAGACATTTTCCATAAATTGGAAATAAAGAGAACAGGCATCTTTTAAGAAGTGGCTAGACTTCTTTTTTCTTACTAAGAATGTTGGGTTTTAAAACATTTGTCTTTGTGCATTTGTTGTGAATTTGAGTTTCAAGGGAAACCAAACAATCATAAGAAATGGTGATAGATATATCCATTTTTTATTGATGGCTTTATATTTTATATCTCTCCTTTAATTTTTAATCATAATACTACCTTTAATTTTACTTTCCTGAATAAACTCCAACAGAAATATCAATAGATATCTTTTTGAAGATGTAATTCTACCTTTATATTTTTATATGTATACATATAATTACATATATGTACACTTGTGCATGTATATGTAAATCACTTTGGTTAGATAAATTTTATTTTCTTGAACACACTTAATGTGTCAAGATCAATAAAAGCCTTTGTTCCAGTTCTTTTAATCATCACATTTGATATTTGTAAGACCATCAGACAAATCTAGATCTCCTAGTCTGTCTTGCTGACATGCTTCACTATTATGTATTTTGCTTTAGAACACAAAGCATGAGGCTTGAAGATGATCAGTCACTACGCACTTTCCAGGCTCACAGAGTTCAACAATGAATGCTACCACATCAGTTATAATCCTTAGAGAGTCAGGAGATGTTTTTTGTCTTCGACCATACATTTATTTTTCTCTGGCTTCAGTTCCTCCTCTGGTTATGAAGAGGATTTAATGAGTTAGTATATTTAAGGTGTCCATTTCTGTGCCTGGCACACAACACATGTTCAGTAAATGATAGTTGCTCCTCTTTAATTCTCAATAGGACGCTGCTCCCATGTGAGATTATGGATCAATTTTCTGTTGTTTACTCAAGCAGCAGATGTGTTTTGCCTCCATGAATTCTTTATAGCATGTGAACTGCATCCAAGCTTCATTTATCTTGTTAAAATTGTTTCCCTTTTCAGGGATCAGACATAAAGAAGACATACCTTTTCCTCTTTTTAGCGGCTCTTTGTTCTCTGTCTTTCTTTCCCGCCCAATCATCCTGATAGCATCTCCACCTTCTCTGATGTCAAAGGGGACATTTCTTCCTTCTCTCTTTCCTTTCTTTTTTTGTGTTTTTTGTTGTTTTTTTGTTTTTTGTTTTTTGTTTTTTTTGAGACAGGGTTTCTCTGTGTAATAGCCCTGGCTGTCCTGGACATGCTTTGTAGACCAGGCTGGCTTTGAACTCACAGAGATCGGCCTGCCTCTATCTCCCGAGTGCTGGGATTAAAGGCGTGTGCCACCATGCCCGGCTTCTTCCTTCTCTCTTTTCTAACACTGGCCACCTTTCTAGAAATGTTCATCTCTTTCCACTACCATTAGAAACAGTGGTTCTGAAGAAGAGCATAATCTAATTACAGAAGACATTTGATACAGTTTAGAACATATTGTTTCCTTGATTATTTTTTCCTGTGGGAAAATTATCATATCAACACTGTCTTTGTTTGAAATGAATCCATTTCCAACTCTATTACACATGTAAGAGAGAATCAACAGTGTAATATCCACCACTGAAGCCCAAAGATTTTAGTCTATTCTACTTACCGTATAGATAGTTTCCAATTGACAGCTATGACAGTCCTTGAGAATTCCCAGAAAGAACAGCACCATTCTATTCTTCCTGAGGTATTAGATGTGTGTGCAGGTTCTTGGGGGTCTTTACCTCTTGGCATCATATTAGAAGTGGGTGAAAGAGTCAGGGATTTCCTAATGACAAGTACTTATCTTATTTAGAACAGCTGAGTTTTGATTCTGTTTCTAGTACAATAATTTATAAATTGGTTAGAAAACAAATGTGGTAGGATTACTTCCAAGATTGAAGCTAAATGGAATTATCCCTTTAAAGATACCAGAAAGATTCATTATTAATTAATGCAGACCTTGATATTTAAGGAAGGGTGCAGGAATGACACCGATAAAGGCAGAATCTGGAAGGATCCATGATAGTGAGATTAAGATGATCTCCAGTGTTTGTTGACCTTATTAAGATACCTATTTGAGACACGTATCTGATTCTAAATATTAGGGAATTAACTTTTAGTTGGAGGCCTTATTTCAAATCTTAACACATAGGAAGGTATGGGAGTGGACAAAACATAGTTATATCATCACATTATGAGGGCACATGGCACGGGCTGTTACATGACTTTTCCTGGGAAGATATTAATATATGTCAATATACCCGAGATGTGGTACATATGACAGAGCAAGGAAATGATTCCACCCAGCCATATTTAGCCTAGTGATCTAGTAAGTTTAGTGGTGTTATTTATAGGACATAGGTGAGGAACTACTTATAAGAGTAAGAGCAGGTCAAGAACAGCTGCATTGTCCAGAAGCCCATTCCAGCATGGGTGACAACTCACAAAAAGTGTGTCCCTGGATATCCCTTCACAGCAAGAAAATAAAAAGACAGAAAGCTCTATACAGGTGAATAGTGGGACACAGGTGACAGGAAGGAGGAAATAGAAACTATGTGGGTGGCAATTTAATTGGGGAAGGAGGAAGAAAGACAATACAGAGGAAGAAGAATGGAGGAGGAACAAATAGAACTAAGGATGTTTGAAAAAGTCATAAATGATGGCAGTGAGTATGTACAATTGCTTTTTATTGGGTGATTATTTTCACAATATTAATCCTACTCATCCATGAACAGGGAGATTTTTCCATTATTTGATGTCTGTTTTCAATGTCTTAAAGTTTTTTTTTATTCAAGTCTTTCACTTGCTTTACTAGAGTTACCCAAATATACTATCTGATGCTACTGTGAAAGGCACTGTTACTATAGTCTCTTTCTCTGTAGGCCTGTCATTTGTATGTGGAAAAGCTACTGATTTTTGTGTGTTAATTTTGTATCCTGCTACTTTGCTGAAAATACTTACTAGCTGTAGAAGTTTCCTGGTAGAGTCTTTAATATATAAAGTCATATCATCTGCAAATAAAAATATTTTAACTTTTTCCATTCATATTTTTATCTCCTTAATAACCTTCAATTGTCTTATTGTTCTAGCAAATACATCAAGTAGTATATTGAATAGGAATGTTAAGAGTGGACTTCCTTGTCTTCTTGTTCTTGATATTAGTAAAAATGTTTTGAGTTTCTTTTTGTTCAGGTTGGTCTTGACTATTACCTGTGGGCTTGTTGTAAATAGCCTTTATTATGTTGAGGAATTATATTAATTATATTTTACTTAAAATTATATATAATACATACAAGCACACATGTAAATGTAGTATATTAAATAAAATTATGGAATTTGGGGTGCTAATGCTTTCCATAAGGACAAAAGACAATAAAACAAAACCCCAATAACAGACATGAGTTAATTTTTTTTGAGTTATTGTTCAGGAGAGTCTCAGAGGTTCTCAAAAACAATATACCAGCCCTGGACTGCCTCCCAGCAGTTGAATGCAATTTCCTATTCATGAAGACATTGTGAACTTCAGATACTGGACTCAGGGAATTTGAACTGGATCTGACCTGAAAACGTGCTCCCTGAGGATCAGCTTTCATAGTAGACTATGGAAATAAGTAATTTTTCAAGGGAGAAAAAGAATAATTCTACCTATCTCTGGCAACTATGAACCACAACAATCACTAATATGGCATGATTCCCTTAAGAATGCAACAGTGGCATCTTGTTTATCTTGGTGATAATCAACAGCTCTCATCAATGGGAAGAAAATAATGATTGGTATTGGTAATCTAGCCTACTACCTGTGGCTAGTGAGGTTATGAATTTTACAAGGGAACTTAGTACTGCCAGTTTACTAAACTAGAATAATTCCTAACTATATTCTAAATACTTACTCTTATTTATACCCACAGATAAATGTAGTTTTCATCAAAGAAGTCTTCTTTTTGTAGCAGATAAAGATCATTATGGAAAGACATAACTGAGCAAAATGCAAAGAATTAATTGACTTTGGGGTGCTCAGCCTCAACTGAAAATTCTGCAATATAGTCCCTTATTGGGCCTTATCTCTAACTGAACAGTTACAACCAATCAACAACTGCTAGTGAGGAAGAATTAGTGATAAGTCCCCCAAGTGGCTATCTAATACCTGAGGCCAGTGTTAAAAATATGTACATGTATGTAACACTAAATGGACTCATCAGGTTGTAGTTATATCTTTATTCATAGTATAAATTATATATTAAAGATAAAGGAGTTATAAATTTAAGAAGCAGAAAGTATGGGTGGAACTTTCAAATTATATTTATTAATAATTATTAACACCGGGCTGGAGAGATGGCTCAGCCGTTAAAGGCTAGGCTCACAACCAAAAATGTAAGAGTTCGGTTCCCAGCACCCACGGCTGTCTCTCCAGTCACCTTTTAAAAAAAGAAATAATTATTAACACCTACCACCCCATCAGCCGTAAAAACTTTAGAAGAATACCAATCCTCAAGTGCAGGTCCTTGAGGGTAACTGGACAGCTGCCTATCTACAGGAACACTACAATAGCAGATGCCACCTTGGTGCAGCCTGAGTTCTAGGCCTCCTAAGTCAGCCAAGACTGTCAAAGCTAAGTGGAGCAGATTCAGCATCCCCATTTACTACTTCAACAGGTAACTGAACCCGCTTGGGGAAGAAGCTGTGCTGTGAGGTCTATTCCTTGGCGCCATGGCCTTACCAGGGCCTTGTCTGTTTGTCTGGGTCTTGCCATACCCTTATGGGGCAGGGGCTGTACTTATGCCTGTTTTTGTGGTCTCTTCACAGTGAGTTTCCCACAGCCTCAGAGCACTTGTGCTTCATGCTTCACTTATGTACTTATGTAGAAGGACATAGCCTCAGGCCTCTAGGTTCTCAGTCAATCAGCCATGGCTCTCCTCAGCATTCTGTTCTCACAAACTTTCTCTGAGCAGTTCCTATGCCATGCCTCTTGTGCAAGCCCGAGCTTACTTGTGGCAGGTGCAGCCTTCAGCAGCCTTTTCTTGGCCTTTGCCTCCTGTCTACTCAGCTAGTCTGAGTTTATGTGCCAAGGTGCTTGACTGACTACTACTTACTGCTTCAAGGCTGGTGCGGCCTAGGCGTTGACTAGCACATCTCTACTTAAAGTCTGGCCTTTTCTGTCAGCATAGCCTCTGCTCCAGTAGTTAGCACATGTCCACTTTGTACCTCCATCTCTTGTGCCCCATTTTTGGGTCTGCCACTACACCCTTAAGGAGAGTGCTGCTCTCGTGGTCCCTGACCTGTCTCTTGGTTTCTCATGGTTTCTTCCACAGGGTGCTGTTCTCTGCATCTCTCAAAGAGAGGCTTTCCAATTGAGCTCCTCTCAACTTCAGCTGCTATCTTTCTAGCATCTTTTAAAGTATGCCAGTGTCCAGTATCTAAGCAATGTTGAGAAGCAATGCCAAGCCAGAAGGCCTTTCCAAATTCCCAGGCTTTCTTTATTATATGCTGTCACTATTTATGCATAGAGTGTCTTCTCCTTGGTCAATTTAACACTCTTCTCCCAGATGTACACCTGTTGTCCAGGACCTGCCAGGTGCTGCCAAGTGCTAGGCTGATTTAACAGAATCCAACCCCCACCAAAAGAAAGCATGAGTTAGAGGAAAGAGAGAATGAGGAAAGTGATGTAAAGTTATTTTATTTTAATTTAAAATAAGAAAAAAGCATATTTCATAGTTATTTAACTTATTCCTTGATACTAAAATTTACATTTATATATTAAAATAAATGTATTTTTATTATACAATGCTGCATATTTGCAGTTTTAAGTTTAAATAATGAACAAGCTAAGAATCTGTAATTTAGCACTGTAAATATATATTTTATATTCTTCACTGCCAATTTACAAATTTAAATATTAATGATGTGATTGAACATGAGTTATTTCATGTATAAGATTACTGTTTGGTCCTATCACAGATGTTTTATAATTCATGTATAAGCTGTACTGTATAGAGAGTCCACACACATATTACTTCATGTATTTTTATTTCAAATACCTAAAGATATGAAAGAGGAATTTTAAATACAATAATGGTGCATAGACAGTCTCACTTTTATTGAGTGCATTAGCATAGCAGAATGACTACCCAGGGTGATCTATAGCAGGATTTATGCATAATATCTCTAATCAGTGATCACTAAGAAATGTCAAGGAATGCATGATTTCCCTGCCCATGCAAGAAAAGGTTGCTCTCGATTGCCTCTTTCTAAAGTTTTATTAACTCCTACAGGGAGGAATGAGGGGACGAATAACTTTCTTTCAAAAGAAAATCCAGGGATGAATCCAGAATTCCGTATGACTATTTCACTTGAATCAGTCACCTTGCTGAGCTGAGAAAGAATATATTTTAATCAAATAGCTCTGATCTTACTTTAATAGTCTCTCCATAATGTTTTCTTCAAAGAAGTGTACTGATTTTCACATTTGAAAATACATATTAAAATAATTTCTTAGCATGTTACTGATAGCTATCGTTTGGAATAAATCCTGACTCTCAATATTACACATTAAATACATTTTAAGTAAGCTGTTTGTTTATATTTCTTGCTTTGTAAAGTGTTTATTATGAGCCTAATGCAGCTACTTAGTGGACACAATCTTGTATAACATGTGTGAGTCTCTAGGTTCCATTTTTAGTACGTTGAAACAGACAAAGAAAGCAAACACTCCTGACAGTTTGAATGCTAGCTTCAGATTTTCTTACTCTTTTGGAAATGATAGCATCAAAGCTCATCATTCTCTGGAAAATTCAGCAAAAGTTCAGGCCTTGAAGAATAGGAGCATAGCCACAGAAGTTTTAGGCAATTTATTTAAGGTACATCAAGGAGATCAAGGATAACTTAAACAAGAAAGCAAAAATGTATGAACATCTGAATAAAGGAAATGTTAATAATTTCTAAAAATAATCCAGGGTATCTATACCAGGGCTCCTATTCTACCTCTGGCCCTAATGATTGATCTTTAAGAACAGCAAGAATGACAATGACCACAAGACCAGCTACTTGTATAAAATATTCAGATTCAGGGTTGTGCTGTTCAGAGTTAGTTACAACCAACCACAATCTTGCAGCGAAGAGACAGAGAAATGTTTATGAAACAACCAGAAAGTATGTGAAAGCATGTTCATTGTGACCTTGCTGCTTACCCACTACCAACCTAGCAGCTGCTGCTCCTCCAGTAGCAACCATGGATTCTGATCCTGTCAGAAGTGGTTCTCAAAGCTAGGGTGCAGCTTCCAGGGATTGATTTCAGTAGGGAGGAGTAAAGTAGGCAACAGCTTTGACAAGGCCTTCTTGGCCTTCCTCTGTGCCATGTACCTCTGGTAGTGGGGGTGGTTTGTCCTGCATGTTCCCTAGCACCCCTGTGGTTACTGCTTTGTGAAAAGACATAAACATCCTCTCTTCTTTCACTACAGGATGCTTGTTACTTCATTCTTTTTGAACCATCACAATTCAATAAAAGGACAGTGAAAGAATGCTAGGTAATACTTCCAAGGATGAAAATTATTTAAACTTGTATTTGAGTTGATTTTGAGGGCCCGAGTTCTTACTCTCTTACTTTCCCCCTTATTACTCTTTCCTGTCCTTGCAGACAGATGGCACCTTATTCCAGTTTTTGGTTCTTGGGCTTGCTTACCTGTTTCAAATTCTTAGATCTCAATCTTTCTCTCTCCCTCTGTACATGTATTTTTGCGGTGGAGGGTTCATATGTACTTGTGTGAAAGTGCATGTAGAGGCTAGAAGTGTGCATTGGGCATTTTTCTTAGTAGCTTTCTATCTTTTTTTTTTTTTTGATATATCTTATCTTTCACTGAACCTGGTGTGTGCAAATCTACTGATCCAGGCCAGTGAATTCCAAGGATCTCCTGTCTCTGTCTTTTCAGCATTGGGACTATAGGCATGAACCACTCACTCATCTCTGTTTTGTTGTTACTGCTTGATGTTGTTTAACACAGGTCCTTGATATCAGACTCAGGACCTCATCATATGTGCCAAATCCTTTACTGCCTAAGCCATTTTTTCCATGTTTTAATTATAATATTCTCTGTTGGTACACAGTAGAATTCTCCAGTCTCAATTTACTCCTATCTTTCTTGTAATGTTCTTATCCTCACTACATAGGGAGAAGTCTGTCCAGTGCTGAGATTGAAGGATTCCATTTAGGTCCTGAATACTGATTTTCAAGAATAATTTGGAAAAAAACAGAAGAATCTTGCCAGCAGATCTTAGTGATGTTTCACTGACTGTGTGTTTAAATATTTCCATTCCCACATCACTTACCAAGTTTGCTTTGTAATTTTATAGCTATCACCCCTCTTAGATGCTTTTCCCAGAAACATCTGAGAAAAGATAAATTAATCAAATGATAAATCCTCACATAGAAGATGTTCAGAAACTAGAAGCTTTGTTTTAGCTCTCTAGGAGAGTTGCCAACTCTAAAGGCAACTTTGATTTTATCTCTGAAATAGCAGCATCAACATAGCTTCTTCTGAACTTTGGGTCCAGGGTACTTTCTGATCTCAGAAAATTGCAAATAGGAGAACATTGTTCTCTGGCACAACTTTAAATGATCCTTAATGTGTGGGAAAACTGATTGCTAGAGAGTTTCCAGATGCTGATATAAGTGAACTATAAAAAATACCTCCATTTTTTTTCTATATCTCTTTGCATGTATATTCTGGGTCAGAATGCAAATTTAATTCCTTGAGAAAAGTTCCCCAAGGTACATATGCAAATCTACTCTAATTATGGTTGTGCATTACATATGAATATGCCCTTCCTTGTAATAGTATCAGTTCCCATTATTAGAAATTTCCATATATTAAATATTTATCATTGCTGTGATAAGTTAACATGGGACTGCATCATTGACTCTTTCACAAGTTCCCCTCCCTCTCACATGTTAACATTGGGAAGACTGCATAATCTGATCACTTGGTTGAAAGGAACTTTTGGTAACATGATGATATTACTGTTGAAAATTTCCACTGGGGTATATCAAATATATTAGCAAACAAAGAACATGGAAGATAAATAGCTGAAAAAATTATGTAGAAATTTAAAAACATACCAATAATCATGAAAGTGGAGAAATAACACCAAGGATGTTGGTTTGACTTATTTTAGACATATTTTAGAAGGTCAGGCAAAACAGCAAATGCATGACAGAAAGTGATATGCTAGAAGAGTTAGGAGAATATGTAAACTTTATTAGTAGTCAGTGGTAAAGGTATAGATTTTTAAATGTAGGTAATGATTTTACTTTTAATTATTATTTTAAAGTCTTATTCAATGTCACTGTAACTTTTGGAAATTTACATTACATTGTACTTATTGTAGTGGTTTGAAAAGGTATGGCCTCCTAAGATTGAGTCATATGTTTGAATGCTTGACCCATTGGGAGGTGCACTATTAGGAGGTGTGGCCTTGTTGGAATAGGTGTGGCCTTTTGGGAGGAAATATGTAACTGTGGAGACAGGCTTTGAGTTCTCATGTATGCTCATCTATGTCCAGTATAGAAGACACAGTCTCCTGATACTTTTGGATTTTGCATTTATATTCTTTCAGGAAACCATTTTGAAGGTCACTTTTTAGAAATCTTAAAGTTATTATATATATTTTCTCCTTTTTTAGTTTATTTATTACTTCAAGTTACATCGCCATCACAGTCTCCTCTCTCCACCCCTCCCAGTCCCATCCTCCCAAACTCTCCTCACTATTAGTGTGTGGAGATCAATGTATGGTTTAAGCTTTAGTAGTGTCTCTTTCACAAATGTGGAAGCCCTTGTATTTGGGGCATAGATATTCAGTACTGAGATGTCATCTTGATGAATTTTTCCTTTGACAAGTATGTAGTGTCCTTCCCTATCTTTTTTGATGAATTTAGATTGAAAGTCTATTTTATTGAATACTAGAATGGCTATTCCAGGTTGCTTCCTGGGACCATTTTCTTGGAAAACCTTTTCCCAACCCTTTACTCTGAGGTAGAGACTATCTCTCCTGGTGAGGTGCATTTCTTGTATGCAGAAAAATGATGGGTCTTGTTTACAGATGCATTCTGTAAGCCTATGTCTTTGTATTGGTGAGTTGAGTCCATTGATGTTGAGGGATATTAATGATCCCAGTTTGTTATTTCCTGCTATTTTGTTGTAGGTGTTGGTAGTGCTTTGGGCATTTCTTTTGGCTTAACTGCAGTAGTAAACTTCCATGCCTGAGATTTGGTCTTCCATCTCTTGTATCCTATTGATGACACTCATGTCTGTAGTTCTTGCTCTCTTTCCTTGGTTTTCCACCTCCAGGATTGTCTCTGCTTGTGTTTTCTTTAATGTTTCCACTTCTAATTTCAGGTCTTGAACTGTTTATTTATTTCCTGTTCCAATTTGGTTGTCTTTGCCTGCAGTTCTTTCATAGCTTTCTCTCTTTCCCATTTTTGCTTGACTTGGAAATCTTTAAAGGAATTCTCCATTGCTTTCATCTGTAGGTTTGTGGCTTCTTGAGATTCTTTAAGGGATTTATTTTCTTCTTTTAAGGCCTCTATCATTTTCATAAGTATAGATTTGTCATCATATTCTTGTATTACAGTTGTAGTAGGATGGTCAGGCTTGCTGTATTAGTATGGCTGAGTTTTGTTGAAGTCATATTTCCCTGACTTTTGTCAGTTCTGTTCTTTTGCTGGCCTTTTGCCATCTGGTGTTGCTTAGTTGTTTGCTCCTGCGGCCTTCTGAACTTGGTGTCAAGGAAGGAGCATTGGTTTGGAGGCCTTATAATCTTGTTGAGCTGTAGCTGTGCCCAGGGTGTGCAGTCCTATGTAGTCCTGTGTAGTTCTATATAGTCCTATGTGATCCTATGTATTCTTATGTAGTCCTATGTAGCTCTATGTAATCCTATGTAGTCCTTAGAGTGAGAGGCAGGAATGGAGGGAGGCACAGGTCTAGAAGATGATGACTGGAGAGACTATCCCCAGCTCAGAGCAACTTGGATGGTCCCAGGGCATTGGGCAGATGGGGGGAGCCACAAGTTTGGGAGATGATGATTGGAGGGACTGCTCTGAGCTCAGAGAAGCTTGGAGGGTCCCAGGGCATTTTGACCAGGACTAGGCTGTGAAGGGGGAAGGGAAGGGGAGGTCTACCCCTAGGTTCTGGGGTTCAGGGAGACACGAGGTCATGCAGGATCCAAAGGTTGGAGCTGGGTGCTTCTGGGGATTGAGGCCTTGTCACCTTGGTGGGGCAGGGAAGGTAGAGTGCAGCTTGGGGCACAGCTTTCAGCTCAAGTGAGCAGTCTCTGTGTCCAAGCATTGGTGGCCCAGGAGATGTGGAGGCAAGGAAAAAGAGAAATCCTCTGTATGTAGTCCTGAGAGTGAAAGCTCGGGAACAGACTACAATCATCTTTTAAACCAGTATAATCTGTTAAAGTTTTATACTAAGATATTCAAATCAAGTAAACCAAGCTAAAGAACAACCACATTATTTGGCCTGTCACACCACAGAAGAAAATCTTTTTCTAGGTAGAAGCGATACATAACATTGTAGAAGTGATGCACAGCATCCTAGGTACCAATGACACAAATATAATGCAAACTGACATTGATACTCATTAGACTGTGATCCTCTAGCTGGCCCTGCTGATATTTGGCTGGTAGGCAGTAGCTATTAAGGCTAGGGAATCTTCTGTCAGTTTTCATTTTGAGGGTACTTGGGAATTTGCAATGAAAAACATGTCAGTAGGGAACTTTATTCAAGCTGCTAGTTTGTAAATATGCTGGAATTGTCCAATAATCCCAAGCTCTTTTGAAAATTCATGTTGTGGGTCATATTTTTCCATGCCAAATCTTTTGATAGCAGAATTTTTAAGTCTTTTTTAAAATGTTAACTCAGATAAAAATTTTAAAAATTAGACAAATAAGTTGATACTTCATTTTTCATCTATCTTACTTAATGTTGAAAAAAGCAACTCCCAGCCTCCCCAAATCACTTTAAGTTTGAAAAATATACTATGATTCTTAATCTGTCTGTCTTCTAATTTGATAATTGTTGGCACTGTGATCAGAAGAGACACTTGCTATCCCTGTGTGATTCCAGATCCTCTGTAGACATTGGCAACATATATAGAAATATTTCTTGATGAACTCTTGAATGAAATATGTGAACAACATGATAGTTATTCAGAGTCATGGAAAGAAATGTGATTCAGGAGTAGACCTTGGACATGTGGAAAGTTAGGGGTATTAGAATGTTTAAGAGTTCTAAATTTTGAAGTTTGAAGAAGAAAAAGGTATTGTTTTAGAAAGCAAAACAATTATTTTGAAGAGTCAGGGCCACTACCCATATGTCCTCTTTGTGGCTATTAGGAAAGGCACCCCTTGTGGCTGATTAGTTGATGGGTTTATGGCTTTCCAAGCAGATGGTGCTTTTGTATGAATATTTTACAAAAGCATCTTTTCCTCTGGGCAAATCAGTCCTGTGCCAGAGAACATGGTTTGGCAAGAACAGTGTCTATTGATTTATATTTCTTGCTTCCTTCTTGTTAAGGGCCCTGGGAAGGTAGTAGTCTGTTCACCTATTAATGATGGTCGTGAAATGGTTAAAGAGAGTTGTTTTAGAAAGATGAGAGTGTTATTGATAAGACACATTTCTGAAATTAACATTTGTGGCCAGTCTTTAATACCACAATAAGTAAGGCTCTCTGGCAGCAATAACTATAAACCGGCTTTGGTTAATGCAGATAGTATTTCTAGGAATGATACAAAATAGTTCACAGTATTAAATAAAAAGCTGAAGGGAAAGGCACAATGTTTGAAGGCTTTTTTCATAGATGAAGCAATATGACATGGGGGTATGTTTTAACCTAGAGCAGTGACTCTCATGTTTAATGGAATTTCACAATCAGTTGCACAACTTTGAAAATCTTGATATTCGGATGTCTCGTTCCAGAGCAGGATGTGTTAGGTACATATAGAACTGAAAATTTTAAATCTCCTCAAGTAAAATATTCGTTACATTTTAACACTTAGGTGACAAAAACTAGTGAAATCTCATCTTATATCATTTTTCTTAAAATGTAGATTCTGGCATTAATATCACAGAGGCACAAACACTACAACTGTGACTTGCTTGCAAAATGTACTGGTATAATAGTATCAGCCACACCCCCATTAGACTCCATGCCCAGAAGTAGTGGGCTAATTAATATAAAACAGGCCGCATGTTTTTTTGTGTGCTTTTTGTTTTGATTTGATTTAGTACTTTTTGTCTTCTTGTTTTGTGTATGTGTGGGTGTGTATGTGTATGTGTGGGTGTGGGTGTGTGTGTATGAGAGAGAGAGACAGAGAAAGAGAGAGAGAGAGAGAGAGAGAGAGAGAGAGAGAGAACATGAAGTTAGGTGAGTATGAGATGATCTTGAAGAATTTAGGGAAAGGGAAAATATGACCAAAATATGTTGTATGAAAAAAATGAGTATTAATAATCAAATTTTAGAGTCTGAGTATGGAAGAGTCTAGTTGTTCAGATTTATCCTTAAACCAAAAGAGGAACAGATCCTGAGTGATGATCTGTCCCGTGATGTTTAAACTAAGTCCCAGCTGTGAGATCAGGTGGCTATGGGGCTTGAGGATAGGAAGCTTTGTTTTCTATAACCATCCTTACAGCTAAGATAAGCAATATGTTGAAAAAGAAACAATAATTCATATATGACACTTTCATATTAGTTATATAATGATTTTTGTGGAAAATATAGGATGATTTCTATTGCCATGGTAATAATCAATGTTAATTTTCAGACAGAATGCATGGACTAGAGAGGAAGCACCTCAATCTTAACACCACTCTTTCATTCTACCATGTTTTTTTTGTGGGAAGGTCTCTATAATCTCAGGAGTTATGTGCATACTTGCCACTCAGACAACAAGGGCACCAATGTGGCAACTCTAGCTTGATGGAAAATAAAAATTTCACAGATAATTTATATATTATTTCATATCCATACTATGTCACTTCCCTCTAAATTCTTCCCAAATTTTTCCTCCATCATAGAATTTTTTAAAATGTCATAGTAGAAACATCACCAAAAGAGCAATTAAAGGAATGTGCTTTTGATATATCTTCAAGGTTCTATTTGTGAAGTTGAAGTATTTCTCTTGATGGTGTACAAAGTTTCATAGAAATTTAGGTTTCTAATTTTTTAATATCCAGCAGTATTCGTCCATGTTTCTTTTAATCTCCTAGCTCATACCCATTTCACATTGAAAGTGTAGATTAAATAAATTCTATGTGAGATAGGGAAGAGATGAGTACTTAAATCCCTAATCACAAAATTAGCTGCAAAGGTAGAACCCCTCCACTGTAAAGTCAGTGTACCTGGAAGCTGTGATTTTAAAGAAAACAAAGAAGAGTCCAGGACATGAGCATTTTCCAGCAGGAGTCCTTTGAAGCAGGTGGACAGAGGGAGGGCAAAAAGCATGAGGCCTCAGACAGCAGTTATTCTCAATGAAGGGCTATGACTTAGAGAGCAAAGAAAAGGACCATGACAAGTTGAGGCATCCTTTATGCCTTGAGCTGGTGTTGCAGACTACTTGATGACATTGTGAACTCCAACACTGTAAGCTGTAAAAAATCTGTTTCTAATTATGAAATTGGTCAGCCGTTAGTTAATACTGGGGCTCTCTATTTCTTTAAACAAGTACTTGTGATGTGATCTGCCTTAGCACACACCTTTAATCCAAGAGCTCTCTGTACACAGGATTAAAGTTAACCCTATGTCAAGAGGCAGACCAAGAAACCAACTGACAGAGATTAAACAGAAATGAGGGACATTGAGGATAATTAAGAGCCTGGAAAAGGAGAAGGAATTTTTTTTAGCTCTGGGCTTTTTTCCTCGAGTTTTCAGTTGAATAGGAACATCAGCTGAGTGTTTTCCCTGCTTCTAGGAGCAAGTAGACTTTCACCGCAGCATCTGGTTCCTGAGTCTTCACTAGTAAAATCAAATGACTGGAATATTCTAGTTTTTTAAAAACAACAGCTGGTCTTCTTGAACAGCTCATCCACCTTCTGTGTGGACATAGAAGTCTCTGTCAGTGACTATTGTTTTAAGTGTATCCAGTCATCACATCAGGAATCACAGGGTTTCTAAAAATCAGTGTGTATGGCAATAATAATTTTTTTAAAGGGAAGACAGAGTTTGTTTTGCTTTATGGTTCAAGTGGTAGAGTATGTAACAATGATGGAGGTCTTACAGCTGATGGCTGGAGCAGGAGCTGAGAACATATTTCTATTCAGAAGCATAAAGTAGAAAGAGTAAAACGAGGTGGAAGAGGATTATAAATTCTCAAAGCCTAACCTCTTCCAAGGATGCTTCTCCTAAACTTCCCAAGACAACACCACCAAATGAAGACCTAATATTTAAATACCTGAGCCTATTAGGGACATTCTCATTCAAAACACCAGAGTGGATATACATTTCTATTACTTCTTTTTTTCTCTTTTGACAAAATAAAATATAATAGCATAAAAAAAGCCATCAGATAGAGGCTGGACAAGTCAATCCAAGAGAAGAAAAAGAGCCTCAAGAGCAGGCTCAAGAATCAGAGACTGACCTGTTCACACTCTCAGGAATTCCACAAAAGTACTAAGTTAAAAACTATAATATACATTCAGAGGACCTGTTGCAGACTCATGTAGATCCTGTAGTTGCTGCTTCAGTCTTTGTAAGTTCATATGGGCCTTGCTTAGTTGATTCAGAGGGCCTTGCTATACCAATTTCCTCTAGCTCTTACATTCTTTCTGATTCCTCTTCTGCTAGGTTCCCTGAGCTCTGAGGGGAAAGGTTTGACAGAGATCCCACAAATTCTGTGCCACCATTACCCTAGGATATCTTGCAAGCAGGACAAACTGTAAGTCAAAGGTTTTGTGGCTGCATTGGTGATTGTGTTTCTCTTTTGCTAACCTACAGAGTAACTTCCCATAACAAAGAAACTAGAACTTAGACATTAAGGCCCATACAGGACTTCTCCATATGAAACCCATAAGACTTCATTGGACTTTTCAATGAGCTGTGTAAGTATTGTCCTCAGTAATAGGTCCCCAGGTCAGTTTGCAGAGAGCAACCCATTATCTTGGCAACACTTAGTTGTTTGGAGATTTCCAAGAGACCCCTTTTGGCCAATAACTCAATTCAGTGCAACCCAGTCCTGGTACTGGAACTTTGTTCGATGAGAGATGGTCAGTTGGGATTCTTTCTCCACCAATCATAGGAAAACTCAGTAGGATTACCCTTATATATTTTAGGAAGTTTCCACTGTACTAGGTTTCCATACCATCCTTCAAATTCCACTAAATTTTTGCCATCTCTTCCTGAATTCTCTTCCTCAACCCTATCTGCCCTCCCTTCCCTACTTAATCCTCCCAGTCCCATCTCCTCACTCTCCTTGTTCACCCACAAAATCTGTTCTCTTTCCTCCTTCCAAGGAGATTCATGTTTTCTCCCTCATCCCTTCTTTTGTAGCTTAGTTCTCTGGGTCTATGGTCTGCATTTTTGTTATCATTTATTTAATGGCTAATATCCATTTTTAAGTAAGTAATACTATAATTATCTCTCTGGGTCTGCATTATCTCACTCAGGATGATTTTTTCTAGTTCCATCCATTTGCCTGCAAAGTTCATGATATCATTTTTTTAAACATTTGAGTGACATCTAGGATGCTGTTTCCAGTTCTGGATATTATGCATAGAGCAGAGGTGAACAAAATTGAACACAATTTTTCAATGATGGATGACTACACAATTGAAGGGATACAGTTGCATCAGATTTCTGGGGTGTTTGATGCTTCCAAGTTTCACATCTCTAGAGAGTTACAGAGAAATATATGTCATTGTGCCTCATCTCATGTAATGTGACTCACATTATAATGTGACTAGGAATGGAGGAAATGAAAGAAGACTTTCTAGACTTTCATCTAAATGATAATAAACTTTGCTAAGTTTATTATTTATACAAGCAGACCTTTAAATTGAAAGTAGTTGAGAATTAAGGAATGGTTGTATAACATAACTTTCATTACTTAAAAATGAACAATAAAGAAACAGAAAGAAAATTCTGGTAAGGAATAAATACCATATTTACTGGCATCCATTTCTGTTTTTGTAATAAAACTAGGAAATATTTTACTAATCACTCCTTCTGAAGAAGATTCACTTTACAGAAAATAGCATTAAGATTTTTCTTTCAGATATTTTATCTTTCATCTATCACTTATCTGTCTATCTATCTATCTATCTATCTATCTATCTATCTATCTATCTCTATCCATCTATTTTTCTATCTAATTTTTATCTCTCTATCATCTATATTTCTATCTAACATCTATTATCTATCATTCTATGTTAGGGTATACACATGTGTGTATACACAGTATGTGTATGTATTCACCCTCCTCTCATTTTTCATTCATTCATTCATTGAATGACAGGTGCATGTTGTTTCTTTATCTTATCTATTATGCTAAAGCTGCAATAAATATGGAAGTAGAGGTATCATTTTAGCATTTTATTGCATTTCCTATAGATAGGTACCCAAAACCAAATTTGGTGGGTAATGTGGCACTTCCATTTTTTATATTGTTAGAATATGCCACACTGTTTTTCATTATAGCCGTCCTAGCTGACATTCTTATCAATTTCTTTAAATTCTTTCTTTTCTGTATCTTTCCAATATTCATTCCTTATTGTCTTTTTTATAAAATTTGTGTTAACAAGATTGAAAGCTGAATTTTTTGCATTTTTGATTTACTTTTCATTGATTATTTGTGTGTGTGTGTGCTATATGAGTATGGTTACATGTGTTTCATGCTATGCATGTAGAGGTTAGAGGACAATGTTTGGGAACTGGTTCTCTTCTTCCACTGTGGGATCTGGTTATCAAGCCCATGGGGTTTTCAAGACATGTGTCTTAACGTGACATCTTTTTGCTGATGTTGTTTTCATATGCCTGTATGTTATTGTATATCTTCTTTAAAATAATTTATTCAGATCCCTAGCCTGGTAAAAAGCCTATTATTAATAGGTATTTATGTTTTGCTATATTGGTTTCTATGAATTCTTTGTACGGTTTAATATTAACCCCTTTTCAGTTATGAGAGTGAAATAGTCCTCACATTCCAATGGTTGCTTTTTAAATTTTTTTTTGGTTGTGGTCTTTGTTGTGCAGGAAAATTTCTTAGTTTTATGTCTTTTAACTTGTTCACATTGTCTTTCCTTGGTTTTTATTCTATACCTCAAGACTTTAGCCAGACTAATGACACAGACTTTTTCTATCTTTTCCTTGAGGTACTTTATGGTTTCTTGTACCGCATTTACATTTTAAACTATTTTAATTTTATATTACCTATGAAATAAAAGACCAATATTATTCTTTTTAATTTGGATATATGATTTTGCAAGTATCATTTATTGAAGAGAGAATTCTGTCCTCATTATATGTGTGTGTCTGTGTGTGTTGGTGTTTGTCAAAGACTAATTGACAGCTATGTGTCTGTTTGTTCAGTTGGAGTCTATGGATTTGAAGGGGTAAATGTTGGGGTAGTGTTAAGCATTCTAAAAGTTAATTAATTGGTCCAGCTTGCTGTCTGTTACTTACATTGAATCTGATTGGTTAAATAAAATGCCGAGGTCTGAGATTGGACAAAGACAGAGAAAGGTGGGACTTCCTGTTATTAGAGCAGGAAGCTTGTGCTTTAGAAAGAGGATTAATTCATTCCAGCCAGGAGCACCAGGAAGGAGGCACACACCATGGGTTAGAGAAAAGAACCTCATTCCACATGGCCAGGAACATTGGCCAGGAATATCGTGGAGAATGGCAGTCCAAGGGGACATATGTATATATGGGGTCATATTTGGGTAATAGAATTATGAGCTAGCTTAGATGGGCCAAGATTGCTCCATCCAGACCTAGGTTTATAAAAATCCATGTGGTCTCTTTGTACTCATTTATAATGTCTGCTTAATGGCTGAATAAGGATTAAAGGCTGCCGAACAAATTAACAATAATCTAAATACTGGTTAAACAATTTAATTAATTATTTCTACAAGTGGCACCCAATGTAGTTTAATTAATTTTTTTCACAGCTAAATGCTAGGATTCCTGCTCTCCCAAGTTTGCCGTTGTCATCATATATGGTTGGATTTGGACCTAGAACATGCAGTGGTGACTGGATGCACAGTTGGCTCCAGGTTGGCTGGAGATATAGTTGAGGGTAGTTCTTAATGGATTTACAGATGGATAATAGACTGGGGTTGGAGCCATGACACTGTTCTGTTTCATGTCAGAAATCAAACCTATGGCAGCATGGCATTAGAGAAGCATTCTCCTTGCCAATTCTCTAATATCAGGGTATTGCCTTTAACTACTCCATACATGCAGGCTGGAACTAGAACTGAATCTCTGGAATATTGCACAGCATATGGCTAGCTCATCGACTTAAGTCATACGATACTCCAAGGTTAAAATGCATTGAAGGTGGACTTGCAACAAAGGATATAGATGTCCTTGTTGGGTCCCTAATTAGGCATAACTAATAGCAGTTTACATTGTGTCACTGTACTGCTTTAAGATCCACAGTTGGGAC
The DNA here is from genome assembly GCA_907164525.1 of Lophiomys imhausi. NCBI lineage: Eukaryota > Metazoa > Chordata > Mammalia > Rodentia > Muridae > Lophiomys > Lophiomys imhausi. The sequence continues at coordinate 3,330,496 of CAJQZJ010032981.1, read as the reverse complement.
TTAGGTAGGAAGGTTTTTCAAAGTCACCTAAGCATGAATTTTCTAAACATCTGCAAAGGCAGAACTGACTGGACTATGGGAGAGCAGAAGCCGTAACTACATCACATTGCTGCTATAGGATATGTTATTCTATTTACATATGACATACCTGCTCAAGTTTTCTTGAGAACTGCCCTTTAAACATCCACATTCCCATGGCTAAAATCATGTGCAAAGCTTGACTCAAGTTAAGTGATAGGAAAAAGATTCTGTCTCTTCTGGGGAAGAGCTGAAGAGTTACATTGATTGAAACATTTATAGATACTATCCCCCCCAAATTGTAAAAAGAGGACACTAACTTGAAAAAGAAAAACAATCACAGATTGTATGAAAACTTTGAAGATAAAACAAAGTTACTGAAGGTACAAGCATAAACACTGAGAAATAAGAACTAAGTAATAACAGAAGAATGAGGAAAAAAGTGATATTTAAATGTAAGAGAAGTAAAATGATTGGTGAATTCCTTCAATCATAGCACTCAAAAGGTAGAGGCAGATAGATCTCTGTGGGTTCTAGGACAGTTTGATCTACATAGTGAGTTCTAGGACAGTCAAAGCTATTTAGATAAATTCTGCCTAAAAGAACAATAACATCATCATCATCATCATCATCAACAACAACAACAGCAGCAGTGGCAATGGCGGCAATAACAAAACACCAAAAAGGTCATTATGGAATAAAACAAACTTACATGCTGTCTTAGTTACTTTTCTATTTTGATGCTTTGATAATATGCCATGACCAAGGCAACTTAGCGAAAGAAGAGTTTATTTGGCTCTTATAACAGGCAAGAATACATCATACTAAAGTAGTAGCTAAGAACTTACATATGATCCATAAGCACAAGGTAGAGAAAGGTAACTGGGAATCAGGTAGGTTTATGAAACCTCAAATCCAGACTCCAGGGACACACCTCCTCTAATAGGCCACATCCACTTATCCTTCCCAAACAGTTCCACCAACTGTGTACCAAGTATTCAAACACATGAGTGTATGAGGTTATTTTCCCTTAAACCATAACATACAGAATAAGTGATATTCATTGAATGCATGTTTATTTTTAATGACAAATACTTGTATTAATTCTATATGAAAAATTCTATTTTAATATGAGAAAATTGAGAGGGAGGTTATCTAACTTGCTCAATTTACCTGAGATTACAAATGTATGAACACAAGTAAAGATCTTTATTGTAGCTCTATATACAGCCATGGGAAGAGTACAGTACCAGATACTTCTTTTTTTAAAATCTTACTATCAAGTTCCTGAGCTAGCTACAAACTTCTGTTCAAATATATGTGTATAAGCACTGAGTGAAATTCCCTGCTGTTCATTAGTAGTCATTTGTAGCATTTCCCCTTTTAAACAGTTTCATTTGTTATTTGGGTGTTTTTACAATAATTATGTGTTGACTTTAATAGAAGCAAATACTTAAAAATAAATTTTGGAAAAATATCTATCAGACCTTCAAAGAAGAACTAATACCAATACTCTTCAAACTCTTCCACAAATAGAAAGAGAAAGAACACTGCCAAATTCATTCTATGAGGGCACAGTTACCCTGATACCTAAACAAAACAAAGACCCAACAAAGAAAGAGAATTTCAAACCAATTTCCCTCATGAACATAGATGTGAAACTACTGAATAAAATACTTGGAAACGAAATTCAAGAACACATCAAAAGTATCATACACCATGATCACATAGGCTTCATCCCAGGAATGCAGGACTGGTTCAACATATGAAAATTTATCAAAGTAATCTACCATATAAAAAGGTGAAAGAAAAAATCCACATGATCATCTCGTTGGATACAGAAAAACTATTTGACAAAATCCAAAATCCCTTCATGCTTGTGAAAAGTCCTGGAGAGAACAGGCATAAAAGGACCATACCTAGAAATAATAAAGGGAATATACAGCAAGCCAGTAGGCAACATCATGTTAAATGGAGAGAAACTTTAAGCATTTCCTCTAAAATCAGGGACAAGGCAAGGATGCCCATTCTCCCCATTTCTCTTCACCATAGTCTTGAAGTTCTAGTGAGAGCAATAAGAAAACTAAAGGAGACCAAGGGGATACAAATTGGAAAGTAAGAAGTCAAAGTATCTGTATTCACAGATGATATGATAGTATACATAAGTACTCCAAAACATTCCATCAGAGAACTCCTACAACTGATAAATACCCTCAGAAAGGTGGTTGGATACAAAATTAATTTTAAAAAAAATGGTAACCTTTCTTTACACAAAAAGACAAATGAGCCTAGGAAGAAATTAGGGAAACAACATCCTTCACAATAGCCACAAACAATGTAAAGTACTTTGGGGTAACTCTAGCCAAGCAAGTGAAAGACCTATATGACAAGAACTTCAAGTCCTTGAAGAAAGAAATGGAAGAGGAAATCAGAAGATGGAAAGACCTCCCATGTTCATGGATAGGTAGGAACAACAGAGCAAAAATGACCATCCTACCAAAGCAATATATAGATTCAGTGCAATTCCCATCAAAATACCAACACAATTCTTTACAGGCCTTGAAAGAACAATTCTCGACTTCATATGGAAAAAAAACCTCAAAATAGGTAAATCAATCTTGTGCAATAAAACAACATCTGGAGGTATCACCATCCCCGATTTCAAGCTATACTACAGAGCAATAGTAATAAAAACAGCATGGTTCTGGCATAGAAACAGACCAGTTGGTCAATGGAATCAAATCAAAGACCCAGAAATAAACGCACACACCTATGATCACTTAATTTTTTGACAAAGAAGCCAAATCCGTACAAAGGAAAAAGGACAGCATGCATCTTCAACAAATGGTGCTGGTCTAACTGGATGTCAGCATGTGAAAGAAGGGAAATAGAGCCATATTTATCACCATGCACAAAATTTGAATGTAAATGGTTCAAAGACCTTAACATAAAGCTGGACACACTAAATCTAATAGAAGGGAAAGTAGGGAAAAGCCTTGAACTCATTGGCACAGGTGACAGTTTCCTGAACAGAACACCAATGGCTCAGGCTCTAAGAACAACAATCAATAAATGGAACCCTATGAAACTAAAAAGATTCTGTAAGTCAAAGGATACTGTCAACCTACAGATTGGGAAAAAGATGTTTAATAACCCCACATCTGACAAGGGCTAAAATTTAAAATTTATAAAGAACTCAAGAAAATAAACACCAAGAAACCAAATAACCAATCAAAAAATGGGGTACAGAGCTAAATTGAGAATTCACAAAAGAAGAATCTCTAATGACTGAGAGACACTTTAGGAAATGGTCAACATCCTTAATCATCAGAGAAATGCAACTCAAGGTGACTCTGAGATTCCATCTCATACCTGTCAAAATTGCTAAGATGAAAACTGAAATGACAGCACATGTTGACATGTTTATGGAGAAAGGGAAACACTTCTCCATTGCTGGTGGAAGTGCAAACTTGTACAACCACTTTGCAAATAAGTCTAGTGATATCTTTGAAAACTTGGAATAGCTCTACCTCAAGATCCAGCCATACCACTCCTGGGCATACATACAAAAGATTCCTTACCAATCCATAAGGACATCTCCTCAAGTGTGTTCATAGCAGCCTTATTCGTAATAGCTAGAAACTGGAAACAACCTGGATGTCCCTAGAATGAAGAATGAATAAAAATACTATGGTACCTCTAAACAATGGAATACTACTCAGCCATCAGAAACAATGAAATCATGCAATTTGCTGCCAAATGGATAGAACTAGAAAAGCTCATCCTGAGTGAGCAAACTCAGACCCAAAGAGATGCACGTGGCACGTATTCACTTATTACTAGATATTAGGAACATAGTACAGGATAACTATCCTACAAACAGACCCAAAGGAACATGAATATAAACTTTTTTACCTGTTAGTGGGATACTTTGCCCTAGTGGAGCTGCCAGGTCATTTCCCAGTGCAAGAGGAAGCTCTTAGCCATCATATGACTGATGGACTTAGGGGGTCTGAGATGTGGGGACATCCCCCACCAGAAGAGTAGGATGGGGGAGAGAGGGCAAAGGGTCAGAGGGTGGGAGTAAGAAGGATGTAGAAAGGGGACTGTGATGGAGATGTAATTTGAAGTAATAAATAAAGTAATTTAAAAAGTTTTGGGAAAATAACGATACAATTATTTTTCTTTATATTGTATAAATTGTGTAACCATGCTTTAAACTTCTACACTGGATGCTTTTTTAAAAAAATATTATTTTTTTTAAATTTATATTTTATTTCTTCAAGTTACATCCCAATTGCAATCCCCTCTCTACTCACCCCTCAAGTCCCATCCTCCCAACCTCTTCCCCTTCAACCCCTACATCCCCTTCCCTTTTTTTTTTAAGTTTAAGGTATATCATTTTCCTTCCAGTAGCTCCCCCTTTCGTTTCCTCCTACCTCTCCTCTTGGTCCCTCCCTCCCTCCTTCCCTCCCTCCCTCATTGCTCCTCTACTTGGTAGTCTTCTTATCCTCAGATGAGTTGAGCCTTCACATATCATACTCCCTCAGTTCTTCAGTCATGTGAGGGCCAAGAGCTTCCACTTGTACTGGGGCTTGATATGGCACACCATCTAGGGTAAGGTGTTCCACTAAGCTGCAGCAGATTCTATGACTCACTGGTGGGTGAAATTTTTCCTAGGATAGATATGCAAGGTTCCTATCTACTTGGGCCTGTGGGTTGTAGGATAGTTATCCTGTGATGTATAGTTAATATCCATTTATAAGAGAGTACATACCATACTTATCTATCTGGGACTGTGTCAGCTCACTTAGGATGAGTTTTTCTAGCTCTATCCATTTGATTTCGAATTGCATGATTTCCTCTTTTCTGATAGCTGTGTAGTATTCCATTGTATAAATGTACCACAGGTTTTTTTTTTTTTATGCATTGTTCAGTTGAAGGACATCTGGGTTGCTTCCAGTTTCTGGATATTACAAATAAAGCTGCTATGAACATTGTTGAGACAATGTCCTTGTAGTTTCATTTAGAATCTTTTGGATATATGCCCAAGAGGGGTATGGCTGGGTCTTGAGGTAGAATGATTCCCAGTTTTCTAAGATATCTCCAGATTGATTTCTAAAGTGGTTGCACAAGTTTGCACTCCCCTCCCACCAGCAATGGAGGAGGGTTCCTCTTTCTCCACATCCTCACCAGCATGTCTTATCATTTGAGTTTTTGATCTTAGCCATTCTGACGGGTGTGAGATGGACTCTCAAAGTTGTTTTAAGTTGCATTTCCCTGATGACCAAAGATATTGAACATTTCTTCAAGTGCCTCTCAGCCTTCAGAGATTCCTCTTCTGTAAATTCTCGGTTTAGTCTGTATCCCATTTTTTAAATGGGGTTATTTGATTTTTTTGTGTTTAATTTCTTCAGTTCTTTATATATTTTGGATATATATATCCCTCTGTTGGATGTTGGGTTGGTGAAGATTCTTTCCCAGTCTATATAGGCTGCTGTGTTGTTCTAAGGACAGTGTCCTTACAGTGTTCTACCTTACAGAAGCTTTTCAATTTTATAAGGTCCCATTTATTGATTGTTTGTTTTAGTGCCTGAGCTATTGGTGTTCTGTTCAGGAAGTTGCTACCAGTGCCAATGAGTTCCAGGCTTTTCCCCACTTTCTCTTCTATTAATGTTAGTGCGTCTGGATTTATGTTGAGGTCTTTGATCCACTTAGACTTAAGTTTTGTGCAGGATAATAAGTATGGATCTATTTGCATTCTTCTAAATGTTGACATCCAGTTAGACCAGCACCATTTATTGAAGGTGCTTTCCATTTTCCATTGTATGGTTTTGGTTTCTTTGTCAAAAATTAACTGACCGTACATGTGTGGGTTCACTTATGGGTCTTTAATTCGATTCCGTTGGTCAACTGGTCTTTTCTATATCAGTACCATGCTATTGTTATTGCAATTGCCCTATAGTACAGCTTGAAATCCAGGGTGGTGATACCTCCAGATGTTCTGTTATTATGCATGATTGATTTAGCTACTCTGAGTTTTTTGATATTCCATATGAAATTGAGAATTGTTTTTTCCAGATCTGTAATGAATTGAGTTGGTATTTGGATAGGAATAGAATTGAATCTGTATTTTGCTTTTAGTAAGATGTCCATTTTTATTATGTTGATCTTACCTATCCATGAGCATAGGAGATCCTTCTATCTTCTGATATCTTCTTGAATTTCTTTCTAAAGGGATTTGACGTTCTTATCATACAGGTCTTTCACTTGCTTGGTTAGAGTTACCCCCAGGTATTTTATATTATTTGTGACTATTGTGAAGGGTGTTGATTCCCTTATTTTGTTCTCAGCCCATTTATCTTTTGTGTAAAAAAGGGCTACTAAATTTTTTGAATTAATTTTGTATCCAGCCACCTTGCTGAAGGAGTTTATCAGCTGAAGGAGTTCTCTGGTGGAATTTTTGGGGTTACTTATGTATACTATCATAGCATCTGCAAATAGGGATACTTTTACTTCTTCCTTTACAATTTGCATCCCCTTGATCTCCTTTAGTTGTCTTATTGCTCTAGCTAAAACTTCAAGTACTATGTTGAAGATAGATGGAGAAAGTTGTCAGCCTTGCCTTGTTCCTGATTTTAGAAGAAATGCTTTCAGTTTTTCTCCATTTAGTTTGATGTTGGCTATTGGCTTGTTATAAATTGCCTTTATTATGTTTAAGTATGGTCATTTTATGCCTGATCTCTCCAAGACTTTTTTTTTTTTTCTCCAAGACTTTTAACATGAAGGGGTGCTGTATTTTGTCAAAGATTTTTCAGCATCCAATGAGATGATCATGTGGTTCTTTTCTTTCAACTTGTTTATGTGGCAGATTACATTGATGGAATTTCTAGTGTTGAACTACCCCTGCATCCCTGGGATGAAGCCTCCTTGTTCATTGTGTATGATACTTTTGATGTGATCTTGGATCCGGTTTGCAAGTATTTTATGAAGTAGTTTTGAATCCATGTTCATAAGGGAAATTTGTCTGAAATTTTCTTTCTCCTTTGTGTCTTTGTGCGGTTTACGTATCAGGGTGACTGTGGCCTCATTGAATGTGTTTGGCAGTATTCCCTCTGTTTCTATGTTGTGGAAGAGTTTGAAGAATTTTGTTATTATCTCTTATTTGAAAGTCTGGTAGAATTCTGTGTGAAACCATCTGGACTTGGGGTTTTTTTTTGGTTGGAAGACTTCTAATGACTTCTATTTCCTTAGGGTTATAGGAATGTTTAATTTGTTTACCTGTTCTTGATTAATCCTTGGTAGGTGGAATCTATCAAGAAAATTGTCCATTTCATTTAGATTTTCCAAATTTGTGGAGTACACGTTTTTGAAGTAGGAACTAAGGATTCTTTGGATTTCCTCAATGTCTGTTGTTATTTACCCCTTTTCATTTCTGACTTTGTTGATTTGGGTATTTTACCTCTGCCTTTTAGTTAGTTTAGCTAAGAGCTTGTCTATTTTGTTGATTTTCTCAAAGAACCAGCTCTTGGTTTTGTCGATTCTTTGTATTGTTCTATTTATATATAAGTTGTTGATTTCAGCCCTGTGTTTGATAATTTCCTCTCATCTCCTCCTCTTGGGAGTGTTTGTTTCTTTTTGTTCTAGTTCTTTCAGGTGTGCTTTTAGGTGGCTAGTATGGGAATTCTCCAGCTTTTTTTTTTTTTTTGATCTGGATTTTTATTACATATTCTATTAAAAATATTTTCTTCCATACTTACTGGTACATAAACATTAGTTTCATTTATTTTTAAAATTTCATTTATTTGGATTTTACCCCTCAGGATTTGGATATTAGCCCTCTGTCAGATGTCGGGTTGGTGAAGATCCTTTTCCAATCTGTAGGCTGAAGTTTTGTTCAAATGACAGTTTCCTTTGCCTTTCAGAAGCTTTTCAGTTTCATGAGGTCCCATTTATTGATTGTTGGTCTTAGAACATGAGCTATCGGTGTTCTGTTCAAGAAGTTGTCACCTGTGCCAATGACTTCTAAGCTTTCCCCACTTTGTCTTCTATTTGGTTTAGTGTGTCCAGCTTTATGTAGTTCCATTTCTTATAACTGAGATGTTCATAATTTATACAATAAATCTTAAAATATATTATGATAAATATTTATAAAGGTATTCATCGTACAACATGATCTTTATTACTGCATGGATAATCTGAACAAGTTTCTCTTCGTTATCTAGAAGAATAACAGAACTGCCAATGAAATCTCTATGGAGTTAAGACAGGTGAAAAGAGAAACCCAAATTGAGTAAGTCTTTACAATCTAAAGTTAAACAAAGACTTGATAGGTGTTTAATGGCCACTACCCTTTGGATAGGAGTATTATATACAAGTTAAAGGATGGAATGAAATAATTATGCTTCTTCAGCATCAACAAAGCATTTGTCTTTGTGTTTTGCTTCTGAAAACAAATGAAAATATTCTCATATTTCTTTAAACCTAACTCATAACTAAGGCCTATTAAAATAGAGACACTGTTGACACTTGTACAAGTAAAAATAAGTGGAATTTGAATTTAACAGTTTAGTTCAATTTGAGAAGCAATATAATACTGTGGTGTGTGTGTGTGTGTGTGTGTGTGTGTGTGTGTGTGTGTGTGTGTCATTAGGCTATATAGTTTCATGTCAACTTGACACAAATTAAAGTTATTTGAGATGAAGGAACCTCAATTAAAAAAAAATGTCTCCATAGGATCATGTTGTAGGAAAGCCCATAGGCCATTTTTAAAATTTTATCCCCAAGTATTCTTGGTCATGGTGTTTCATCACAGCATTATTAACTCTAACAGATTTGTACCAGGAGTGGGGTACTGCTCTGATATAAATGGCCATGTTTTGGGGAGGACTGTGGAAAGACTTTGGAACTTTGAGCTAGAAAATCCATTGAATGTTGAGAGATGAATTAACTGTTCTATAGGAGATTGGAAGACAAGAATGTTGAGAACATTGCAGAAAATGGAGTCTTGGCTTGTGAGTTTGAGTAGGGAGTCTAAATACTCTATCAGGCTATTTGCTATTTTGAATTAAGACTTTGTCATTCTGCTCAGCTGGGGCTGATGAGTCAGTCATGATTAACAAGAGACCAGAACCAATGAAGTAAAACCTATGTGTTATTGGGACAATTGGTGCTGGCTAGCTGGTGCTAAGAAATTAGTGATAATTAAGAGAAGACTAGAGACAAGGCATTCTGATTGGGTAGCAGCTTTGAATCAAGTGGGAGAACTGTAACAGGGTACACTCCTTGGAGGATAAGAGGGTGACTCTTGCTGAGAGCCCTAGAAGTGGGTTACAGGGAGAAGGAAGTGACCACCACTTCAGAGCCTGACAGAACTTTCAATGGAGGGAAAGGAACACCAACCCATCCACAAATCTTTTGAACCATAGGTGATGGCTCTATTTCCCAGGGATATAGATGGAGCAGTGATGGAGGGAATGACTAATCAAGTGACTGCCACAACTTGCGACTCACTCCTTTGTAACTGAACTTTTAAATTATTATTTATAACTTATTTATTTATTACTAAATTCACTTATAACAAACACCAACAATTTCTTAACCATTAATCCTATAAATTCCTACAACCCCTTTAACCTATCCACTAAACCTATTGAAAACTATAACAACTACTTTCATAACCTTTTAGAATGATACAGTCTCTGGGGCAGGTCCTCAGTCGTCAGGAACACAGTCTTTGTTGTAGATTCTTTAATGTACTTAGCAGTCCTTTTTCTGGATCTCTCAGATGCAGGATTGTCAGGGTAAGTTGGTTATTGCAGTCTCACCTTAAATAAGGCTTCATGCTTTCTTCTCTGTGGGAGACCCCAGCCGTCTGTAGGCCAACTTACTTCTTTTGAATCAGGAACTCAGCTGTTCTGCCTCAGTCCTTAAAGCCAGGCACAGTTTCCCCTAGGCCACTGATTAGACATATCAAACCCCTCCAGGCAAAAGCTGAGCCACAGGGTCCAGTCCTTGGCCTTTTGGTGTCTTGCGCTTCTTTCTGCTTCAGGGAGAGAGCTGGCCATCAATGGCCAGCCCTTTTTTCAGCAGGACTCTTGGAGCTCTCTAGCATCAGGGGCCTCTTTCCTTTCTGGGCTCCATGCACTGTCCTTAAATAGGAGGAACTCTGTTTCAGCTTAATTTGGGCTCCGCCCACTTAGCAGCTGAAAACAATGTCAGGCCAGATACTTTGTTTCTTCAAATCCATTAAGTCTTTCCTGTTTTCCTGACTTCAACCTTGTTTTTCAGTCTATTAAGTCTTTCCTGTTTTTCCTGACTTCAACCTTGTTTTTCAGTCTATTAAGTCTTTCCTGTTTTTCCTGACATCATGCTGATAATGCTCTTCATGCCCCGAATTAAGAGACAGTATCAGAAACCCCTATATATTTTCTAAATCTAATTTATCTAACCCCTACACTCCTTGGAAGAGAGCCAACTCCTGACACTGTTACTGATACTTTGTTATGCTTACATACAAGAGCATAGTATAGCTGTCTTCTGAGAGGCTCCACCCAGCAGTGGATCAAACAGATTCTAAGACTCACAGTCAGACATTTGATGAAGCTCTGAGTGATAGAATAAAGGGAGGAAGAAGAGAAGGACTTGGAGGGTCAAGGACACAATAAAAACAACCATAACAACTAGCCTTGGTCCATGGAGACTCAGAGTGTGAAGCACCAACCAAAACCAAAACCAAACAAACAAACAGAAATATCTAGGGTTTCACTTGAATACCCTAGTTAGTGGAGTGGGGACTGTCTTTTGAGAAGGACTCTGTTGCGTATTGTGGACTACTTTCCTTCATAACCCCTGCTCTGTCGGGAGCCGTAATCGCCATTACAAGATGGCGCCGGCTTCCTGCTTCCTGGTTCTTCACGGAGGTGCTGTGCCGGTGTGTGCATGCGCAAGGCGCATTTCTTGGCACTGCGATCTCATGCTAATTAGGTGATTCCGTATGAGCCAATGAGGGTTCGACAAGTCTCCTTATATGCTATATAAGCGGCCGCTTGCCGGAGCTCGGGGTCCCTTTCCACCATGCTATCTAAAAGAGCTGTTCAATAAATGCTGTCAGAAGAACCCTGATTGTGTGGCGCTTTCCTTATCAGCGAGGCGGGCGCGACAGCTGGTGCTGAAACCCGGGAACGAGGCCGAACATCTCGGGAGCTCCGGTCCAGCTACGAGGGATCCTGTAGGCTCGACAGAGGATTCAGAACTGACGGCGGAGGAAGTCTAGATGCTTTTCTGCAAGGTATGGTGAATCCCCTTTGGCTGGCTCTTGTTCTTCCTGTTTGGGCGGTGGTGGTCATTACGTGTTGTTTTTGTCTTAATTGCCATCAACAAGGGAAGGAGTGTACCTGTCCTCCCTGTTTACAGGAATCGTAAGCCACAGGTAGATAACTGTGCAGGTTCGCCTTGTCCTGTAGATAAAGGACTATGGGCAATCAACAGATGAAGCCGCTCCTTTCAGCAATGCGGGCGTTGTTGAAGGAACGCGGACTAAAAGTTCCTGAAAGAGTTCTATGCAATTTTCTAAAAGAAGTAGATCGGATTGCTCCATGGTTTGTCTCGACCGGATCCTTAACCAAAGGGTCTTGGGAAAAACTTGGAGTTGATTTCAGTAATGAAAAAGATGGAGGGAGGCTTAGACCAGGAACGTGGCCACTGTATAAAATGATTAGAGCTTGTATTGACGACTCTAGATGTCAAAAACAGGTTCGGGAAGGACAGAGAGCATTAGCAGATCATCAGGATAGCCTATCAGAAGCAGAAAAGGAAAAGAGCGCTAAGATTAAAATTAAAAAGAGAATAAACAGAAGTAAAGAAATGACAAAAGAAAAGGAATTGTATCCTGTCTTTGAAGAGTTTAAGAATTTAAGGGTTGGAGACTCGTCCTCAGAGAAGACCTCTACAGAGGGTGAGGAAGAGAAAGAGGATTCAACATCTTCCTTGTCAGAGGAGGGTGTATTGGATTCAGATGATCAAGCTGAATTAGAAGAAGAGACAGCTCGATATGAGGCTGAGTGGTATCAGCCTGACCCATATGCTCCAGGGTCAGTTCCGTCTGCCCCACCATTAATAGAAGTAGTAAAAAAGAAAAAAACGTGAAATTAAACTTCCTGGACTTTGTGTTACCTCTGTCCAATATGAAAATTTTACTAAAGCAGCTAACTTGTCTAAGATTTTATCTCAACAGTTGCAACAAAATTGGACTGCGGAATTTGAACAGACCTTAAGGGAATTGCGAACTGCTATCATTCAAATTAACTCCACACAGCTGGATCTGTCCCTAACAAAAGGATTGGCTTTCTGGCTTCAGTCGGCTTTCTTCTACTTTAAGGAATGGGTGGGAGTCGGGTTATTCGGCTGCCTTTTAGGGGGGGGGGGAATGTTGATCACCCTCTGGTTGCTCTGCAAATTTAAAAAACAACACAATAGAGATAAAGTGCTAATCACTCAGGCCTTACTTGCCGTGGAATTGGAACTTCTCCTAGAGTTTGGTTAAATATGCTAAAACAATGAGACACTGTCATCATAAATTTGTCCTGAGGGCTCGTGTTCCCATTGCACCAGGCGTTCTGATGACAGTCCTGTGTGCCTCCCAGGGCTCGTGTTCCCATTGCACGGGAATTCAGGCTCACAGGGTCTCTAGTCCATTTAACTACCTTGATCGCTTCACTGGTAGAACGGTGGGCTTGATCGGTGACAAAGTGGACTGTTGTGTTTTGCTATTTAATAAAGAAGGAGGAGATGTCGGGAGCCGTAATCGCCATTACAAGATGGCGCCGGCTTCCTGCTTCCTGGTTCTTCACGGAGGTGCTGTGCCGGTGTGCGCATGCGCAAGGCGCGTTTCTTGGCACTGCAATCTCATGCTAATTAGGTGATTCCGTATGAGCCAATGAGGGTTCGACAAGTCTCCTTATATGCTATATAAGCGGCCGCTTGCCGGAGCTCGGGGTCCCTTTCCACCATGCTATCTAAAAGAGCTGTTCAATAAATGCTGTCAGAAGAATCCTGATTGTGTGGCGCTTTCCTTATCGGAGAGGCGGGCGCGACACTGCTCTACAATCAATGTCTGTCAGAGAAACAGGGCCAAACGACTGAAGATCGATGCTGTAATGTATGGAGAGAAAATGGGAGCTGTCCAGGCAGCCACAGGTATGTCATTTCTTAGTTTGGGAAGCTGCAGGCCCTGTACTTCCTATAAAATCAGATATATTTATTCCTCTCAGGTCTCTGAGGTGGTTGAAGAACAGACAGCTAGAGTCTCATAATTTAATTTTGAGTTGTTTAGGAGTCAAGAGAGTGTTATAGATCTAAGAAGATACTTTTAAAATTGTGTTGCAAGTTAGTATGAATGTTGAGTCAGATATAGACCTTTAAAATCATGAAGATGTTTAGATAGTAGAATGTTAAAGTCAGGTACCAAATACATATAGACTGGTCATTGGGAATGTACGTTAAGCCATATAACCCTCATAACTGTGGCCTAATTACCTCTGTTGTACTGTATTGTATTTGTTATTATAAGAGAAAGAGCCATTTGTTGGACTGAAAGGGGAAACTGTAGGGGGAAATAAGATATACCTTAAACTTAAAAGAAAATAAAAGGGAAGAGGATGGGGGATTGAGGGTGGAAGGGTGGGACTGGAGGGGAAATAGGGAGGGGACTGTGATTGAGATGTAACTTGAAGAAATGAAAAATAAAGAAAAAAAAAAAAAAGAAAGCAAGCTGAGTAAGCCAGTAAGAATTACCCTCCATGGGTTGCAGAGATCTTACCCTACAAAATTGTTAGAGATGACTGAGTGATTTTTTGTTAAGTTCTTTTTCTTTCTGTCTGAACATGATACTCAAAGTCCATACATTAGGCAGTTGAGGGAGGACAAATACAAGGCAGTGGGATCAAGAGAAAACTAAAATCTACAAACATGTTTTCTCATACCAGCAAGAGGACTCAGTCTATAAATGACATGAGTTAGGAGATGATTGTACTTCCCTTTATCCACATATATTTTCCACAAGTCTCTTTGTCCAACCTTCATGGGTAATATGCAGGGAATATTTAACTTATCCAAGTAGACATGTTATAAATCCACCACATGCTACAAATTGCTGTGACAAAAATTTCACCTACTTTTAATCTTTTTAAGTTACTGACCCAAAACTTTAAAATCAGAGCTCATATCTCTTCTCCTGAAATAAATGATACACCTAAAGCTGTATTTTCATTGAAGAATTATTTTTACTTAGTGAATTTTGAGCTTCACTGTAATATATGTGAACCTTGTAAAGCAATTATCATATGAATGAGATTATGATGGCACCGTTCCATGTCAGTTGACATTGGGTGCACAGAATGCAGGTGTCATGCTTGACTTCTTAGTATCTAAAAGGTGTAAAACTATTAATAGGTAGATTGAAACCATAAAAATTAGTAGTAAATAATTTAATATAAAGATCAAAGGAAAAGAATGATGGGTGAGTGTTTTTTTTCTCTTTGATTGCATTAGCTTTAGGTTCTTTCTTTTGCTCTTTTTTTCATTCAAACAGTGTTTAGGAAACCATCTTTGAGTGTGCAATCTTTCACTCTCCTTAATTACTCTTAACATGTATGGATCTAAGAATGTTAATATGTGTTACATAGTTTCTTTTCAATAATTTTCATAATATACCTAGTAAATAATAGTCAAGTGTCATCTCATATTCTTCCAACCCATCCTCCACATCTTTCTTCCTAGTTTCTCTGTTTATGCTGGTTTTGTTCCAGCTGAACCTCATCTGTTCAGAATAATTTCAACCTTTACTTGTGAAAGGCTTTGGTAAGGCTTGTTTGCTTTTCTATATGAGAAAATGACTACTGATGGCCTGAAAAGTCTAGAAGTGATTGGTTTATAAAATGCCTATTTCAGATATCCCCTCTAGGCCACCATGGGGCAGTCAGCCAGACATCGTTGGGTATACTTGAATGGCAGAGTTCAATATAAAAGAATGACAATACATAAGTAATAAAATTTTAATCAAAAGGCAAATTCTTGAAACTGGAAACCTTTTTGTGTGATAAGGTACAAGTTGTTACCTAAAAATGAATTGACAGTCTAGACTCTATGCTTCTTCTCCATGTTGAATACTTTTAAAGTCATGCCAACCCTTTCTAGATGCTCTACATTTATTATATTTATGTAATAATTCCAGTCTTAGTTCATGAAGCATTTGTATATGTGTGTGGTGTATGTGTGTTTAGTTCATGAAATGCATGCATGCACGTGTGTGTGTGTGTGTGTGTGTGTGTGCGTGTATTTGTGTTTATATGTGTGTGTGTAAGCATGTACTTAGAATGGGGTTGTTGGAATTCTTTTTAAGAAAATGGGATTGTTTTAAAAAGTGAAATAACAATTATTAGATAAAATGACAACAAAGAAGATCATGTTGGAAGATGCTTTCAGGAGCTGTAGCATAGAAGGCTGAAAGAAAAGACTTGTCATAATTTTGAATCTACAGTGCCAATATATTTTAAGGGATGACCAGGTTTCAGCTCCAAATGTCAAGGGAAGTTTAAAGAAGAGTATCAAAAATATGTCACCTTGTTATAAATTTTGAAAGATAGGAAAATACTGAAATTAGGTCAATTTAGAGAGTGTACAGATCTGTTTGTCAATGAGGACTGTGGACTGAAACAAGAACATATGCCTTGATGAGATTCAAGCTCCGATAGTCTTGAAAGCAATGTACATTAAGTCCAACTTCACACTTTCACTTAGATTTGGTCTTTTATGCATGAAATCCTGTACATTATTGGTGAGTGCAGTAATTACTCTTCATTTTGAACTTGACTGGATTTAGTGACAGCCTCTAGGTTTATCTGTGAGGATGCATACAGAGATGTTTACCTGAGGTAAGAAGAGCAACCCTGAATGGGTGCAACACCAGTCCATGAACTAGAGCCCCAGAGTGAATAAAAAGGATAAAGATCTGGGTGGCAACATGCAGCTCTCTTTGCTTCTTGAGTGCAGATCCAAGTGACCAGCTGCCTCACAGGCCCTCCACTACTTCCACAACACAATGAACTGTATCCTTAAACTTTGGACTAAAATAAACCCTTCCTCCCTTAAGCTATTTGTGTCAGGCCTCAGAAACAGGACAAATAAGCAATACCACAGAAATATTATCATTTGGTCCATCAATACCAGTTCAGAATATATATCTAAAGTAAACAAAATCAGTATGTTGGTGATGTATCTGCACTCTGGTCTTCATTGTAGCATTTAAAAACAATATTAACCAAGATATAGAATCAACGTAACAGTCTATCAGTGTATAAACTGATGATTTATGTGTGTGTACATATGTATGTATAATACATGTACATATATACATAGCACTTCTGATGGGGTGATGTAGAAAACTATACAATATTTTATATATACATGTATGAACATAAACACAATTTGGTATTATTAAGTTTTTAAAAAGAAGGAAGTCTTGCCTTTTGTGGCAATGCCGATAAACCAAGCTGACATAATAACTTAAGTGAGTATGAGGCAGAGAGACACACGGTGCAAGATCTCCTCTGTGGAATTAAAAATGTCAGAAGACAATGTTGGCTGCAAGTATAGGACACTGCTAGGGGAGGTGCTAGCCAACGGTTTAAGTTTGGATGAATAAGCTCTGTAGACAGAAATGCCTGGCTATAGTGTTAATAAAGCACTTGACATTAGCTGATGTTCTTACTATAAAATGATATATTTGTGAATGGTTTGATGGTTCAGTGAATGCTCTGTTTATTAATTTCCCACAACACACATACATACACACACACAAACACAAATACACACATCTATCTATCTATCTATCTACCTATCTATCTACCTATCTAGCTATATAAATAAATAATCATGTTAACATAATAAAATAAAATTTGCTTTATTGTCAAATTTAGTTGGGAGGAAAGGATTTGTTCTTTCTGGCAATCTAGTGCTGAACAGGGCAGCAGAGGCTTGGGGAGGCTTGTTTATGGTCTTGTGTTACTTTGTGTGGAGATGATAGGGAGTTATTTATATTGTTCTTTTAGAGGCTCTGGGACATCAACATTTCAGAAACACTACTATGACATGTGTGCTCGTTCATCCCTTTAAAACCAACAGTTAGGAGGCAGATGTAGGAGGATCTCTGTGAGTTCAAGGGCCAGCTTGGTCTGCATAGTGATTTCCTGGCTAGCCAAGGATGCATTTTGAGACTGTTGTTTTAGGAAAGAAACACCACTGATCTGACATAGGCATGAGAAATTAGACTTATTTACACTGCATGAGTTATTAACTGGTCAAAAACTTCATCTTGTAATCCAGTATATGATAAAGCATTTAAATTTAAGTGGGTTTTCAGACATTGCTGTTACTCAGACAGAAAGAACCTGTACTTCTTAGAATGAGCTTTCTTCACATCAGTCCTGTCACCCTTCACTGGTTTTCTGTAGAAGCAAATTAAAATAGATTAATCACTCACCCTTTCAGTCCTAAGGAAAAAAGTTTTACTTTTAAGAAAAGCTGCTTTCTAAGAATGACTTTTCCCTTGGAAACCTAGTTGGGGAGGATATGACTTAATATTACTACATATTACATTTCTGAATAGAGTACTTAATAGTTAGTAAGCATTCACTGCTTGATTTGTAACCCTCGGAGACTGTTTCTCTCCCACAGTATCACAGACTCTGTTTCAAAGGTGAGATTAAAAAAAACTTTACAAAAGTGCAGTCAGGAAGAGAAGAGAGAGAATTCAATTCATCATCCAATCCTTTGTCCCAAATCATCATATATTACTTTTCCAAAAAGGTGACAAAGAATTATATGGCAGATACAACAACAATACAAATTACAGAGCATAAAATCTTATGTATGAAAGCAGGATGAGGTGGTTTTAACTATGTATGAATGGACAGAAATGAAGAATCAGAAAGTTGGGTTCCAACAGATCTATTCCCTTTGTTCTGTAAATTCCTATTAAGATTAATAAAGAGCAATCAGGGAAACATAGTAAGATATTGGGAATAAGAGCCATAGCATTGGACTCATCATGTGGTCACAGCACATTGAAGAGTGACATTATGAAAAGGTCTTAAATGCTGGCTTTGTCTCCAGGTGTGTGAGTTCTTACTGACAAGATGGAAAAGCTGTGTGCTTCCAGGTGACCGCTGGGAAACTCTGGCTTGACATCTTGCATCTGGTACAGAGAGTGTTCTTTACTTCTGTGTTGCCATAGGATGGTACAATAATCACACTCTTTCCCAGAAAAAAAAGAACACATTACTTTCCTTCTCGAATTATGTACCTGGCTTATGACTATTACTCACATATCATTGAAATCATAAGTTCAGTCCCATTAATAATAAATTCTTATTAACCTTTTCTAAAGGACAAGGGTAAGGTTCTCCTGACAGCTGGATTGATTTCCATACTTGAATATCTTTCCATTGATCAACCTCTTCAGAGGGCCTTTCAAGTAAAGACCAAGTGTTTTGATTCTATCCCTTTTGTTTCAGCATTTAACCTCTACCATTTGGTTCTACTGGGATAAAGCATGTTAGAGAAGAAATATATTATAGTTAGAAACTCATCAAATCCTGAAAAGATGATTATAAAGAACAATATCCAAGAAGTGTGATCCATAAATACCTGCACAGGAGAAATTTGAGGAGAAAGCTATGTATGTATGTATGTATGTATTTATGCTTAAGGGAAAAGAAATTTTGAGAGAAAGGAGATTGAAATGAGGACTTTTCAACTACTGAATAATGTCTCTTCAAATGCAAACTAAGTTTTTCATCCATATATCTTGTCTCTTATCTTTCACTCACACATTGAAGAGCTCAACCATGATAGGCTGGAGCAAAATCAGTACAACCATCTACCTTGCTTTCATTGTACCTGCTGGTCTATCTTTGGATAACAAGGTATCTAACTGTGAATATTTTCTAAGCCTCTCAGAAGAGAGAGTCAAATATACAGTAAGTAGACTTTGGATGAGCTGGAACATCCTGTTTCAACTGGTGATCTGGTAAATTGTTTTTCTGCTTCAATTCAGTGAAGATTTTTCTGGAACTGATAATAGAACTGTGAAGATGCCAACTTTTCTGTGCAACCCTTATCATATTTTCTCAGGGAAAGTGCAGGCCGGCACGTAGTTATTATTAATGGACCAATTATAAGCCTACAGTGAAGACAATCTTTACATCTGTTTATGCAATGTCTATTAGCTTTCAAACAGCCCAGACAAATCAAGCAGGGTGAAATTTGAAAATTAGTGAGTCATGGATTCAATCTACTTCTACTTCTGAGTATAGTTTGGAAGTTGTAAGGGCCTTAGAGCTGTTTTTCCTAAAAATAAAACTTTAATATCATTTGTTCATATTACAAAGCAATGACATAAGTCTGTGAAAGTGACAAATATCACAGGAGGTATGCTATGAAAACACTATTATTTACAAACAGGGGTCTCAAAATTATGTCCAAATCTAACACGAATAGTTCAGCTCTTTCAGCAAGATGATAGGTTAAAGTTAAATTTCCATGGCTTCTTAGGCATTTATTTATTCATTTATTGCTCAAAATAAAAAGTGTGTTTTAGTGGTTTTATAGAAGTAGGATGTAGAGAATCCCAGTGTTTTTCCCCTTTTTTGTGTTTATTTATTACTTCAAGTTACATCTCCATTTCAGTGTTTACTGTACTAATAAATTGAATTATGCATTAGAGGTGACTCAGCCTTTGACTGTAAGAGCCAAATTAAATTGGATGAGAGGGAGGTCTTACTTTCCATAGTGAATGGTTGTTTGCTGTGTAAAGAAATACCTCCATCACTGGGCTGAAACTCCTCTGATTTCGTGTAGTGTAAGGAGTCTGCAGAGGAACACAGAGGCAAAATGTTCACTCTACTAAATAAATGAGAAGAATGACCATGCAAGTTCTGTACCCAGGACTACATGACTAAAGCCTGTATATTTTTAATCAATAATCAGTAGACCTGCCCATTTTATTTTCTGATGTAGATAATGATATTCATCCTCAGAAATGATATGTGAGTGTTATGGAAGAAGAAAAGTGGTTAGTTAGAGATGATTTGAGAAACCTAAGGTGCCTTTAATTAAAACTTACCTAGTCAAGGACAGAGAGGAAAGGTTATCAGACATGAGGAACTAAATTGTGTTATAAAGTTCAGGCTGTAACTGAGTATATCCAGTATCAAGAGCAAATATTCCAAGTGGCAAAGATTCATATTTCAAAATATTTTACTGATACTCTCCTAGTGTGTATCTTTAGATTATATATATTAGAACATTTTTCCACAGTAATTCAGGGAAAGGAATATTAGAAAAGAAGAGGACAGTCATACACATACCTAAATGTTCTTTTTGTAAAAAATTGAAGTGAGAAAGAGTATAGTGCTTCTTAGGTATTGAGAGCTTTGGTTTCAAATGCCACTCCTTCACATATGCCCAAAGGACTCCACAGGTACTTCTCAGCCATGTTCACTGCTGCTGTATTCACAATAATTAAGAAATGGAAACAGTTTAAGTGTAGTCCACCTGAAGAATAGATAATATAAATATAGTAATATATACAATGGGATGCTAGTCAACTGTAAAGAAAATAATGAAATCATGAACTTTGCAGGTAAATGGGTAGAATTAGAAAAGACCATGCTGAGTGAGGTAATCCAGACCCAGAAAGAAAAAGTTGCGAAGTCTCTCTCATTGGAAGCACTTAGCTCCCAATCTTCAGAAGTCAGTATATGTCCTGGACTAACTACAAAAATCATACAATAAAAAGCACTTTTTTTTTTTAGGTTTTTTTTTTTATCAAGGTCATCCAAGAGACTCCTGAAGCATACAGGCAGTTGCTATTGCCCATTGTGGACTCCAGAAATGGAAGGTAAGTCCTTATTGCTGAAGACACCATCCACTTTAGATACAAAGCTCAGATGTCACTGAGCTAAAACTGATCTGAATGTCTCTTCCTTTCAGACTGTATTTCAGGGTCTAAGGTACCATGCAAGCTTCCAAATAAGGGAAGCAACAAACAGACCTCTATAGTTATTACACTTATAAACCACAGCAACAGCTAGCATGGGATGATAACCCCAAAGGTACAATAGGAACACACTTGGTCATAACCAAGAATTCTCTAAATGAACTTAAGAACCACTCAACAAGAGGGAAATCATGCCTGTTACTGGAAATCTAGCCAACTACCCAGGTCTAATGAAGTCATGGATCCTGGAGGACAACCTAAACCCACCACTATACTAAACCAGCATAGGACGTAAGTACATTCTAAATATTTGTTCTTATACCCGCAGTTAAGTATAGTCCTCACCCCTCACCAAAGAAACTTCTATTTAAAACAGATGGGGACCATTTCAGAAAACCACAACTAATCAAAGTGCAGAGTTGTGGAGCCTAGTCCCAATGAATACATCTAAAAAACTACCCTCTCACTTAAGACTCAAAAAACAGTGGAAATTCAGTCCAAAAGATTGTAAGACCCAAAGGATTAGGGAGTTTGCTAAGAGACAATGTCTTATAATAATATTGGAAGCCATACTAATACATTCTCACCAGTATGAATGCTTAAACATGAGCTGAGCAAGAACAACAACAATAGACATGCCAAAGTACACAGTGTAAAGCCCATGAGGCCTCAACTCTATGCAAAGTACAACAGGCTACTCAGGGATGCTAAGAATGGGAGAAGTATTCTTCCACAGGGAAGAAAATATCAATTAGTTATCCAGTACCAAATTTCAGCCCTGAAATTGTAACAAGATTATACATACTGAGGAGGTTATATTTATCTGTATCTCTCTCTCTCTCTCTCTTTCTCTCTCTCATCTCTATCTCTATCCCTATCTGTATATCATCTCTATCTCTATCATCTCTACCTATCATCTATCTATCACCTATCTTCCTTTTCAATTTCACATCCTACTTTTCATTACTTATTAGTGCATGCATATATGCAATTATAAGTAATAAAAATAGGGTACAAAATTGAAAAGGAAGGTTATATGGGAGAGTTTTGAGGAAATAAATCATAGGGAGAATGATGTAGCTATATTATTGTTTAAAAAATAAAAGAAAAAGAAACCTTATTATAAAAGTAAAATTATAATTTTTTAAAGAGTGAATTTATTAAACAATTTCCCATAT
The DNA here is from genome assembly GCA_907164525.1 of Lophiomys imhausi. Taxonomy (NCBI): domain Eukaryota; kingdom Metazoa; phylum Chordata; class Mammalia; order Rodentia; family Muridae; genus Lophiomys; species Lophiomys imhausi. The sequence goes on along the minus strand of CAJQZJ010032981.1, from coordinate 3,308,242 downwards.
ATATATGTATGTGTGTGTGTGTGTGTGTGTGTTATCTATATAATGTAGAATCAGTTGGGATACATATAATCCTGTTAATTGTTAGAAAATGACTATTGAATTAATTACGGAAAGTGAAACTGAACTTTTAAAAATTATTCAACTATTATTTATTGGTAACTATATTCACTTATAACAAATACAAATACTTACTTAACTACCAACCCTACGAATGAATACAACCCCTATTACCTAACCACTAAACCTATTGATAAGGAATCAAGAGGGTGTTCTGGATCTAAGAAGATGTTTTTAAAATTGTGATGCAAGTTAGTATGAAAGCTGAGTTAGATATAGAACTTTAAACTCATGGAAATGGTTAGATAGTAGAATGTTAAAGTCAGGTGCCAAATACATATGGACTGGACATTGGGAATGTATGCTAAGCCATATCATTCTCATAATTGTGGCCTATTTATTTCTGTTGTTTTGTATTGTATTTATTGTTATAAGAGAAAGAACCATTTGTTGGACTGAAAGGAGGACCTTTTTGGGGGAAAAAGATATACCTTAAACTAAAAAAAAAAAAAAAGGAAAGGGGGGGGGGGGGGGGGGGTTGAGGGGGAAGAGGGTGGAAGGGTGAGACTGGAGGGAGGAGTAGGGAGGGGATTGTGATTGAGATGTAATTTGAAGAAGTAAAAAATAAATTATAACAAAACAATTTTCATAACCTTTTAGAAGGATACAATCTCTGGGGCAGGTCCTCAGTCGTCAGGAACACAGTCTCTGTGGTAGACCCTTTAATGCACTTAGCAGACTTTCTTCTGGAATATATCAAATGTAGATCCGTCAGGGTAAATTGCCTATGGCGACTTCACCTTAAATAAAGCTTGAGACTTTCTTCTCTCTGGGAGACCTCAGCAATCTGTAAGCCAACTTATTTCCTTTGTATCAGCAACTCTGCTGCTCTGCCTCAGTCTTAAAAGCTGGCCACAGTTTTTTTTTTTCAAGCCACTGTTCGGACAGGTCAAACCCCTCTAGGCAAAAGCTGAGCCACAGGGTTGAGTCGTTGGCCTTTTGCTGTCTTGCTGAGTCTTTCTCTGTTCACCAGCTTCTTTCTGCCTCAGGGAGATCTGGCCATCAATTCACCAGCACTTTCTCCATTAGAGGATACAAACTACGTGTTGTCCTTTCTAGCGTGAGGACTCACTAGCATCAGAGCTCTCTAGCATGGGGCTCCCTGGGCTCCATCCACTTGTTCTTAAATAGGATCTCTCCTTGTTCCACCTGGCTTCAGCCTCTGGGCTTTGCCCACTTAGCAGCTGAAAATAATGCCAGGCCATAAACCTTGTTTTTAGTCCATAGAGTCTCTCCTTGTTTCACCTGTCTTCCTTCTTGTTTGGTCCATAGAGACTCCCCTAGTTTCACCTGACTTCATCCTTGTTTTTAGTCCATAAGCTGATAAGCTAATTGCTCACAGCCAAGTTGATCTTCATGCCCTGGATTAAGAGACTGTATCAGAAATCCCTAGATATTTACTAAATCTAATTTATATTAATCTAAATCCTTACAGCAAAGTCTGTAAAAATCTACAATAATGTATTAACAATGAACAAAAGGAAAAATAAAAACAGGAAAACAGCTTAACAAACTATAAGTTAAACTAATGGTAAACTTCCTAAGAAATATGCACTCTGGGACAATATTATTAGGCTTTACATAAGGATTTATATATGATTTGCATCAATTAGGAAACATATCCGAGGTTTTGTATTCATACCAGAAGGTGTTTCACCTAAAACAAGAAGCAATACATCACAGTTAATTGCTGAGAAAATACTTTTGATTAGCAACAAGAATTATGCAAGTTGGCTTATGTGATGGAGTGTTTCCAAATCATTTTCTTTGTCCCTCTAGCTATGATGACAGACAGAGTAAGTCAAGTTTGCTATCTTGAAATAGGGAGGTATGATGAAGGACATATAAAAAGGAGAAAGGAAGACAGTGTTTCCCCAGGTCAATGCATTTCACCAGAAGGTAAGTGAATGTGAGAATGAATTCATTTGAGTGTTTTGTGTGTGCACATTTGAGTGTGTATGTCTATCTATGTAAAGAATGGGTGAGATTGTGAATTTTTGTATGCCAGTATGTTTAAATGTGAGTGTGCTTGAATAGGTGTGTGAATTTGCATGTGTGTTAGTATGTGATCCTGAGGGTGTCACAGCTTGTGTGTGTGTCAGTGTGAGTGAATTGTGAGGATTTGTTTATGTATCAGTGTGTTAGTTTGTTTTTCTGTGAGCATGTTTGCATCAGACTAAATGAGTGTGAGTTCACTGGAGTATGTATTTATATGAGTGCCTTTTAGTGGATATGAGAATGAAGGTAAATGTGAGAGTATGTGTGTTTGTGTAAGATTGTGTGAGTATGTGAAAATGTGTACTTATGCAAATGTGTATAAGTGTGTGTGTTTATTGCAGTGTGTGTGATTTTGTGAGAGTATGAGTTTGTGAGGGAGTGTGCCTGTTTGAGTGTATGAGTATATAAGTATATATGTGTGTTTGGTGTCATTACATGTATGTGTTTGTGTATATGTATGTGAAATATTTTGTGAAGTTTCTTCTGTCAAAAGTCTGTATATATGTGTGTGGGTAGTAGTTGGTTTGTGGACTCACAGAAAATCAAATGAGTGTGATAGAAACTTTGTTTTTGCTTCTTAAAGAATTTGCAAGCCTCTCCACAGAAACCTAGCATAGTAAAAGTCAACTGAGGTGTGTGGGTTGTTGTGACTGGTCTAATGCATCTTAGTTTCTCACTGGGTATCAGAGTACACTAAACTTACCCAGATCTACCATGAAGGTCATGGTGGGAACCTAGAGAGCTGATTATGACAACTGGAAACATTACTGCAGAGAGGGCCAAAGAAACTCTGTAGAGGACTAGTCCATACTAACGTCAAAGAACCAGACTGGTAGTAACTGTTTCAGTAGAGGTGCTGTTGATGCTGAGATAGGGGCATGATCATAATGACAGCTGAGATCTTCAGGAACCACCATAATTCATCCAAGACAAGGGCAATTAGTTATTCCAGACACCAAGAGAGTGGCTACCATCTCAAAATGGAGTGAGAAGCCTCAGGAAGACAGTATTTTGTTTATGTTTTTCCTTGCTTTTAGTAGAATTTGGAAAGTCTAAAACAATAAAGAAATCTACCATTATTTTTATGTAGTTTTTAGAGTGCAAATTTCAACCCTTTTATACAACACAGAGAATGCAATTCTATCTACCAACTCAAGAAGTGAACAAAAAGTGCTTGTTTTATTTTTTTGCCCAATTTTAATAAAATAAAATTTATGTTTTCAATCTTCTTTATTTGGCCATCATTATCTGAATTGCAATTCATTAGCCAACAAATAGATAAGATGTCATAAATTAAGTTCTGATGAGCAGGCTGAGAATGCATTTTCATGTTCCATTTCACATGGATCTTGGAATGAGAATGTGGGATTCGATCCCTCAGACACTGTTGTTCCTTCCTTTTCAGTTTCTATAATTTAATGATGATGGTAACAACTGTCATATACTTGAATTATTTTTGCAAACAGTAAATGAAGTTCAAAGACTTTAAGGCATTGCCCAAAACATAGTTAAATGCTAGGCTTGGTTGTTGCATTTTTAAACTTTCTCTTGTAGAAGTCCTGTCATAACTTTTATTTTCAGAAAAAAATTCTATAAAAGCTACATATGGGTACCTGTAGGCAAACATCTTGCTCTATCATGTCTTTTAGACATTTGTGACTGATATTTCACTAAAAGAAAATGACAAATTTTATATTGTATTATTTTTTCTGGAAAAGACATGGAAAGGCATAAAAATTCCAAGTCCAATTTTCTAATAACTTAATATGATAATGTTTTGCATATACTATTATCCTGAAAATCTCACTGTATCCTCTGTTCACATTCGATGGTCATTTGGGTGAAATAAATCTTAAAAGACTATAACTGTGAGTTATATGCAAATGCAAATACAATATCTGGTAGAAAACAATCTCACCATTTCAGTGACTTTGACAGGCTGTGATGGTTTACTTTCTCTGTATCTTTAAATCATAATTTAAAATTAAGGTTTATTTAATTAAAACTTCCTGGCTGTGATTGTAAGTCCAATATATATTGGCAGTTAAAGAAAGAAGAAAAAAGAAAAATAGGGAAGTGTAGTTGTCCACTTGAGATAGCATGGTTTTCATTTGCCATTCAGTACAGATAATCTTACAGGACTCCTCTTTTCAGAGACAGGAAATGGATTTTTGATGCTATCTAGTATTGATCAAGCTGCCACCAAACTGATGAGACAAGATTTGAAGTGTACTATTTTAAACAAACCTGGCATGTTCTTTCTACATGATCTAATCATGCCAGGAGGTGAAATCACAATTAAGGCTTCGTTGGCTTCCTTAAAGGAAACTCTTGCATTCTAAAACCAGACATATTGCTTATTTAAGGATATTTGGAAGTTTCTTTCCTGGGTGTGGTGGGAGCGAGATCATGTGGGAAGAGTGGAATACTTGCTGTCCCTTCTCTGACTTAATTTGTATCTAATATTTGTAATGTGCAGAACATGGGTGGCTTGCTGCTAACTTTATCTCCTTATTGGTATTTTATTCTTAAGGGCACCAACAAAATTTTTCACCCAAGAATGAAAAATAAACCACATAAAAATGCCAGTTATCTAGGCATAGGAAAGAATTCTTAAATTTATTTGAATATCAAAATATTATTTTAACAGTGAAAGGAAGGGAAAAGCTAATACAAAGAACTCTAATTGAAGTAATATTTTCTAGGTAATATCTCCACAGATGGGAGAATAAATAAACTGTAGAATTCAATTGTTTCTTGGCTTCATATTTAATGGAACCTGTAGTCTCTTTCCTTAAATAAGTGACCTGATTAGATTAGATTTCAGTATAATTAAGTGGCAGTTCTGAGGGCTGTACTTCACAAATATAATTTTACTATAAGAATTGTTCACTGAAAATAGCACTTCATTTTATTACTAAATCGAACAATTTCAACATCTATAATTGTTCTTTTTTGCATCCCCTAGGAACTATGCCATGAAGATGTGTTATTTTTGCCTTTAGCACAAGAATAAGCACTGAAACTTTTTGTTTCCAATAAGGACTACAAAGAAAGCTCAATATTGCTTGGTCAGTTTGCTGGCCATGCTCAGCCCTGGTCAACTCATTCATCAAGGCTTTCTAAATCCACAAGGAGGAGGCAGAGAAATTATGGGAAAATTGTAAACAATTGTTCTCTTTGCATTATGCTAAAAAAGCTTAAGATAATCACTAGGTTTTCTTTTAAATTCTGTATCTTGTTCATCATGAATTTTTGCAATAATTTTGATCACTCAAAGATATTGAGTTTAAATATTATCCATTGCCATTGTTATCAACTGCTGATTTTGGTTTCTACGTGAACTCAGTGCTGTGGGTATTCCTCATTATTTTGAGGAATCTTGACCCTGATTCTGCTGATGCCATCACAAAGATTATTTGATTATGACCCAAAGTGTGAATCTAAAACCATTTATTTCATTGTTCTGTGATGTTTCTCAAAAAATACTCAGGATTTTTGAAACAATGACTTTAAAAATAAAGTATAGATTGAAGACTAAATTCTTAGTTTCGGTTAATATTGACTGTGTAGTTTATAGATTCACAATGGGGCATGGGAGTCACAGTGATGTCACAAAAAATATAGACACTCAAAGCATCCAGATCTACTACACTGCTAGCTTTTTTTTTTTTTTTTTGAGCAGTCTTGAGGATTTAGTGACAGTAGCAGCAGAGAGGATAGTGACACAGCAATGTGTTTGCACATCTGCTGCATGTGCTGGGTGCACCTCCTGAGTTTGACTTGGTTGTTTACAAATCCAGCTTTTTTTTGTGTACATTTGAAAACCAAAGTGAAAACTTTTAATCTTATATATAGTCAAATGATGGCCCTATAATCCCAGTACCATTCGATGCTTACAAAGTCAACTCTGATGGAGGTATGCAAAATAAGTACACTTTAATTTTAAGACTTTTGCAGTGCGTGAATAAAAAATTTTGTATACCCCTATAGAAATATTAAAGTGTTGGAGTCATGTGGAATGAAGGATAGCAGAACTAGTGTTCCTTAGGTTGGTTAGAAGGGCAGCCTGAAGTGAGGTTGCCATATGATCTGACATGAGCACCTCTTTTCCTTTTCCTTTTTAGTCTCTAGTCTCATGTCAAGATGATGACAGTAACAGTTTCCAGGTCCACGCAGTCAGTAAAAGTCTTAATCAATGCTCATAAAACAATATAGGAGACGTGAATAAGAAGAGTTATGGAAAGAAGAGGCAATGATGTTATTGTAATAGGTGACTGCATATTGCTTTGTGTTCTGACAATGTATTTGACAATGATATGTATGATTAACACCAACAGAACAGAACGGTTATCTAATATGATTAGCATTCTTAACATTTTTAATCTTAGTGAATCTGCAGGAAGCAAATTTTTGTCATTGGCCTTGTCTATATGCCAAATGGTCAGGCTATGCCATAGATGGTCTTTAACTACAGAAACTTTTTCCTGAATATCATTCTGTGATTACTAATGGATCAAAACAGTTACAATAATTTTCATTTGTAAATTTGTGGCAATAATGGTTTTCTAAGGAACAACTGATCTTTTAGTTTGGTTTAGAATGTTCCTGAATTAATATGTATAATTTACTCTTTTGGCTATAAAAACCAGTCTCTCTCTCTCTCTCAGTCCTAAATTGTAATACCTTCTATGGTAGTCAGAGAAAGGATGAAGCAATATTGAATATGATGTAGTCAAAAGTCAGCAAGCCATGCCATTAGATTTGATTTGACACATTATGAAAATCAGGGTAGTTTTGTTAACTATAAAGTATTCTTGATATTGTTAGGGACAGTCAAGCCCAACAGTAAGGTGAATTAAGGGTTTTAACTTCATAACATACAATCTAATTACTCATGAAGTTTGTGGAAGGTATAATAGGACTTCAAAACACCTCAAGGCCAGTTATCACCAGCTCTGTTACCATCCTGATGAGATGTTCATATTGCCTTATGCCCCATTGTAACTCTCCCCTATGTGGATTCAAGAATCTTCATAGAGATTTGGCTTTTCCTCACCCATTTGAGCCCTTTTTTCTTGCATGGCAGTTAAGGTGGGTTTTAAAAGTGAGTGTGCTTTAGAATATTATCAAAGTTCTTTTTTTCCTTATTTCTTATTATTTGCATTTCACCTTGGGAAATTGCTGTTGGTCTATCTTTAAGTTCATTGATTCTCACTTCAGCTGTAATTAGTCTGCAGATGAGCATTAAAAGCAATCTTCATTTTAGTTTATGGTTCCAGAGGCTTCTTCTAGGGGAAAACCTTACCTCATTGCCACTCTGAATTTACCTTTTTTTTTCATAGATTCAGAACAGCAATTCTGTTCCTTGATGGTTGCAAGAAAAGTAGATTTTCATTTTATTATTTTCTCATTGTAAGCAAGAGAATTTCTTAGATCTTTGCACATCATTGCTAAAAAAAAGTTTTAAATGTCTCTTTAAAATTAAAATTAAATTATGTCATCATAAACTTACAGAAAATGCTAAGTTCTACCATAGTCTACAAGGCCTTATATGATCAAATTCTGCTAACACTGAACGTGCCCTCAGGCCATCCATGTTTCCTGTTTTTTTTTTTTTTAACAAACTATTACCAATAATGTCATATTGATTGTTTATACTTCCTATGTTGGAATGTACTAGTTTCCAGAAGACAGGGGTTTTATTTTTCTGGAAAGATAATAACATACATTAAGACCCAGAACAGAATGAGAAGCTGGATTTTGTTGAATCAGTAAATTATTCCTTAATATCTAAAATCCTTTCTGAAACTAGACACATACATTGAATTAGATTACTAGTGTGAATTTGATTGAGCATGTTCTGATGACATTTTTACTTCTTTCAAGGTCAAAGACACATTAACTAGCACTATTTGTTTTGGTAGACAAATGGTCAGATCTCACAGATTACGAGATGCTAGTACCACCTTGAAACCCAGTAACTGTCTAAGAAACGATACAGTTTCTTAATAGCTAAAATCATTAAACATTAGTTAAACCCATTCTAAGGGTTTTACAAATGTGAACTTCTCTTCCTAAGTTTTTCAACCCTCCTACCTATCATTTTGTCCCTCCCAAGGGAGGCAGAGTGAGTTCCTTGATGAGCAAGGTGGAGTCTGAATTTCCTTCCCATTTCTCTTTCTTCTTTGGAAACTGATTTGCAGTCAATCAAAATTTCTCCTGTGGTCTATGCCACACCAATCTAACAGGGCCCTCAAGGCCAAAGGTCCTGGTGTCCTCATTCTTGGCTGAATAGCCAGTGAGTATCTTGTTAAGGCACAATTAAAACACTTTCTTCCCCTCTACTTTTTCTGGGATAAAAGTGCTTTCCTACTTTTATGTTGGCTCAGAATTTTGATGAAGGGAACACGCTGACTTCTTTTTAGAGAGAATTTCCTCTTGTTCACACAGTACTTTGAAGACTATTGAGACACAGTTGACCCAGGCTTCATCATTTTATTACCATAATTTTCTCCTAATTGTAATATTGCTTAGTGTGTTTTTTCAGATAATTAGGGGATAACTTGTATTATTTTTGTCCTTCTTCCAGTATTCTTCAGAAATTTTTGAAGCTACTGTTGCTTTAAAATTTCTCACCATGCTGGAGGAGAGTGATTAGAGTCATCTTACTATCCATGGCCCTTCAATGCCCTTTCACCTGTGGAAATTTCCTTGCAACTTTCTTTTCTTCAATACATTTTTCTACTACATTTTCTCACTCTGAAATTCCCATTGATTGAAATAAATATGACATAATGCTTGGATTTGTGTTTTAGGACATGCCCTTCACATTTTCACATTTATCAGAATATCTTCTTGAAGCTAGTAAAACAAATGAGAATCATTCGTGAAACCACTGACAGTAAAATGTATAAGATCTATGGGCAAAGAGAAGGCATTAAAAATCTCTACTCATCTTGATAGCATGCTCAGCAAATAATACCAGGTTTTTTAAAATTTCATAAACATTATCTGACATGTGATAAACTAAATGTATGATCTGTCATTTTGTTCTGAGATAGAGAAACAAAGCCAAATTTAGGAAATGAGATTTGTTTTTGAAATAGAACATATTCTGTCAAACAGTATTAAATATTGTTATTCAACAGCACTGCATGTATGTAAAACATTAAACTTTAAAGTTGTATTGTTTGAGAATTTTATATAGTCATATAGCATGTTTTGATCAAATCTATCCCTTCAATTTCTCCCATATCTCTTCAACACTTTCACTCCCAACATCATGCGCTCCTTTGTTGTTGTTTAAACTCACTGACTGCTGACACTACATGGCTCCATGTGTACAGGTGTGAAGCCATCTATTGGGGCATACGTAGCCTCTTAGGAGCCACATGTCTGAAAGAAACTAACTCTGCTTTCCTCAAGAGTCATTCATTACCTATACATTTTAGCTAGATGCAGATTCATGACCCAATTACTAATATATATGTATAATATAATATAAAATAATTTGTCTTTTCCAATGATCCCTGAGGGCTAAGGTGAGGAAGTGTGTTATAGATGTCCCATATAGGACCGAACGCCACACAGTCTTTTAGTTTCTACATGTTGACTAAGTGTGAGTCTCTGAATTAACTGTCATCTATTAAAAGAGGAAGCTTCTTTGACTTGAGAGGAGCATTAATCAATTGGTATAATAATAATTTAGGGGAGCAGTTTAATAATAAGTCTGTTTAGCATAATAATAGAATTACATCCTCCCTTAGGGTCTACTATTTAGCTTGATACAAGTTTTGGCTCAGCTAAAGGTAAAGATGTAAGTTCTGTATTAGGGAGATCCAATCACAGAGTGGTTGTTTACTTCCATAACTTTCTTATCATATCTTGCCAGGCTACTCATTTAGTAATTCACAAGGCTCACTGTTAGGTAAGACTGTTGATTATTTTCCATCCCACTAGCATAAATAGTCCTTTCTAGTACTAAGGATTCTAGCCAGTGAGGATGAAGTTTGGTCAAGGCCAGTTTGGTGGTGTCTTCAGCAGCTGGGTTCTTACCATCAAGTTATGGACAGTAAATAAGACCACTCACAATAACCTGTATCTATGACATTTTACTGATTAACAACTCCAAAAGGGACAACCCAAGCCTTCCATTATGTGTTTTATTTGACAGTCTGTGGTATCTAGCAGAGGCATTGTTCCCTGGTTATGGAGTAATTTCATTTAAACTTCCTTGATAGATGTATATATTTTAAGAAGCTTTTACAATATTTGGTCTCCATGTGGCATTTTCAAAGGTCTTTACTGTTAGTTATCTTTCCTCACACTTACTCTATTTTGCTTCCCTCTAACACATCACCTTATTTAAACTTTCCTTTTGCATTTTCTCCTTTTGCACCTCATATCATCTGAATTCTAACTACTTTCCTTGAAATGCACTCTTCCTAGCACTCCTTAATAGTTTCCTGGTATCTATGGGTGTTCTAATATAAGCACATATGTCTAAAGACTCAAAACTAGCATCCACATGTGAAAGAGAACAGGCAGCATTTATATTTCTAGGTATTCGAGTATTCTGGTATCTCACTCAGAATAATTATTTTCTACTCTGTCTGTGAATATGTAATATGTATACACTCTGTAATATTCTTCATAGTAAAAAATAAAATTACGAAACATTAAATTGATTTCCACAGATGAGTTAAATAAAATCTTAGCTCATGTGTATCCAAAGACAAAGCTTCTCTTGCAGAACCAGTTCCCTTCTGTTTGTGAGCTTTTGTGTTTGTCCATTGTATAACTAAATTCCTTTATAGATAAATTCAGCCCTGCCCTATCTCACTAGTGTTAAATTGACAATGAACAACTTTGCCTCCAGCATGTGAGGTTAGTGATACTGGGCAAAGTGGAAGGCACTGCTGTCATAGATCTAGAAGGGTGTGTGAAATATGGTCACTTTGATGCTGCAAGACCAGTCAGTGCTCATTGGAATTTATTATATTTTCTTTTCTTTTTTAAGTTGGGGAGGAAATAGTTTATCTGACTTATACTTCTGTATCATTGTCCATCATTGAGGAAAGTCATGACAGGAGCTTAAATGCTGAAACTTGGAGGCAGGAGTTGGTGCAGAGACCATGGAGGTCTCTGCTTACTGTATTGTTCCTCATGGCCTGTCCATTGTGATTTCTTATAGAACCCAAGACCACTGGCACTAGGGTGGCTTCACTCACAATGGGCTGGGCCCTCCCAATCTATCACTAAATAAAAAAATTCCTAACAATCCAACTTAAAAAGATCTTATAAATCCAATTTTAAAACATCTTATGAAGGCATTTTCTGATTTTTTAGAGTTATTAACTGCTGGCTTGAAAACCTTCCCTGTGCTACGATCAACTCATGATTGCCTGCCCCTGCCCCCTGTTCTATGATCAACTCATGATTGCCTCCCCCCTGC